>JARYHS010013630.1:112715942-112966392 GCA_031002005.1 Vandiemenella viatica
TAGATGGAAGTACACTCTTTTCTTTGATTGTTGTATTTGATTCGAAATGCATTGTCTAAATTCCATGTGTCTGTTGTACTGAAGTATTTGTGGCGTTTTGTCGTGATCGACTTTTAAGAACTAGTTTCTGTTTTATATACGTCGTGTGTATGCAAGTATTACTGTTGTTAAAAATACGTGATATTTGTGTTTTTGCATGTTTATCGAATATATGCCCGGTATTATTTTTTAAGCGTTGCGATTGTAGTAGTTTCTGCAAAATACAAGCACGTGACTTTTATTCATTTCTCTTTCTAGTTGAATTAAATAATTGCTTCAACTAGCAAAGATGTTGGATCAAAGAAGCGAAAAGCTGCAGATGAACTGAGAAGTTTTCAGGATAAGTGGACAATAATCTATTTTTTTTGTAGAATTTAAAGCTAAGCCCATATGCAAAGAATCTGTTTCTGTATTGAAAGACTACAACATGAAACGGCATTATGAAACTAAACATGCAAATAAGTTTGATGAGTACCAAGGACAATTTTGATTAGACCAGATAAATGACTTAAAAAGAAAACTTTGTGCACAGCAACAGATATTCACTAACACTGCTGCTAAGTCAACATGCCACATAAAAGCGAGCTATGCAGTAGCTTCAATATTAGTCAAGAAATCAAAGCCGTATCCAGATGGTGAAATGGTCAAGGAATGTTTGGAAAGCATGGTTGCAATTATGTGTCCAGAAAAGAAAAAGGAATTTTCATAAATAAGCCTCTCTCGTCAAACTATTACCAGGCGTGTGGAAGACATTGGGAAACATTTTGAAGATAATTTGAAAAGCAGAGCGCCTGATTTCGTATATTATTCTCTAGCATTGGATGAAAGCACAGATCTAAAAGATAGCTACTGCGCAAGTAGCGATTTTCTTAAGAGGTGTTGATATCAATTTAAACAAAACAGAAGAATTAGCGGTTCTATATCCACTTAAGAACCCTACAACTGCACGCGATTTGTTAGTCAGCTACAGCAACATTAAATCGTTTTTCTTTAAAACTTCACAACTTATCTGGCGTGACGACGGATGGAGCTCCTGCAATGGTTGGAAAACATGAAGGTTTAGTCAAACTGATTTAAAATGAAGCCTGCAAACTTGATAATACCTTATTATTAAATTTTCATTGCATTATTCATCAAGAGAATTTATGTGCCAAGTCTTTAAAAATGGATCATGTCATGAGCGTGGTTATCAAAATAGTGAACTTCAATAGATCGAAGGGGTTGAACCACCGTCAGTTCCAAGAATTCCTCAAACATTTGGATTCTGACTATAATGACCTTACATTTTATACTGAAGTAAGATGGTTGTCCCGTGCAAAAATGTTAAAAAGAGTGTTTGATTTGAAGGTAGAGATACAATCATTCCATGCAAGCAAGTTGAAAAGTATCCCATAGTTTTAAGACGTGGCTTTGGTTTGTGACTTCGCGTTTCTAGTCGACGTAACTAACCATTTAAATAACTTGAACATTCGTCTGCAAGGCAAAGACCAATTGGTTAATGATATGTTTGATATTGTTGCCGCGTTTCAAACGAAACTTGGGCTTTGGGAACAACAGTTGAAAAATAAAAATTTCACTCATTTTTCCACGCTATTATTGGTAGCAGACGTCACACAGGCGTTGGCGATTAAGTACAGTTCATTGATATCAAACTTAAAACTTGAGTTTGAAAAACCGATTTCAAGATTTCAAAAAACATAATATTATTTTATCTGCATTTTTGACGCCATTCTCCGTTTATATAAATTCATTGCCAGGAAATTTGCAAATGGAGTATTGTGAATTGCAGTGTGACGCACAACTCAAGGAGAAATTCCACCAGGTTGGTTTGGAAGAATTTTACAGAAAATACGTGAACAAGGAGAAAAATCCTTCATTTTATAAACATGCTTTGCGGATTAATTCCCCTATTTGGAAACACTTATGTGTGTGAACAGCTTTTCAGCCGGATGAACAGTATCAAGTCTCAAAACAGAACACGAATCACCGACGTTCATTTGGAGAACTTTATGCGTGTAGCCACTTCTCTCGATATCAACATTGATGCCCTTAGTTCTGTAAAACAATGTCAAAAGTCGCATTAAAATAAGTGTATATTTAATACTTCATTAAATATCTAATTTCATTTTAAGTGTTTTTTTCCTTCATGAAAATATTAATATTTTTCCAAGAAAATTATGCATGTGGCCCGGTAGAGAGTTGTAGTTCTAAAATTTGGCCCGGCTTCTGAAAAGTTTGGCCACCTATGCTCTATACTATTCTCCCATCTAGTGTCACTCCATGTTTTCAAAGTTGAACCCTGAACATGCTTTAAAAGTATTGCCCATCGAAAAGTAGATTCCAAAAAGAATAAATATATTTTTTGTACCATGTTGAAGAAATTAGCGGCTTCCAAGGATGCTTCTGCCATTAATAACAAGATTGAGAGAATGGCTACTACACGGAACATTGAATGCTCGCGAATTATATTGTTTAATTCTAAATTGCACTCCTGTTTTGTTGCCCCTCATATTGGACCCGTTGTCAGTCCCTGTTCTCTGATATCCTGCAAATTTAAACACAAGTCATTAAGTTCTCCAACTATAATTTCAGACATTTGTTTTACTGTGCATCTTTCGACTGGTAAGAAGCCTTAAAAGCTTTCATTATTTTTAATTTCAACATCAGGATTAAATTTATTGGTTGAAACATATCTGATTACAAGAGTAATTTGCTGTATCTTACTAAAGTCAGGAGTGCAGTTTAAAATTATGGAAAAATATTTGAATTTTTTTATTTCATTAATAACATGAGACTTTTCACTTTGATGCAGCAAATCTACTATCCAGGTTTGTATATTTTTCCCAAGATATTGAGCTTTAGTCTCTACTTTTTAGAGCACTCAACGGACGTGCTTTTCCATAATGGGATCGTATTCAGACAGTAACTCAACTATTTTTAAGAAATTACCGGTATTATGCTCAAACAACTTGTCGCTTGTACCTTGAAAAACCAGTCAACTTTCACCAAGCATTTTGGTAATTGCAACGATTCTTAGAAGCACCTCATTTCAATGATTTATTTCGGCATTAATAACTCTTTGAGTAGCAGCATCTACAGTTTTACAACAATTTAATCTTTTTTGCCTGAATATGATTTTTCGAAATTTCATGCTCTTTTAAAGTTACGTCGAGGTGCTTCCAATTTTTAAAACCCTTCTTTGAGAGAGAACTAACTAAACAACTGAAAATTTTGCAACAGAAGCAGTAAACGCAGTAGCTAATCTCGCAATATTTGCTCTCCATTGCTGAAAATTCGTGCATAATATTTTGCGCTAAAACGTCGATCTGTGTCATTGGAAGGAAATTTGTAATTATGCAATAGTTTAGGTGGACCTTGCCCTACTAAAAAGCTTCTTACGGCGTCTCATAAAATTCTTGGCCACAAAGTTTTAGAACGCCTTCTGCGAGTCTCACGTTGGTGTCAGTTCCAGCTGGTTTACTAACTTCGTTCATTTGTTCGCTATTATTCTCTGACGATTCTATACTTCTTTTGTATCCCGGCCTGATATTGGATTCTAAGATTTGTTTTGGTAAACCCTGAATACTGTATATTTTTTTAACGCGCCAGATTGATTCTGCCTTTACACATCCTTTCCCAACCTTCTTTTTTTGTACTGGTAACCAGATAGTTTTCTTTGACCGTCAGACATTTTGGAAGAGGCATGCACGTAACTCAAACAATGTACACTATAAAATAATATAAAAAGTAAATATTTATCCTTGCTCTAAATAGGCTAAAACCATAACTAAGATAAATATTCTCAGTCGATAAAAAAAAAATATTTATGCACAACACAAAATATTTTCCATACCCTGTGAACATAAAGAAAGTCTAGTGTTACTACACAGTAAAAGCTTATTCGCGGACGCTTTTTGAAGTTGCTCCTATGGCGGAATTCACACAGAGGCGGCGAGGCAACGACGCGCCCCTTTGAGGTCCGCGCCCCGTCTCTTCGAAGTCTCTAGGGGCGCACCCAAATAGCTAAGAACTGTAAGTTTTTAACGAACGAAAAAATCGGTATGTGGATTTTTTTTATTAATTGGGTATTTAACCCATTAATATTATTAATTTTTTTCTGACACTTACAGCTGAAATGGCGCCCCTAAATTTTAGCGCCCCGGGCAAATGCCCGGTTTGCCCCCCCCCCCCCCCTAGAGCGGGCCCTGCCTTGAAGTCTGTGCAGGGTACGAAAACTTTTTTCTGTTTCTTCAGCAGTAAGGTGACACGTGCTGTTCTGTCTGCTGCCTCATTTCCCGTCACCCCCACATGGCTCGGTACCCACTGAAACTGCACTTGTATTCCTTCTGAAGTTCCCTGGCTTTTCATAAACCAAATAGTTCCGGTATCTTCCTTTTGACAACTCCATGATTGCCCATAGAGCACTTCTAGAATCTGTACAAATCACTATATTTGATTGAGCCGTCGAGTGAATGTACTGCAGCGCTTTTAGAATAGCATAAAGCTCTCAGGAGAACGTCGAAAACTGTCTTGGTAACCTGTAAGCTTCGTGAACGCAGCGACCAGGGTCTACAAATGCTGCAGCGGAAGGAAGCCTTTCCTTTTTCCTTTGAGCAGTCCGTAAACATTTTGTGCCACTCCATCCATCTCGCGTTCAGTGCTTCTAGTGTGAGGCACTTCAGTTCCTCCTCACTGTGATCGGTCAGTCGTAAGGTAAATGTGAACTAGAGGGGATAGATCTGACTGTTGCCATAGTTCTTCCTCACTGAACGAGTCATTGATATCTGAACTGTAAATGGCCCACTGTGCTGTTGTTTGAAAGAATTTCACAAGTGAAGGTGTTTTTGAAGCTTAGATACGTTCCAAGAATGCTTATGAGCAAGAAGCTGCACTTTTCTTATTAGTGGATGTAGTTTGGTGGAAGATACTCTTATCCAAAAATTCATTCCCACTTTCTTTCTTCTTAGGTCTAATGAAAGAGTTGCTGTTTCTACCTCCATCGCAGCAACAGGGGCAGTTTTAAGGAAACCGCCTACCACCTGTAAAGATGCCGATTGGATGATGTCTAACTTTCTGAGGGTAGATATTGACGCAGTTTCGTAGAGAAATCTGCCATATTCCAGTCTGCTCCTCACTAAACAAATGCTTCTCAGGAGACTGGGATCCGTGACCCAGCTCGATGCTGCTAGAACCTTGAGGATATTTACTCGCTGTATGGATGATTACTTTAGATATGCTATACAGCCACGAAAGTTTAGTGTCTAACCACATCCCAAGAAACTTTACTTCGGAGACTTCTTCCACAGTAGATTCGCCTATTGTAATTTTAAAGTCATTATTTTGAAATTGTCTTTGTGAGAAGACACATAACTTACTTTTATCTACCGAAAGCTCCAGGCCTCTATCTTTCAGATAGATTTGTACTTCATTTACCTGAGTTTCGAGCAAATTTTTTACTTTTTGTTTGTCAGGATGAGAAACATACACACTTTATCGATAAATAAATTACAACTTCAGACGTTAAAACGCCGTTGGTTGTAAATCAGTGGAAATTTTTTATTAGTACAGTTGTCAAACGAAATGGAAAATTACATGAAGTCAGCACCATCATAACCGTGGCGCCGCAATTGGATGATAAATTCTTATGTAACTCCATGAAATAAACCGAAAGTAAAGAATATTTTTATATATATATTTAGTTTTCGAGATATCGAATGTCAAAAATCAGTTATAGGTATATTTCGTTGTCCTTGGTTACGTTTTTCTTCTGGTCCAGGCCATATTTCAACCTAATCATAACCGCTCGGGAGATAAACATCTATTGTGCATATCTAGCGTGTAGTTCCTTGTGGATTTGGCGAATTTTTTTTTACTGTCCAGGATGCATTCAACCTAACTACATTAATTTGGAGATACAGTATCTCGTAAAATAAGGAAGATATCAAAAAATGTTGTTCTTTACCTTCGATTTGTCTCGTAGACTTATAGAAGAATCCATCATCTAATTTGGCTTTGGCAAAATTTTTCTTCTGGTCCAGGCCGCATTTCGACCTAACCACTTTTTAGACAGTATATCTCGAGAACTAAACGATATATCAAAAAAAAAATAATTCTTTGCTTTCGATTTGTCTCGTCCAGTTACATAAGAATCTATCATTAAATCGCGGCGTCACGATTATCGTAGATTCCCCATATCACATAATGGGATAATGTTACAAGTACGCATAAAACCATTTGTATTCTAACAAACTCGTGTTGTGAATTCGATAGTAAATTATTTCTATTTACTAACTTTTCACATAGTAATCTGCGGTGTTTTTTAAATCCCTTTACAATGTTGGGAACCTGCGTTTCTGTCACTTAAGTGAAATACAAGGTAATTCTGGTGAAATACTTGGTATACAGCGGACGAAGTCTACAAGACATTTATTTTACGTATATGTATACAAGCTTCAACGAATAACGAAAAATGATTCCACCTGAATAAGACGATAGTTAGCGATTTTTTTTTTTTAATATGAACAAAGTAAATTTCTAGCGATAGAGTAATGTGTAAAATCAATAATACAGAAAGGAACTACTTCGTACGTTCAGAACGTTGTTGTCGGAAATGTAGCGTTGAACGAATGTAAACAAACTAAACCTTTTCCCGGCATGCCAGTAAAAACGAAGAATTCACGCAAGGGTTTTTTAAAGTAGTAATTACATTAACGCTTAACAACTACACAAGCTTTGCACAGCAACAATCATATTAAACCTTTTTAAAAAATACTGAAATATTCGATATTAATACTCAAAATGTAGACCCGCTGACTAAAATCAGAAATTACACACACGCTTCTAAAACAACTTATACTCTAACGTTTTGTCGTAATTAGTGTTGCCAACATAATTGGTGAAAAGACTCAAACCACTAAGCTACATACACTTACTTCTACCTAATTTCAGGAGTATTTACTTTTGCTGTGTAGGAAACACTGAAGAAAACCGAGTTTTTATTTCATTTCACGTTTAAAGGGTACATGCCAGCTAATTGATTAAGGTTGCTAATATATATTTGATCGATTTCTTCGTTTATTTTAATTAATAATGTTTATTTATTACAAAAAATTGTCGTTATTTCGTAATGTCATGATTATTGATTAATTTTTTTTAGTCAAATATGAACACTGAATTTGTAATGTTCAACTTTATGAATGATTAAAAAATTGAAATGCCTTTAAACATGGTGTTTGTGCTGAAAATTATTATTATTTTCAATCAATTAAATCAATTGACGAAAATTATAAATAGAAACGTTTGAATACATGAATACCGTATTTTCAATTATACCTCACTCGATCAATGCGAAGTACATAATAGCGAAGTAGATTCAGCCGATTGTAGGCATTGTACCACAATGTTTTTTTAAAAAAATATTCTACTGGGAATTCCCCCGAATAGTGTATCTAGTGGGATGGATTGCCTCACGGATCCGCACGCCTTAGGGAATCCCATAATTTTTAATAGTAGTTTACTAAATTCAGTCAACTGTAACTTCCTCCATCACTGTAACTCAGTGTATTCTCTCTGCTCTCTGCGAGTTTATGCGCCACTATGCCGAAATCACAATATACGCAAAAGTTTCTGTTTCTTGGCTTCAAGACCTACTTTTAAAGGATTGGTTTCAAGTGATTAAAAGTATTGCTGGTCAAGTAGCGAAATGCAAATTATGTGGTACGATAAAAAAATAGTTCAAGCATGCCAGACAAGATAGTGGTCAACAGATTTCGCTATATCAAGAATATACACTCAATGGCAAGAGCTAAAACCAGAGGCGCCGACTCTGTGGGTGCTCGGGGGCCCTGGCACCCATGAGAGGTAAATAGTGGGTGCGGAGCACCCATGAGCATCGACATCAAGAGTAATCAGTAATTGACATCGAGTGACACCTGTATTACTTACGTCATTCGCCACCTGGCGATGCTAAACGTCTTGATGATATCGCACTTGCTTACGATGTGAGGTTGCCCGTCATGCCCAAGGAGAATATAAACACAACGTTAGGTAATACCTGACACTATCTAATGTGAGGTAAGGTTAGGTTTGATTCGTAAAGAGCCACACAGAAGCAAATCGAACAGCTCGACCCCGCGCGCAAATTCTAGCCCGCCATACATCGTGCCTCACCCGTCCGCCGCGCGGCCAGCTCTTTCGCAGCCGCTGCCCGCAGGCTGTCTCAGGTGTCTCACTCGTTCTTAGTCGAGGTGGTAAACAAAACATGTGCTTTAAGAGCACGCTGCGCTTGATGGTATCGTGTTTATTTCTCAAAATTATTAGTTTTGATAGATAAATTCATCCTTTGAAATCGTAATATGCCCAAAACTGAAGAACTCTTATCTTCTCAGCTTAGTACAGCTTAGAAAATCCAACCAGAAGATGTTATTTCTTCAAATTCAATTGACCAGAAGAAAAGGCACAATTTTAAAAGTAGCAGACAATTATTTCATGGCTGCTAAAATGATGAAGATATAGATAAAGGGGTTTGCCAAACCTGTAAAGAAACCATGTCTAGTGGCGTTTCTGCGCCGAAAACATCATCAAGAAGAGATGAGTACTTTAATGCACTCACTCACCATGAAATAAAACTTTAAAAAGCATGAAAAGCCTGAAGTTCACTGTTGTTGTGTACTGCATAAAGCCAATTTAGAACGTGGCGTCAATGTACATTGACTACTATCAAAAAGTAAACTGTAAGATATGAAAACAAATATTTTTTTTAGTGACCGGAAGCCTAGCCATAAGGGACCACGACGACGAATATTCAAATTGCATTCGATGTTGAAGCTGTGAGCACAGGATATTTTCGAGTTAAACACGTGGTAACAAATATGTGCGGTTGTCATATGATATCACTAACGAAGCGTGTGCAATTTTGAATGACGAAATACTGCATAAAATAATAAAAGTAGTGCAAAATGCGGTCTGCTGTTCACTTATGGTTGATAAAACTAGCGATATTTCCAGTAATTAATAATTCGCACACTTCTTTCGTTACGTGGACGCAAAGTGTAATATACACGAAACTTTTATTGGCTTCTATGAAACAATATCAACAATATCCGACAAAATTTTAAATGATTAAAGTACTAAGAAGATTCGACATAAATATCAAGATATGTAGGGGCCTGTAAACAGATGGTGCTTCTGATGTGGAAGCGCTTACTGACCTTCAATTGTAGAATACAGCTATCGAAACAAGGGCAATTCATGTGCGTTACACCGTTCACTTGCTAAACCTGGTTGTTCAAGAGACTATAGAAGAAGTAGGTACATGTAATAAGAGATATTTTAGCGTGTTGTTTTCGTGCGTGCTTCATCGAAACACCAGCCTTGTTTTGAATCACTACAGGCAGCTAGCGATGAACCTCTCTTTGCGGCCTTTGTGACCAACAAGATAGTGTTGTCGTATATCTTCCTAAAAAACTATTCTAAACAAATATAGTGTGCTGTTATGTTTTTTTAACGACACAAAAAGTCAGGTAGATAATTCATGCACAAAAGCAAAATGGTTTTTAAAACGTCTTCAATCCTTTGAATCTCTTTATTATTATTTCTGATAGAAATTATCGTTCATTTCGAAGGTTTAAACGCAAATTCACATATGATTTATTTCCATCTGCAAAAATCTGTAAATAATACTGCCAAGCACGTCGTATCATCCCAATGAACTGGCGAAAAATTTCAGAACCTTTGAAAATCGGTCTTGACTCAGTTTTTATATTGGATGATCAACAAATCAACATTAATAACTCCAAAAATAAGGAGGATAGATATACATATAGACGATTGATCAGATGAACCGCATTAATTTTACTCGCGCGCTGACTGACATAAAAAATATATCTTGTAGTTTTAGAAAATGTCATTTGCCGTAGCGACCACTACTTTACTAAAAATGCTATGACATATTTGAGTAAGGTGGAACTATTTCTTACTGATTAAAATGATGCAAGCAGCAGTTACGTGAAAGAGTTCCATGACGATCTTATTGTGGTGAATCGTTTGGTTCCTCATCGTGCTATCTATTATATAATTTCGTAAGCTCACTCACTCACCTCGATAGCTTTTGGCTGGAGAATAGTGTCACGTGTCAGCCTTCGCTCGCAAAACAGCGACCAGATATACCATTAGAAGAAATTATGTCCACAGTTTAATAGCTAAGCAACACCTACCAAATTAATTACCATAATACATTCATTAAGTTTACTTTTCGTAGCGTTTCAAGGTTAAAAAAATATTGATAAATTTTGCGGCTGAAAAAAAAGAGGATCTGCCATTCAGTAACATGTTGCTGATGAAAGCAACTTTAACAAACTTAAAAAAAAAAAAAAAAATTAATCATGGTTTCTGCTGTAACACGAATGCCAGTTGTCATTCATGTTTGCTGTAACTAAGTTATTAGGCTATTTTAAGAGAACATCAGATCATATATTTTACCGAATCAACTATTCTGGCAATTCATTTCTTCGGAGTTGCTCAACTATTTAATAATATGGAATGTATATTAAGTTCTTTGGCCATTACAAATACTATGACCAATGATTACATTATGAGTGTTTGGCCAGTATCAATAAAATACAACGTGATGCTTTCGAAGCTAACAGGAATTTTTAAAAATTTTGCAGAATGAACTTTAAGCGTCAAATACAAGTCAAATTTGTATTTAAGCAAGTTCGAGTCTATGAACAATTATACGATTGTGCTATCGTCCATGTTCGTGTTATGCCGACCTCTACTAATGCTTCTGAGTTCTTCAAGCTCAAGAGATTTTAATCATCCTGAAACACAGGTCAAGTTTATATTTGGTCAAATCAGATCAACCTGTCATCTATCATCGTAAAAACTGGAACTACTATGGACCCGTGACGATCACGGGCTTGCACTAGTTAACAATAATTGCATGAACAAAAAATGTCAGACTGAACAATGTGAAAAGCGCTTATATATACATAATTTGGTATTTCCAACCAACCCAAGATATGATGCCTGAAATCATCAAATTGTTAAAAATCGTTTCAACTATTCCAGTATCGGCAAGCACCGCAGAACGATCATGTTAAGCATTACGGAGAAGAAAAACTTATTTGAGGAGTACTATGGCTCAGCAAAGATTGAATGATCGCATGGTAGTGCACGTAAACCGAGAAATAGGGGATTGCTGATTCATTTATAAATAGAGCTGTAGTTTGACAAAATAAGTTTGTATTGAAAAAAATTGATATTATATAAATTAAAAATATAGCTTCTTAAAAAAGGTTTATTAATGTTGATTTGTTGATCATACAATTCTTAGTAAAACTGTGTACATGAAGTATGTGCTAATACATATATCCATCTAATAAAAATTATCCTACACACTGTCGATTTCATTTTTATATTTTTATTATTACGATAGGTATCCGTTCCTTATTGTTCAATCTAGTACTTTTTATACATCTTTTTTTCTATCTCCTCTTTATATTTAAAACTAGCTGTGCTGCGACTTCATTCACGTAGCGATCTTTGCGTACACAAATCAAATACAATAATAAACTCCTTATTTCTAATAGGAAGACACAAATTATTGGTTATGTATCTATTACTATTATGAAGTTAAAAATCTATCAAGTTAAAAAGGCCGAACACATTTTAATGAAATTTTGTGTGTTTTTTGGCCTGGAACAGTATTTAGAAAATACAAAATCTTTTTTTTCCTACTTTGACTGTTCGCTTATTACTTGAAATCTATTGGATGGGTTTAGATGCGATTTTTACTATTATGTAACACTATTTGGTGCCTGTGACTTCGTTCATTTTTGGAAAGGATTTTGAAGGTTTTTATTTAATTTGCATGAATCCCCAAATGTTTTATGGATAAAAAGTAGCATAAGTTATTCCCTGCCAAATCAGCAACCCGCCAGTGATAGTCTCGTGGAAACTAGTTCACACTCTTTGCCGGTTCAAAAATAAAAAAAATAAAAAAATAAAAATAATAATAAAAATGTGTCATCAAATAGGAACGAGCACCCACGAGGTTTTCTAAAACTCGGGGCCCCTGGCTAAAACATATTTTTCCATAGCTAAGGAAAATGAAAGGTGCCACACAGCAGAGTTATTACACTCTATGAATGCAAACGAGATGAACTACGCATATATTTCATTTTTATATCCAGTATTAAATGAATTCGAGCCAATAAAATGTTTGATTAAAACAATACAGACCACATCAATTGTATGGTGAGTTAACCAACCTAATAGATATGCTTGTCAGCAAAGTTATGTTACCTGCAAATAAAGATAAATTTTTTTTCTCAAATACTCGTGACTTCTCGGATCCAGTGCCGGATCTAGGGGGGGGGGGGGCATACCGGGACTCTTGCCCCGGGCGACAACTTCACGGGGGTGCCAAAATCACATGTTTTTGGCATCTTTTTATAAGCGCCAGGGCGAAATATTCATGTGCTGCCGACACTTTTTTTTGGGGTAAAGTGCCGTGGTAAACTGACAGCGGAGGCAACTTGAAAGGACGGAAAATTCATTGTTCTGTGACAGAGCGGCCTTAAAACAAAGCTCTAATCACGTAATGGAATTCATTTCGTCATTGTTAGCAGGAACTCCCGATATTCTTGGATTTATAAATTTTGCCATCTGATGTTCGCATTCTTGCAGCTGCGTTCGAGTGATTAGCCCAGTTTTGTTTTAATATTTTTTAATTTAATTTAATTTAATTGCAATGGAGCACAGGCTCCGGTGGCAATTTATCTGCTTTTGTGCTGAACGAGTTTAAATGCTTTTGTGCTGAACGAGTTTAAATATTTACTAGTGATCGCCCAGTGGTCGAAATTCTACCATAAATCATTTAGTTGTTTAGTTGCTTTCATCAAAGAGTAATAATCATTATTTGAATTTGTTCTATTGCGTTTGGTGCGATCATAGATATATTATATACTGTATACCCTGACGTCGTTAGCTGCGAGCGTGTACCAATACGTTATTAGCATGTGTTGTTTGGCTTAATTCTCTGCATTACCTATAAAATTAAAACGATACACTCCACGCGTGACTGTATGCTAAATTTGAGCTTTTAATCTAACCATAGCAAATGATGAAATGTATTTATCGATGGTTCATTTGAATTTAAAATATTCATTTTGACTTAAGGCCGGAAAACTGCTTTAGATTTATGAAACATGAAGAAAATGCAGTCCTTTCACCTGAAGTGACTTCTGAATCGAAATGTTTTTCATTGCAAAACCTGCATTGTAAATTCGAAACTGTAAAAATTTCGTGGAATGACATTCAGTGCGCATTTAAATGTATCTATCAATAATTTCGTCTTTTTATGTGTTCGCTATTTAAATTTGGTCTATTATCATTTTGAATTTCACGCAAATAAGTATTCCTTATTTCTTGTCTCTCTCTAATGAAATTACTGAAATTAAAAAATCAAAAGACCTTAACCAAAGTTTAACATTTTAAATAATCAAATGACAGTATAGTATCTGGCAGAATCGCTACATTCCTTTTCGAAGTATTCCTTTTATAACTTCAAAGATTAATCTCTACTTTATCCAAGTCTTTCGTTTTACTAAATACCACAGAGTGTCTCAATGCAGGGAATTCACGTAAGAACGTTGGCTCCGATCCTATTTCACGCACACACACACACGTTTGCAAATTAATTTTTTATTTGAATAATCTATTTGTAACATGTATTAACTTTGCTTTTATTTTTTTTCTTTACTGCTGACTAAGATCACAGACATCAGCAGATTCGCTTACGACTAAAAAAAAAAAAAATGTAAACAACGAATCTTTTATTTAATTTGATATATCTGTAACACATATTATACGCAGATTTTAACTTTCTGCACTTCTTCTCCATATAAACATTAACAATGCCAAATCTTACACTTTTCAGTGTGCGATGCATTTCTTTAAGTTCCTCCGTTTGTGCACGGCACTTAATCTTAAAAATAGCATATTCCTGCACTTCTTCTCCATATAAACTTTAACTATGCCAAATCTCACACTTCTCCGTGCGCGCAATATTCTTAAAAATGTATCATAAGTTTTCACTTAGCGTATTAATATATAGATATTATGTAAGTTCAGAGATTAAGCTCGACTGTTTTGTTTCCCATCTATCAGCTAAACCTCGAAATGTTGCTTCTTGCTTCTATATAAGTTCAGAGATTAATCTCGAGTGTTTTGTTTCACCAAAGACCACAAAGTACGCCATCTATCAGCTAAAAATTTTAGCTTTCTGTATTTCTTTAAGTTCCTCCGTTTGCCCAATATTCTGGCCGCTAGATGCGCTATCTACCAGCCCTCGAAATGTTGCTTCTTGCTTCTATATAATCTTTAAGTTCCTCAGTTTGCCAAATATTCTGGCCGCTAGCTGCGCTTTCTACCAGCCGTCAGGTAAAACAACGCCCCAGAACTGGCGGCATCTGAGCGAACTACGTAGGCGAGCGAGTGTTTAATTTAATTTAATGTATTTGTAACGCATATTATATATAGATTTTAGTTTCCTGCACTTCTTCTCCATATAAACTTTAACTATGCCAAATCTCACACTTCTCCGTGAGCGCAATATTCTTAAAAATGTATCATAAGTTTTCACTTAGCGTATTAATATATGGATTACTGGAAACGAACCATTAAGGAAGAATCTATCGTTATCAAATATCTCAGTGTTTCTCATCTTTTGTCAATCCGAGGACCAGTAAAATGTCCAAAAAAAAATCGAGTCATTAACTTATATGGGCATTATTTCTTACCTCTGTATATATTATGAACCAAACCTATCAATTGTTAGTAGCATATGTCGCCGTTTCTCAAGACATATACCTACAATAAAGCACTCATAAAACTTCGCTCTCCGAAAACGTATTTAGGGAATAAGCTGTTCAGCAGCCATATCCTGAAAATACCAGATTTTTGATGGTGGTTGAAACGTTAATTGTTTTTAGAAAATTTGAATTACTAGCTTATTCTCGCTTACAGTCTTATGCAGGACGAGACGATACCTATTTTTTTTAAAATGTTTGTCTATTTGGACTTGTACAAAAACTTTATTGCGTCTTTGTTGGATCCACTATACGGTGGGAAATAATGAAAAAATGCACAAAAACCAACTTAAAAGGTAGTAGCCAGACAAGATGGGCGGCCAAAAACCTTGCTGTTACAGCCCTATTGCAGCACCGGATTAACCACGTAGCAGGAGGCAGCAAATGCTACGGTACTCGCGCCTTCTAGGGGGCCTCGCGCGCCTTCTAGTAGGGCCCCCCACCTAGCCTAGCCGGAAGGGAAAAATCAAGGGCCTCTTCTTCACATTTGCTACGGGCCTCGCGCTGTCTTAATCCGGCCCTGCCCTATTGAATAATTCACCTGAACTTCTCAAAGCACTAGAGGAAATTGAAGAATCTTCTCTGGATGCAGAATCTAAGTATGAAGCCGCTCATCTCTTACATGTTGTATAGGATTTTAAATTTATCCTCAAATTAACAATTTGGGCTAACCTTCTTCGAGAAATTAATAGAGTAAACGTGAAAATACAAAAGGAGGACTTAATCCTTTCACGTTGTGGTGAATTATTCTTGGTTACTTATGTCTGTAGTTACCACTTTTCACCTTTACCTTATATTTTTATATAGCTAGCATCTACATATGAACAGATGCGTAAGTTATTTATTGTTCTGGTAAAACTTTTATTTATTCAGCTAATGGTTTAACAACTTCCACCAACACCAGTTACGACCGTTAATCTTTAAATCGGACTTCTCATATTAATATTTCTCAATCCGCATTTTCAACTTGCGAACTTAATATAACGCTTCTACCATATAGGCTTTTAAACATGTCGCTCCTGGCAACCAACATCATCTCAAAACAAAATGAACACGAATGTAACCCAATCTCAAGGAGTATTCATATTAATATATTTGCATACTACATAATCGTCCATAATATAACCATATGATCATCACAACCCCCTCCGGTTTATCGCTATTTTTTGGAAGTTTCATGACTTCAACAATATAGCGTTAAACTTTAACAATATGTTTGATCATATTATAAACTCATACATAATTCATACATACTGACTTACATAAAATAAGTATGTTTCATACTACATCACTGACTTACATCAAAAAAAAAAATATGATTCTCATACATCATGACTAACTTACATAATGAAATATGATTTTCATACATCATGACTGACTTACATAATAAAATATATGATTTTCATATATCATGACTGGTGTTGGGGTATTTTTACAAGTGGTGGTACATTATTATATCATTTTTCTTTTAAATACATATAACATGTACACTTAATTATTATTATTAAAAAGACATACATATAAAATGTCAATCTTTTGGAGACATGTGTTTGATGTCTCTCATAAAAGACAGTTCTTTCCTGATGAACCAAAGTATATATTTTTGTTCCCTAACTTTGTCACCAGCATACATTTTTCACTCACTATTAATTCATTACTTTCCCCCACCAAAAATCGCGTGGGGCGAGGAGGCAACTCTCAGTCGCTCCTCCAAGCCACAAGCTAATTTTTTTCTATATTTCCAATTTTTGAATGGCATATCATTGGACAGGTAAAACAACTTTCTCTGTTCAAAACTCTTTATAAAGCAGACTGTCTGTTTAGTACCCTGACCCAAAAAGTTATCTGTGTCAAAATGCTTGGTTACTCTCTTTTTAGAACAGATTGTGCGTTTAGCACCCTGACCCAAAAAGTTTTCTGTGTCAAAATGCGTGGTTACTTCCTTTATAAAACAGACTGAGTATTTAGCACCCTGACCCGAATAGTTGTCTGTGTCAAAAGTCTCGCTTACACTGATGGGTAAATGTGGGCCACTTATTGACTGTACCTTCAGGTGTATGTCTCCCAGCTGTTGATATACTCTATTATAGTTATTATCTTGAATTTCTCCCAAGTTCTTGTTTATGTCATGGTTGGAAGATTCAATTATTGTTATTCTTTTCTCTGTTGTATGTCTGTCCACTAGCTTACCATGAAAGGTATGTAAGTGTCCCTCCATCGCTTGAAATTGTTCTGTAATTTGTTTTTGAACCTCGACATGGAGAGATGAAGTTTCTTTTATTTTTTCAGAGAGTGTGCTATGTAAAATTTTACTTGTTGCTGAACATGTTGGCTCACATTCTGCAACTTTGTTGTCGTGTGTGTGTCCTAATTTATTCGCTTGTACTTCTGTTTGAGCTTTAAGTGATTGGACTTCACATGACTGTTGATCAAATAGTGTTTTCATTTCAGTAGCTTGTAATTCAAGTTTGGATTCAAGATCACTGAGTTGTGATTCATGTTTTAATTCAAGGTTACTGAATTGTGATTTCACTTCAGTTGCTTGTGATTCAAATTTTGACTCAAGGTTACTGAATTGTGATTCAAGGTTACTGAATTTTGATTCAAATTTTGAGTACAACCCTAATATAAGCGATTTCTGCTCAAGTTCACTACTTAGTGGGTCACCTAGAGACTGTAAATTATTTTGATTTAGAGGTGAGAATCCTAAAAATGGAGGTGAGTATTGTTGCATGTGTGGTGGAGTACTACTGTCATCTAAAACATGTCTAGTCGCTTCTGGTGACATTACATTCGTTTCCGCCGCTTGAACTAAATTGTTAGAAGCAGTGCCTGCCACACCGTTATTAATATTATCCTCCATGATCGTATATCAAGAAATAATATTTTTTGTTTACTAATATTCTTTACGTAAAGGATTGTAAATATTAATATATTTCCACATACGTCACTGTACCAACTTGATGCATTTTTTATCCTTGATTAAATATATTTTAAATAGTAGCGAACATGAAATTTCGTACTATGTGGAAACATACATGCAAAAAACTAAATTAATATGAAAATCAAAGAACATATACTTTGGTTCACCTTTGTTACAATTATTTTTAAGACAAAACTTAAATTAACTGGCGGCGAATTTTCCCAAAGTATGCGTCTTGAAAAGATTGACTTAGCTTGTTCTCTCGTCAACGTTGGCAGCCGTGGAATTCTGCGATGTTATTTCGCTTGCCGAGTCTGTTAACCTCCAAAGTTCAGTCGGCGTCAATCAGTATTTTCAGGTTCTTTTTCATTGCTATTTTGCTTCCTTACTTCCATGCATATGCATGTTGTAGAGCAAAACAGTCTCGAGTCGCCATGTGGTGACTTATTCTTGGTTACTTATGTCAGTAGTTACCACATTTGACCTTTACCTTATATTTTTATATAGCTAGCATCTACATATGAACAGATGCGTAAGTTATTTATTGTTCTGGTAAAACTTTTATTTATTCAGCTAATGGTTTAACAACTTCCACCAACACCAGTTACGACCGTTGATCTTTAAATCGGACTTCTCATATTAATATTTCTCAATCCGCATTTTCAACTTGCGAACTTAATAATATAACGCTTTTACCATATAGGCTATTAAACATGTCGCTCCTGGCAACCAACATCATCTCAAAACAAAAGGAACACGAATGTAACCCAATCTCAAGGAGTATGCATATTAATATATTTGCATACTACATAATCGTCCATAATATAACCATATGATCATCACAAAGTTCTGTGACACTAATGAAAGGGCTTATTAAGATATTGCAAGAATTGAGACTAAAGGCGATAGAATATTGGATCAAAGAAGCTACACCTGTAGCACAAAAATTGTGAATCGTTCCGATACCGGTACTCAAAAGTAAACGAATTCCCAAACGTAAGAGGCAACACGACGAAATCTGCGAGGACGAATCAAGAGCATTAGACCCCACACAGCTGTTTTACAAAGATATAAAAGTTTTATTTGACAGAATTTTAACAGAAAAAGGAATAAGGGTAGAAAGTGCAATAAAACTAAATGAAAACTTTGCCTTCCTTGGTGGCCACACGTTAGTAAATATGTCCGCAGAAGATCTCCAAAAAAATGGAGCCGTTCTAGCAAGCAGATACTTCAAGGACTTGAACGCAATTGATTTCTGGCAATAACTTGCCGTGTTTAAACAACAAGCTCCATTTTTATTTGGAATCGATGAAACAACTAGTCCATTCCAATTGTTGCAACAAATGTGTAAAAATGACTTGCAGGAAGTCTTTCCTAACATTTGTATAGCTCTGAGAATATACTGCACGTTACCAACGACTTCCGCAAGCTGCGAGCGGGGTTTTAGTAAACTAAAAATCATAAAAACCTACCTGCGATCAACAATGAACCAGGAACGTCTTTCTAGCCTCGCGATCTTCTCAGTCGAAAATAGAACAGCTTATGAGACGAATTTTGATGAAGTTATAGATTCTTTCGCGGAAATGAAAGTTCGACGAGTGAAGTTGGAGGAACATTTAGTGCAAATTTTGCTATGGCCTAAGGTCTGCAATTGTGAGTACAGTCTGGCTCGTGCGTTATGTATTCTGATTGCGTGTGTTATATGTAATGCAAGCAATAAAATAACTCGTTTCCTATTATGTCTTTTTTTATCACGTTAGTTTAATAGTACCCAACTGAGTGTGGTGTTTTCTTTAAAAGGTAGAGGGGGGGGGGGGGCGCCAGCGTGAAGTTTTTGCCCCGGTTCGGAAAAATCCTAGATCCGGCACTGATCGGATCGAATATGTTTTCTGGGATTCAGATTTGAAATGAGAGAAAAGGGATTAGGCCTACCATGGGAAGATTTAGAAATAACGCCGAATCACTAAATAAAATTTATAATAAGTCTCAATGAAGAAATAAAAAAATAAATTGCCGGAAAATTTGACACTGATGAAAAAAATTTCCCGCTTAATAACAGAAACAGAAAATCTAGTTGACATAATGGCTCACTTTAATAAAAGTGCAGAATCCATAGCAACAGACGATTATCAATGCCAATAAATTCATTTACTGGCAGAAGCGGCGCAAGGCGTGGGCGACGTGGGCGACCGCCTACGGCCTCGCGCCCCGAGGGGCCTCGCGTCCCGAAAGTTTAAGCAACTTAACCAGTAAAACAGATTAGCACCATTAAAAGCCGTGACTACGACTAAATATTTTACCCATCATAATGCGATCAATCCTACAAGTTAGCAACTAATATGGCAATATCAATAGCTTAGCAATATTTGCTGGCGTTACAATGACTCTACCGGGAAATCTTCGGCCACCGGGTTTATTTCATTCAGTTTGCTTCTCGTCTACGTTCATGTTTCTTCTGTTCTAACGCGATTTCCCGTGCTCGGTCCACTACATGCGACCGGGCTCAAAATGTGCAGTTTATTAACAAATTTTAAAAATTGCGGCTTAATGGCTTCTCAGATGTGCAGGTAGTATAGAATATCACCGCGTCTCACTCCTTACCATCTGTATAATTCAACTTTTCTGTGTTCGATAGCTTACGATAGTCACAAATCCGATTATCATGAAGCGATTGGTTTATTATTTCAGTTACCAACGTCGACGGAACGTCCTGCCTGTTTAGACCAGGAACATGAAAGGCTACTGCGTGAATCTCAAAAACATTGGCATAATTTGTTTGAGAGATTGATTGATATAATTAATTTCTTAGCCTCTCATAATCTGGAATTTAGAGGTCACAGAGAATCTCTCAAGATTGGTGAAGATAGTGGAAATTCTTGTAACTTCATAGTTCTGTTTAAATTGATTTCAAAGTACGACCCTACACTACGAGAACACACGATACACATTAATGACAACCAACTTACAAACCATTATCTATGTCACAACATTCAAAATGAATTAATCACATTGATGTCAAAAACAGTTACTGATGAAGTGATTCGAAGAGTAAAAGAGGCAAAATATTATTCTATTTTGCTCGACTGCACTAGAGACTCTGGTCGAGTTGAACAAATGTCGGTTATCTTAAGATTCTGCAATACATCAACCGGATCAATAGAGGAAAACTTTATTGGAATTCTTGCTGTCGCTGAGACGACTGGAGAGTATCTAACTAAGGCAATACTGGAAGAGCTGGAAAAAAATGGATTAGATATTCAAAACTGTAGTGGCCAAGGATATGACAATGGGGCAAATATGGTAGGAATAAACAGTGGAGTTAAAACCCGAATATTAACTATTAATCCCAGGGTATTTTTTACACCATGTGGATGTCATAGTTGGAATTTGCTGTTGGTAGACGCAGCTAAGTCCTCAGTGGCAGCAAAAACATTTTTTGGTTTTATTCAGAAAATTTATCTTCTGTTTTCAGTGTAACGGGCTGGCCTTGTGGTTAGGTGACTGCGTTGGGCGTTTTGACCATTAATTGGGAATGTGGCTTTACATGTGACTGACCTCAGCGTTTATCTCCTCTTCTTATCTTCTTCCGGATACCATCTTGACTCTTGCAAGCTAACCAATTAATTCAATCAGGATTATCTGACACCACGTGAAGGTCACGACCCTTTTACTATTGGAATACTATATACTCGAATAATCAAGACGGAATGTGGATAAACGGTTTAATGGAATCAAGCTGCCTATAGTACATTTGACGATGATACCGAGAAGTAGAGTCCACACTTATTCTACTGGATCTCTAGTCTGATCGTAGAAGATATTAAGTGAAAGTCAGTCTATTAATACTGGTGGAACTTAAGATCGTTACGACGTCCGAGGCAGGGCGGCTAAGCTTTAAGCTAGCGGTTCGCTACCCGATGTTGCTCCTAAGCTCGCTGGTAATGAATAGCATGATTTATTGGTTGTACAGGGCCCACTTCGGCTCTGCTTTGCGTCACAAGAAGGTATTGCTGACATGCTATTCAGCATTCCTGAACGGGGCAACGACTTTGCTTGCGTCTGCGCTGAGTGACTGCAACTCTTCACTCTAGCTTCGCCAATGTCTCCAACATTTATAAAATCATTCTTACTTAATAATAAAGCCCAAAACGACCATTACATCAGTATCCAGCAAACGCTGGGAATTAATCAAAGGCAAATTATAACTTACTATAAAGCCTTTATCAGACACAAGGTGGGAAAGTAGAATCGCGACAGTAAAGGCCCTATTACTTCAATTTGATGATGTTGTCGAATATATTGAAAGCCTAAAAAATCTTTCGGAAGATTCAGACACACTTAGTGATTGTGATTCAATTCTGAACGAAATGCTCAGCTTAGAGTTTGTAATATCATTACATCTATGGTATGAGATGTTATCGCGTGTTAATATCCTAAATAAACTATGGCAATCTGTCCAAGTCCATTTAAGCATAGCGCTTGAACATTTACGAAAATTTTGTGACTGGATCAGAGAATATCGACAAACTGGGTTCGAACAATGCTTATCCGAAGCTCGTCATTTTTTGAAAAAAAGCAGTTATGATTTGTCAAAATACTTTAAAAATAAAAGGGTAGCCAGAAAGAAAAGGACATTCGATTATGAATGCAGCGATGAACCTGCACAATCTCCCAAAAGTCGGTATGAAAGAGATTTTTTTAATGCAGTGATTGATTCCATACTGAGCAATATGGACTCAAGATTTATGTCTTTAAATAAACTCTTTAAAAATTTCGAGATTTCTCTATGATCTGAGTAAGTTAAAAAAAATCCAAAAGACGATATTTTAAAAAACTTCCAAGATCTACACACAGTTTTGAGCGTAGACGAGAACAGCGATTTCCAGCCTTATGAACTATTTGAAGAGTTACAAACAATGATCCAAAATTTACCCGATTTTGTTAAAGATAGGAAACAACTGCATAATAGAAAATAACTTTAAAAAAATTTACCCAAATATTTGTCTTGTCATACGAATTTTGCTATCAGTACCAGTAAGTACAGCCTCCGCTGAAAAGAGCTTTTCAAAATTAAAATTAATTAAAAATTATTTACGAAGTACTATGGGTCAGGAAAGATTTTCAGCTTTGGCGGTTTTATCGATTGAAGCAGATATAGCATCTAAGTTAGATTATGACATAGTAATTAAGGAGTTCAGCAAGGCTAAAAGCAGAAAATTTCTATTTTTTTTAATTATATACTGTTACTCATTATTTAATAATACTAGCCAAAAAGGCCGTCAAAAATGACGGGTTTAACGGACTGTTCTGGCAATTGATTTCTGTTTGGTTGTTTACCTAAATAGAATTTTAAAAAATAAAGCTCAATATGCTGTAATTTCTCGTCCCTTGTGATGTAGCAAAAAGTTTCAGTTGTCAATTTGGTCCAGGTTGCGTTTCAGCCTAACTACAATCTTCGCCAATATAGCCGGTAGAAAATCAAAGCTTCATTCACACGTGAATTTATACATTCCCTGAATCGCATGTCAATGTCATCATGCATCTATACCAATCATGGATCATGCGATACAAACTTGATCCAAAATCTTCACAGTTACTTACAACTTTCTTATTGTCTATGATGAAGATCGATGTTTTAACGCCTGACACAGCTTACATTCGGCTGAAATAATGACCCCAGTAAAAACGAAGGATGCTAAAAACAAATCTTAACTTCTTACGTCATGTAATATTAGTTTCAACTGTGGTTGAGGGTGCATAGATCGCGAACAATTTGGAACTTCTTTCATTCAAACCAAGTAATCATATCACTAAAAAAAGCAACTAATAATCAATATGACAATTTAAACAAAATTCATACTTTTCTTTCAGTATTGTAGCAATTCATTTCTTAGCAATTGTTGAAATAAACTGAATTGTTATAAAATAAATGCAATTCCTATTGCCTGGCGCTATGAAAAAAGGTTTCGGTTGCTATCCTGGTCCAGGTTGCATTTTAAAACTAACCACATACGGGAGTAGTTTACATCGTGATTCATGATATCAAAACGTGACATAGTGCTTATGAAACCTGCTTAAATAACTGACAATAGCTAAATTCAACATGCTATTGCTATGAAAGGTTAATTATTTATTTTTTTCCAGGCTGCATTTCAACCTAACCACAATCTCGGGTAATACTGCCGCTACAAAATCAAAGCTTCAATCGCATGCGCATTGATGGTGATGTCATGTATCGCGACATAAGTATAAAATAAGTTGTTGTAAGAAGTGAATTATACAACGCAGGAATAAATTTATATCCTATCAAGACGTTGCCAGCGTTTTTACAGTTGTTGCTGTACAGATGCTATCTTTGACGTGAATATTTGAAGTGAATTGGCGGTTTTGTGTTGTGTTAATTCGTAATTTTCATGTTGCTTCACGTCTAACGTAAGCTGCCTTTTGCTTTCATGTACACTTTTTCTTAAAAGGTATGACCACAGGAACGTATGTGGTAAATTTCAAACGAATAGCACAATTCTTTGGGCCTCGTTTTTATTTTGCCATAGCCAATAAAATCACAAAACAAACGTATGCAACAGTTTTCCGACCAAAACGACAATTCATTGATGAGATGCATTACATAACAACATAAATTTGATCAAAAACATTCAACAAAAAAGAAAGGTAAAAAACCAAAAATCTGCAACGTGATTCAGACCGATATTACAACGTTCGAATAGCTGTCATAGTTACACATTGCGGGAACACGTAATAGCCTCAGTAATATTACTCAGTGAAATCAAAGAAGCTTGAAATAAATCTGATAAATTTACATTAGTAATTGTAGTGTAGGCTGCACAATTCGAGATGAGTGGGCAACTATTTCGGTTCAAACGAATTAATAATTTCAATAATAGGGCACAGTTTAAATTATTTTGAAAAAAAGCTAAATTATTCATGCCCTCTGCCGTAGCGTCAAATGCCAGTTGTAATTCTGATCAATCTTATGTAATACTTTAACCAAACTTTTCTCATCATTGATGCTCGAAATACAAAGCTTTTATCTTACAATAACTATGCACAAAGAATTTAAGGAATACTTCAATATATCATAAGAATATTACGTAAATATAAGCATCTAATGATTGATATGTCGATTTTATCGCAATACATACTTTTATTTCAGTGTTCTGTGAGTTAATTTATTCACTGTTGCTTGGAAATGTTATTAAATAAAGCGCACTCCCACGAAAATATCGTAAAGCGTGACGTCATAGCGCAACGTCATAGATTGACGTAATGCCGTGACATGACGTCAGCGTGACATGCTACATTAAGCCTATTATACTAATAGATTATACGCAGTAAAAGTGATTGTATTTTTATAAATAAAAATTAAAGTTTTTTTTAAATACTTTATAAACCCTGTCATCTTGCGCCTCCAGAGGGCCTCGCAAACTTATCTCGCCCACATAAAATTTTTGTCTCGCCCCGCCACTGTTTACTGGAATGGAATGAGACAAAAGATACAAAAAAAAAGTATGAAGTATTGTCTTTCAAAGATGCTCAATGAGAACCTAGATTTACGGAATTAGCGACTTTTGCAATTACTATTTTATTACTCAGGCCCGCCGCTAGCTGTTTGAACGCCCGCGTGCAATACCGATTATGCCACCCCCTGTCCAACTACAGCCAAAGGTGGATCTACGAATTTTCCGAACAGGGTCAAAAAACTGAGAGATTGCCGCCCCCATTGTTGCCACCCGAGTGTCGCCGGCAGCAATAAACAACAGTTGAGCTAAAAAAAAAAAAAAAAAAAAAAATTGTAGTTTAAAAAACTAAAATCACGCTTTCGTAGTAATATGAACTAAAAGGTTAAAAATAATATTTAAATATAAACATTTTGTTTAACAGTGATAGGACGTCCCACAATTCAGGACAAATTAATTTTTTTGAATAAGCTTAAAGAATAAAGTCACTGATTACAAAATTAACTTTAATGTAAAAAAGCATGGGGTGCTATTTCAGTTGTCTTATATTTTTTGTCGTTGGCTGTTTGTGAAGACAGTCATTGTCAAAAGTTATGTAGAGCGCACCCCACGCTTTTTTAACATTAAAGTTAATTTTGTAATCAGTGACTTTATACTTTAAGCTTATTCAAAAAAATCAATTTATCCTGAATTGTGGGACGTCCTATCACTGTTAAACAAAATGTTTATATTTAAATATTATTTTTAACCTTTTAGTTCATATTACTACGAAAGCGTGATTTTAGTTTTTTAAACTACAATTTTATTTTTAACTTTTTAGTTCAGATAGTTTAAAAAGTATGTTTCTTACAGTTGGCTTTTCTTCGTCAATCTCTCTTTTTCTTTGAGTTGTAGTTTCATTATTAATTTCAATTAAATGGTCAACTCAACAAGAGATCCAACAGCACGGTAAACGAGGAAGGCTATTTTTCTATAATAGTACGAAGTAATATTTCGAATACTTACTATTCAACATCACGTTAAGCGACTTCAGACAGAGAAACCTTTCTGGATAGGAGACAGCAGAAGACGATAGTCTATAGCAATCAAGGCTCGTAAATCACACCCGGGAAACTGGAGAATGATGATGATGATGATGGCTATATTGGGGGGGAAATCTCCGAAGGGTGTGGCCGCCAAATGACGAAGATTTCTCGAATCGCACCTGTGCACTAATGTTGCGGCTGCATTTGCCTAACTCAGTAATCCCATCAAGTATAGGATACACTGACAACGTGGTGAGAGTGAAATTATTGAATTTTTATCGGTTCTTAATAAGTGTGCAAAATTTAAAACGATTCGGACGTCAGGAAGCGGGTAAACACTAAAATGAAAGATTCCATTACATGGCAACCATTTTTCTATTGTTACCGTCAGAGTAATGAGAATAGCAGGACGTTGCTAGGAGACTACTGTATTGTCAACGGTTCTTAAAACGTGTGCAAAATTTTTATGTTTTTACTGTCAACGTAATCAGAATATCAAGACATAGCTATGAAATTATTGTATTGTAATCAGTTATCAATACAAGAGCAAAATTTCAAACAACTCGGACATCTGGAATTGGGTTAAAATTATATTACAAAATTCCACGACATTCAACCATTTTTCTGTTGTTACTGTCAAAGTAATGAGCATAGCAGGATATAGCTATGAAATAATTGTATTGTCAACGGTTCTTAATATGTGTGCCAAATTTCAAACAGCTCGGACGGCGGGCCTGTTATTACTGCGGCATTCGATTGCCGATGTTGAAAGGCTGTTTGGCAGTATGAACATAATTTTAAAAATACAAGCAAAGGAATGGAATGAATTTGAATCTTTTAACTGCAATATTAATAGTACGCTGCGGTTTGAGGTTGGTGAGAAAATGCTGCCATGACTTTAAAATACCGATAAACGTTTTAAAACAAATTGTTACCAAATAATCGTATCAATCTACTGGTGATGATGGTGGCGACAAAAATAATTATCGGAAGTACCAGACGATTTAATATAAAATAGGGAGTTTATTAAAAAAAAATTGTTGCATTACTAATTGCATGTTATTTACTGATCATTTATAAAGAAATTTAATGTGTAATATGTAACAATAAAGGTAAATGTGGTTTGATCGATTCATAATCAGCACTGAAACCTTAAATATACGATGCACAAAGGGCTAAAACTGTCGCGAGCTGATATGTGACGTCATGCGCTCTGATTGGTGTTTGGTACCACATAAAACATGTCTTTTTGAAGTTTTATTTCATAAAAGTAATATGTTTTTAACTCTTATCCAAGAAATAAAGTTGACCTTTTGTATCCTTACGACTTACTCTATCATTGTAAATTAAGGTTTCATAGTTTCCTTTTTTTGTGCCAAGTACCCCGTTGCCACAGTAGAGTGGTTTGTTGCTGGAAGTTCTCTGCACAGAATGACTTAGGGTATACCAGGTTCCTCACAAGCAAGCTTGCCCACAACCCTGGGGCCATGTATATGCTGCAGGCATCTGTCGCCTCATCTACACTTTACGAGATGAAGTAGCTAGCAATGTTCATCCATATTTATTCACTGGTTTTCTTCCACAGCTGAGGCAAGTAATTCTTTCTTAAATTTGATTCATCTGATATTTTTCTGTTGCAAAATTCTTCTACAAAGGTTTTTAAGACTGCATTCTGGAGGGTTGCAACTGGTATATTAGCGGCAGTGAGAGAGCTCCTCTTCGCACATTTACCAGTGATTCGGGCACCAATATGCCTGCTGCCAATTCCTGTTTTGGTACAACAGCTTCTGAATCTTTGTGAATCCCCTCAATTGCTACCTCGATTATCTTTTCTTGTCGTGCTCCGACATAGTGCCTTCTCGTGCGGCACTGTCCCCTCCTCAATTTTTTCCTGTCGCCGCTTAACGTCTTCTTCTGCTTCACTCTTCATCTTACGGGTATATTCCTGAATTCACCGATTTTCCATAATCCATGATGGCTTTTTACTATTTCAACCAATCGCAGCCTATAATTCCACTACTCCTGCCGGAACAATTCGCATCTTATGACACATTCTCAGCTCCCGGTCTTCCTTCAGAGTAACCATTATTGCTCCTTCAATGAATATGGGCTTTCGTGTGATCCCTTGCATGCGTATTCTCTTCGTGATGTTCTCCTTGTGGCTCTTTCGTATACAATCTGACTTGATAAGAGATGCCTGTGCGCCCGAATGCAAAAGTAGCCTAATCAGACTATGTATACTTTCTTCACACTCCAGCTCAATGCAGTCATTTTGGTTTCCATTGATGCAGTCACTTTCTTCCAACTCCCGTCTTGAATGTCCCCGGACTGCTTCGCTCCGTTTACCGAATCTTCCACATTCTTTTGTTCTCCCCACACTTGCTCTATCAATGGGCAAGCATTACAATTCTGACCCCACTTGTAGCTGTTACTGTATTTCATCGCTCTGTAGTCGCGACACTGTCCCATGTGACTCGACAAATTACATCTTGAGCATGCCTTTGGCTTCTCCAAATTTAAATCAATTCTGCAATTGTCCTTAAATTCCTGCTCCTAACTTTTCTCCATTGTGGTAATTCCGCCACAGAGTCTTTGCGATCTTCGTCGAACCCTCTGTCCTCAGCTTGTTTACATGTTCGTGCAGTGAACTGTCTCCCACTTACGTCACTCCGGCATTGCCTCGCCTAGTGACCACTTCGGTTGCAAAATTGACAACGCACTCTTGCGGTGTGTCCCACTTCACATATGCCTGACGCTCTTATAAACTGTCTCGCGTTGTGACCCGTTTTTCAGCAGATTTAACAAACATCCGCCGAATTTCAACCTTCGCTTACTTTACTTTTTCCTTAATACCACTTACTGTAGTATTCAAAACCTCATACCCAATGCTTTACTGTTGGCTGACGCCATACCATGACACCAAATCAAATCTTACTGTTGTAAACTGGCGAATCTATTTGTTCTCGCTCTGCCACTTCCCAAGAGATGCATTAAATTGTGGGTACGACGCTATGTCATGTGAGCGGTAGGTTTGCATAAATAATAGTCTCAGTAAGTATATATACATATTTACACTCATTTTATATACATATGTAATCATTCCTATTTTCCTTGAACCTTTCTATATGTAGGGCCTACGTCATTTACTGATTGCTCCAACTGCTTGACATCGCAGATATGATTCCCTAATGGTTTCATCCCACCTGTTGGAATTAATGTTGCTGGCGTATGATCCAAGTTGCGCTCATCGTTGAATCGGCTGGCGTCGACGACTATCTTCCGTCGCTAACACCTCGGCCTCCTACTGAAACAAACCTCGAGCCTAGCACCACATTGTTAGCTAACTCCCTTCTGAGCTGCCTCCTGTTCCGGGGTTTTGATCCTCACCTTCCACCATTGGACAAGTGGTAGGGAGGATTCTCCACCAATCATGGCTGCTGCTCCTCTCCCATCCTTTGCCAAATGACGTCATGCTTCAGCATATTTTTACTGACACCTGAACTACTCCCTTGGCCATTGCCTTCTGCACAGCCACATTCCATCACCTGCAATTGTTTTCCTTTGCTGTTGCAACCAACCTGCTTCGATTAGTGCTGTATGAAATCGTAGCTACTGCCATGCTTAACCAAAAAATCCCATGGGGTACCTAAAAATCCCTTGGGCTACCACAACTAGTGGACTGTAATACTAGGTAGTTTTGGCAGTGGAGGGAAGTAGATGTCTAAGGGGAGTCAGCGAACAGTTTTTCCCCATGTATTTCTTATGGAGGGGCGTCAGCGGACAGTTTTCCCTTATGGACGCCGGTGTGTGCCCAGGACCACCCAAGTCGCAGCGGACGCAGGTGTGTGCCTCTGCCACGTGCCACGCAGGTGTGCGCCTCTGCCACGTGCCACGCAGGTGTGCGCTCTAGTCATAAATGGGAATAAGGCCACGTGCCACGTTGGTACGGGTCATAATTCGTATAAATGGCTTTATTATTTATTTTTTTCTACGCGGTCAGGGTACTAAACCTCAATTACACGCTAATTCAATTGATTACATTCGAAATGCGGTATAATATTCACTTTGTCTTTTTATCGGTTCAATATTAGGGGTGTGACGTATCGATTAGTATCTAAATTTTCTCACTATTATAATGGCGTTTATTTCATTTAATTCGGAGTACTGGTTCAGAAGATACGGAATTTAACATTTTAGCCCACGTGCGCACCTGACCACAACTTGCAGAGATACGTCTGGAGTGTATGCGTATAAAAAATTTCTCAATTACATGGCCTTTTTTTTCTATTCTGTTGTCTTAAAATATTAATTACTCGCTAATTCAATTGATTACGCTCGAAATGCAGTATAATATTCACTTTTTTATCGGTTCAATATTAGGGGTGTGACGTATCGATTAGTATCTAAATTTTCTCACTATTATAATGGTGTTTATTTCGTTTAATTCGGAGTACTGGTTCAGAAGATACGGAATTTAACATTTTAGCCCCCGTGTGCGCCTGACCACAACTTGCAGAGATACGTCTGGAGTGTATGCGCATAAAAAATTTCTTAATTACATGGCCGTTTTTGTTCTATTCTGTTGTCTTAAAATATTAATTACTCGCTAATTCAATTGATTACGATCGAAATGCAGTATAATATTCACTTTTTTTTATCGGTTCAATATTAGGGGTGTGACGTATCGATTAGAATCTAAATTTTCTGACTATTATAATGGTGTTTATTTCGTTTAATTCGGAGTACTGGTTCAGAAGATACGGAATTTAACATTTTAGCCCCCGTGCGCGCCTGACCACAACTTGCAGAGATACGTCTGGAGTGTATGCGCATAAAAAATTTCTCAATTACATGGCCGTTTTTTTTTCTATTCTGTTGTCTTAAAATATTAATTACTCGCTAATTCATTTGATTACGCTCGAAATGCAGTATAATATTCGCTTCTTATTTTTATTCTGGGGACCTGGGTTCTATATTTTATAATAAGTATCACATATTTTAATTTGACACTAGTCATGTGACGTATCGATTAGTATCTAAATTTTGTGAGTATTAAAATGGTGTTTAGTTCAATTAAATCGGATCAGTGGTTTAAGAGTTATGGTTTCTTAGAGTTAACAGAGATTTTTTAAAATCGGTCTGTGCGTCTCTTCGTTAGCTTAGGATAACGCACATTTGGCAATTGATAACATTGAACTCTGTGATGCACACGTCTCTCCAGTTGTCATCTTTTTTTTCCCTTCTTCTCGCTCGTTAACCTAAGCTAACACAATGTAACATGCTGAGCCTGCCTAACCTAAATTATCTACAATAACCTCAATAACTGTAAGGGTTTCATGGTTTTTTAGTCCAAAACTAGGGTTAATCTCAATAACCTCAATTAGTGCAAGGCTGTCATGGTTTCTTAAGTGCATCCCACCCTCATTATACATATAAAGTTATCGCTTCACATATACTCCGAATTTATGGAAAATAAGAATTAACCTGAACTTACGCTAACTTATTCCACCTTCATGATAGTTGTTTTTATTATGACTTGTGTGTGTGTGTTAATGTGTCTGATACGTTATGTCAGCACCTTTGATCGAATACATTGAGTTCTGTGATGCACACATATTTTGCTTTCATCCTTTACTCACCCTATCATGATTGGAAGATTGTATGCGTTGTGAATACTCATCACATAGTTTTCCTAACCTTTGCTCCTTTGATTGATAACATCTGTAGTTTTCATCCTTTGCACCCCCTGACGGTAATGTGATGTGTGTGTAGGAGGGGCGGTACAGGTACACGGAAGGTGAAGGAACGTGGCTTCTTAAACAAGCTCATCGATAAAATGCCATTTGAGGCACACATTCCAACTTACCAGTTCTGTGGACCCGTAACGAAACTGGAAAAACGTCTGAAACTCGGTCAGACTTGGATCAATCCACTAGATGCAGCATGCAGAGAACATGAATTGGCTATGAATAAAAAAATCATCACCTTGGATCGAATACATTCAGTGCTATGATGCTCATATTTGTTGTTTCAATCCCATGCGCACCCTATCATGATGGAAAGATTGCATGTGCGGAGAATATGTATCACATAGATTTCCTAACATGATAGAATTGGTACAGCACATATCCACAGCACTTGCGACTTTGGCCAAACAGAGCAATTGACTGTACACCAAGCTCGCTTGTTAAGACAATGCAACATTTTATCCAGCGCAGCTGACCTGAACTTACCATAACATAATGTAAGTTATGCCGGCTTTTATGTATACTGATGGTTAGGGAATTGATAACATTGAACTCTGTGATGCACACGTCTCTCCAGTTGTCATCCTTTTTTTTTGTTTTTTTCCTTCTTCTTCTTCCTGGAGACTGCCTTATCAGCCGAACACTCAATTAACACAGATATCACGCTTTTCTTTGACCCATTTCAGTGATGAATAAACTTCATAAAGTCTTACAAAAGAAACGAGAGGGCCGCCAAGCGTAATGTGCCCACCCGACGGATGAGTAATCAACAAAAGTGTTGTATCAGAGCCTCACATTCGTTGCATAGAGCTTTTGGATTTTAATCAGGACTTTGATAGATAGTCTGGTGATTCGGAATCGTGCACAACCATGCTTGCCAAGCCACGAACAGTGACCGAGCGTGGTGGGTGAATGGTTAACGTTCTGGCCTCGCATTCGGGAGGACCAGGGTTCGAATCCTCCTCCGGGCATCCAGATTTGAGTTTTCCATCGTTTCCCCAAATCACTCCAAGCAAATGCCAGGATGCTTCCTTCAAAAGGCCACGGTTGAATTCCTTACCATTCCTTATCCCCACTCCCATCCCGCCTCTAATGACCTTAGCCGTCAAAAAGGTAAAGCCATAAGTAAAAAAAAAAGAACAGTGAAAATTTCTTTCATCCCCGGTGCTCAACATGCTACTACTACGAGGTTTTATTATAAATAGTTAATATAGTCGCAGAAAAGTACAGCACATCTACTACAAAACACATTGGTTAAATTAGAATTATCAGGAAACCTTCGTGCATGTAACGATATGTGACTTGCAGTCAGTATCTTCGTTGTACATTTGGTGTGTGTTTTAATATTTTTATGTATCTTAGTGTACTATGATGCTCTATGTGTCTGTGCGGTTAGGCGGGCCAGCATGTTACGTGTTAGCTTACATTATGTCAGCACCTTTGATCGAATACATTGAGTTCTGTGATGCACACATATTTTGCTTTCATCCTTTTGCTCACCCTATCATGATTGGAAGATTGTATGCTTTGTGAATACTCATCACATAGTTTTCCTAACCTTTGCCCCTTTGATCGATAACATCTGTAGTTTTCATCCTTTGCACCCCCTGACGGTAATGTGATGTGTGTGTTGGAGGGGCCGTGCAGGTACACGGAAGGTGAAGGAACGTGGCTTCGTAAACAAGCTCATCGATAAAATGCCATTTGAGGCACACATTCCAACTTACCAGTTCTGTGGACCCAGGACGAAACTGGAAAAAACGTCTGAAACTCGGTCAGACTGGGATCAATCCACTAGATGCAGCATGCAGAGAACATGAATTGGCTATGAATAAAAAAATCATCACCTTGGATCGAATACATTCAGTGCTATGATGCTCATATTTGTTGTTTCAAACCCATGCGCACCCTATCATGATGGAAAGGTTGCATCATACACCAATAAATTATCAATTATTTGCAATTAAACATACATGGGCAAAGTATAACGATTTATTATAGACTGCAGAGTGCTATTAATAGCATGGAACCGCTTGAAGGAATTGAAAATTTACGAGAAACATGTCAGCTGCTCCAGGCCTCCATAAAAGTCGGGGAATAATCGTTCCTCCTAGGCAATGTAATAAGATAAGGTTGAAGTCTCGCCACTCTGCAAAGCTGCTAGGAGTTTAACATACAACTCCTTCAAACCTACAGATAGCAATAGCCGGGGTAGAAACTAAGTCATCATGGGGAACCGAACATTCTGAACTCTGGTCTCGCATTCGGGAGAACGCGGGTTCGAATCCCCATCAGGGCATCCAGATTTGGGTTTTCCATAGTTTCCCCAAATCACTCCAGGCAAATGCCTGGATGCTACCTTCAAAAGGCCATGGCCGAATTCCTTACCGTTCCTTATCCCCAGTCCCACATTTCTTCAAAAAAAATTCTAGGTACTACACACACAACTCCTTAAGGTGCAGGTAGACACACTCTTCTTCCTGGAGACTGCCTTATCAGCCGAACACTCAATTTACACAGATATCACTCTTTTCTTTGACCCATTTCAGTGATTAATAAACTTCTTAAAGTCTTACAAAAGAAACGAGAGGGCCGCCAAGCGTAATGTGCCCACCCGACGGATGAGTAATCAACAAAAGTGTCGTATCAGAACCTCACATTCATTGCATAGAGCTTTGGGATTTAAATCAGGACTTTGATAGACAGTCTGGTGATTCGGAATCGTGCACAACCATGCTTGCCAAGCCACGAACAGTGACCGAGCGTGGTGGGTGAATAGTTAACGTTCTGGCCTCGCATTCGGGAGGACGCGGGCATCCAGATTTGGGTTTTCCATCGTTTCCCCAAATCACTCCAGGCAAATGCCGGGATGCTACCTTCAAAAGGCCATGGCCGAATTCCTTACCGTTCCTTATCCGCAGTCCCACTTTTCGTCAAAAAACATTGTAGATACTACATACAGAACTCCTTAAGGTGCAGGTAGACACACTACTTCATAGCACGAGAGCAAACCATTATTGATCAATTACTACCTACTGGCATGTGTGTCGAAAAAATAGCAGATATCGAGCATGCAAATCGTAATTTCAAGAACAATGTTGGCAGTTCGAAGACTTTATTCCCTTTAATCATAAAAAACGTTTCTCCTCTTAGTGAGTTAACTTTCACTGTACAACTCTATTTCAGAACCTGGTCGTCTAAAAGTGCGGCATGGAATAATAAATTTACATCTATTAAGTGTAGCGATGTGTGTAACATAGTGTCCTACGTAACTGTTTGCCCATAGATTCATTTGAAACTGTTTGGTATATGATAGCCTGATTTTGTTGTCACACTTGAATCCCTCGAGATATGCATGTACCTTATTTCAGGGTATGCGGAAAGAATTCACCAGAAGAACGTATCCAGTTCAGTGGTATCGTGTTTGTGACCCAATATGGCCGTGGAGATGGCGAATGCTAGGATAGTTTCTAATAAACCTACGTATGTCGGAATGTGCATTCTTGACCTGTCTAAACTGAGGATGTACAGATTTCATTACGAATTTGCCATTCCACAGTTTAGAAGACCTAAATTGCTATATATAGATACAGACAGCTTCATCTACTTGGTTTATCTAGTGTAATAAAACAGACACTAAAAACTGACAGAATTATGAACTCCGAAAATAAATAAAAGTATGAACCATGTGGATTCAACCTTCTGAGTTAACTGTCTTTTGGTCTCAGTAATTATGTGACCGTTGTCCATAGCTATTCTCACTATATAAGGTGGCTTTCCTGGACATAATAATTAACCGGATATCACTTGGTTTCTCGTACATTATCCAAATATTATTGCTGTTGTGTGATGTTAGCACCTCCTTTTCATGCCAGGCGATAAAGCGCAATACGTTATTTGATATCTGTAAACTGTAAAAGATGACATTAAAGTACGTTTTTTCTCTCTCACCGCAACCTGCTGCGGGTGACACACACGCCGGTTTTTTATGTGTTGCCGGCGGCATCTACCCTCGCGTCCCGCCTCCTAATGAGATGTAGGGACGAAGAGTCGCACAGACCGATTTTAAAAAATCTCTGTTAACTCTAAGAAACCGTAACTCTTAAACCACTGATCCGATTTAATTGAACTAAACACCATTTTAATACTCAGAAAATTTAGATACTAATCGATACGTCACATGACTAGTGTCAAATTAAAATATGTAATACTTATTATAAAATATAGAACCCAGGCCCCAGAATAAAAATAAGAAGCGAATATTATACTGCATTTCGAGCGTTATCAAATGAATTAGCGAGTAATTAATATTTTAAGACAACAGAACAGAAAAAAACGGCCATGTAATTGAGAAATTTTTTATGTTCATACACTCCAGACGTATCTCTGCAAGTTGTGGTCAGACGCGCACGTGGGCTAAAATGTTAAATTCCGTATCTTCTGAACCAGTACTCCGAATTAAATGAAATAAACGCCATTATAATAGTGAGATAATTTAGATACTAATCGATACGTCACACCCCTAATATTGAACCGATAAAAAGAAAAAGTGAATATTATACCGCATTTCGAGCGTAATCAATTGAATTAGCGTGTATTTGAGGTTTAGTACCCTGACCGCGTAGAAAAAAATAAATAATAAAGCCATTTATACGAATTATGACCCGTACCAACGTGGCACGTGGCCTTATTCCCATTTATGACTAGAGTGCACACCTGCGTGGCACGTGGCAGAGGCGCACACCTGCGTGGCACGTGGCAGAGGCACACACCTGCGTCCGCTGCGACGTGGGTGGTCCTGGGCTCACACTGGAGTCCATAAGGGAAAACTGTCCACTGACGCCCCTCCATAAGAAATACATGGGGAAAAACTGTTCGCTGACCCCCCTTAGACATCTACTGAGGGAAATATACGGACACACATGCTTATGCACATGCAGGTCCACCAATTTAAACCACCATATCTGCCACACATCGACTGCTACAGACATGCAATCACCATAGTGCATGGTGAAATATTCCAGGCTTCCAACACACACAAACTCCTGGTATACACTTGGTAGATTTGGTTGGAAGTTGAAATATAGGAACACACACGTCTTTTGCAGAAATAGGAAAATGTCTATGTCGACCACTTTCAACCACCATATCTCCAACATCACCATAACTGCTGACATCTATCCAACATAGCGCATGATGGGAGACTCAAGGTCACTAACACACACAAACACCACTGGACTGCACTATGCCGTTGAGGTAGCAAAGTGAAATATATGGACACATAAGTCTTGGTCAAAATACAAAAATATTCCAGATAGACCACTTTGAACCACCATATCACCCACGTCCCCACAGCTACCGAAATTCGGCCAATGTTTTACCTGATTCTATGCAACTAACACACACAAACACCAATGACCCACACTGGATAGTTTTGGCTGAAAAGTGTAACATGGGGACATACACACACATTTTTGGTCAAAATATGAAAGTGCCCCAGCTCAATCACTTTCTACCCACATCCCAATAGCTACCGACATCTAAGCACCACTGGGCCATAGCTAGAGTTGAATTTAAGGTAGGGTAGTGACGGTTACAGGTAGGGCGGAAGTTAAAATTTTACTTGACTTAATCTGATGAATAAATTTTTGTCGTACTTGTGATTGTGAGTGAGTGAGGTAGTACTTAATTGTCAGGAGGGGTAATAGATAAGAGCAAAACATTCATTTATTCAAGTTTATATTATTTCCACAAACATATTATATTCAATATAATAATAAAAATCCCTTCCTTAAAACAGCTGAATTCTTTGATTGGCCATATAGTTTAAAATGCAAAGAATCTCATTCAGATCAATTGATTTTCTTTTTTTCTTTTCAAAGGTCAGATATACCATATCTGCCATTCTTTCATGACCCATTGACAGCCTCTGAAGGCTGTCGATTGCATTCAAAGTTGAAAACGTAGATTCGCACGCAGAAATACTACATCCTATGGTCGCCACAGATGCAAAAAATTCCTATGTATCTTTGAACGACTCTAGCTGTTAGACCTGAAAAATCAGTTGAAACCGAAAAAATCTAATTTATTTACTACATAGAAACCTATAGGTTACATTAAAAAAGAAAATAATAAAATGACTTAAATATCTGCCTACTACTGTATATACAAACTACTTAAAAAACTAAAAATCGTTAAAAGATAGTGCCCCTGTGGCAAGGTATCAAGAACGCTGGTTGAATTCCAAATTGAGTTGCCAATGAAATTTTCTGTGTAAGAAATTAGCCAGTTCTTTTGTCACAAGCATTGATTTTGGGGTAAGGTGTTGCTGTCGTCAGTCTTTAGACTGGTTTGATGCAATCCTCCATCCCTTCCTATCCTGTACTAACCTCTTCATTTCTACATACCCCTTACAACCCACGTCCTCAATTATCTGCTTCATATATTCTAATCTCTGTCTACCTCTACAGTTCTTACCTTAGACTGTTCCTTCCACTAACAAATTAACCAATCCAGCATGTCTAAAAATATGACCTACCAGCCTTGTCTCTTGTTTTAACACAATGTGGTATAAAAATATATTCAAACTTGAAATTGTGAATTGGATATAAATAAATAACACCAATATTTTACAAGCAGCTGCATAATTTTCTTTAATTTTCTCACCAATTACCTAAATTTTTCAACGGTACCATTTTGTCTACATCCAACTCATTGAGCTCGCTAATGAGTTAATAGATAGTCGTCCAAAAATCTTCTTTGTAACTCAGCAATTAATATGTCCAGATTTAAATGGCTTGAGCATCCTGGTCGTCTATATTTTGTCTCGCGGAGGGACAGGAAGGGCCATCATCTAGTAAACATCCATACAATTTGATTTTTTGACTTGCCTTTTGAGCCCCTTCTAGATCTAGGTCCTATTTTCGGAATTGCCGCTTGTCTTAGACTTAGCTTCTTCCAAAAGTTGATAAATTTCATCTGATCTGCTTTTTTTTATGCACTTTACGATTGTTATCTCTCAATCCTGCACTTTGGGCTTGTAAAGCTGTGTCTGCAGGCGGAAGCATGGATAAGATATTTTTTTTCCCCCCCCACAACCCTGGCCATTCGGAATTTCAAATTGAGTATGACATAATACCGACACTCTTAGTGACATCGTCACCGTTAAATCTGTCATTTTTAATTTCATCTAAAGTCATAAAAATCAATGAATAAGTATCATTTACAACTTTTTTAACCACCAAGTGTCTTCACCAATGCTGTTCGAGGAGCCAGGCAATCCTTTTTCCACCATACAAGGCAGCTATTTTACCATGGTGAAAGAATTCAAGTAACATTATGTATTGATCAAAAAATAGATGAATGAATGTCATTTCCGAGAAAGTCCTGATAACTATAAAATGCAAGCGATGGTTTTAGCAGTGGACGTAAGAAATTTTTCGACGAAATTTATTTTCTGTTCTGGTCGCAACTGCCGAAACTTTCCCATACAATACACTTGCACCATCGTAGCATACTGGAGAGTTCAATGTTATTTTCCTTAAGTGTATTTGATGTTAATTCCGTGAAAGTGGCTGCTTCAAGCTTTTCAGTAGTTGTAACTGTCAGCAACGACTCATTGACGTATCTATCCGTAATATAACGTAACGCTATTCAATATTTTCGCGGTTATTTTTAATTCTCGTCCCATCTTCCATTAGAGTAAACCAGTTCACGTCATATTCCTCAATATCTTTAACAATGGAACTTCGCACTGCTTGAATTATTTGAATATGAATTTCAGGTGAACGATTTGTTGCATTTTGTGGTATATGACTGGGAGTCTCCTTCAAATTTAGAAGTTTCATGCAGGTGTATTCAAACAAATTCCGAAATAATCCTCGTTTTGTTTTTCTTCCTCCAAAATATGATTTCCAACCCAATTCATTGACTACTAGAAATTTTATTACTTCAATAATAGACTTCACACAAGACCTATTTTCTTGTAATGCTTTTCTACATATCAATGTTTCAACACTGCTACTTGTATAAGTAGATATTCCATGTAATTTATCCTGCCACATAACCATGGCTCATGTATTATAAATTTATTTTTTGTGTTTTGGAAAAGCAGTTTTTTAATCAGTGGCAGTTTTCCAGTTTCTGAATCCTGTAGAAGTGTACAAAGTCTCTTTGCTTCCATGAGGTAAAAATTGCTGGCAAGAATAGTATAAAACAGCATCTTTCTCGACTGAATACTGCAACTCTTATATCACTTGAACCAGTCCGCTGCAAAGGTCCTGTTATTTTCTTTTAGATACACATCTAAAATAACTTGCTTTATCGGTTCTCCGATTTGCGCAATATCAGAAGGAATACTAACATTACCGTTTCACCAAACCTGTTTCCATAGGACTAGTAGTGGTAATTGTATTTTATGCTTCCATCTGTTTTGAGGAATGAGGTTCTTCGTGGTCAATTTCCTCTTAAAATCTTCGTTTTTTGCTAAAGATAGCACTTATTATCCATTGCAAAATTAACCCGTCTTCAGTTCAGAACAATAAATAAACAGTTGTGTCTCAAACCGACTGAAACATTGTACCAACACAACACTGACGAACACCATAGAGCATGCCATCTGTGAGCATGACGCATTCAGCGAAGAATAGAGTGAGGTACTTAGCCTGCCTCTTCTTCTTTGTTGTTTGGCTTGGCCCTCCCTTCCAGAGGTTGACAGGGACTTACCGCCACACGGCCCACTCCCGGGAGACTGGAACCACCTGGCGTGAGTGTTAGGGATATCTCTGGTCCTGGATAACCTAACGGTGACAACAAGCGACCAGAGCAACGCTCCCTTTAGGCTGCACCTACCTCAGAAGTTGTCTGAATCGAGTGGCACTTCCCGCGCTCCGGCATCCGTCACCTACAGCGACTCTCTGTTCTCGCCTTCACCAGAAGACACCGAGGCGGAATCGACCTGCCAGAACCTGGACATGGGGATGAACACATCCCTGATCAGTAACATGCTGACACCCCAGCACTCACAATGACATGACGAACCACGCGCAGCTAAGATGCGCACCTTGCCTCTTGCTGCAGAGACTTCAAAACACCCAAGAAGTGAACTGCCAGCATGAAGCCGTACTGTATACGGCCCGACCGCCACCACCAGAGTCTTCATCAAACAGCTAGTGAGAAATCTTGCCATCGAACACAAGAAGACGCCGAAGAAGAGGATAGGGGTGTCGGTACAAGAGACTGCCAAACCACCTGTGTGGAAACCATGTAGCTCTGGAAGCTCAACTGTTGTGAGCGACAAAGAGGGTTTACCCACCAACCCCAACAGCGAGCCGATGTGGAGGACTTCATGTTTCCTAGACTCCAATACCGTAGAAACTAGAAACCAGTTTCAACCCCAGCAGTCCGAAACTGAACCAGCGCCATCAATACAGTGATCTGCACCCCCCCCCCCCTATTGTGGTGCAATTTGAGCACAACAATAAGACGCTCCACGATATGGTTGAAGCTGTAGTGAAGAGTCCCTTCGCTGCCAAAACTGCCGGTGGTGGTGAGATCAAGTTCAGCTTCACCACAGCCGCTACAGGGATGCTGAAGCACAGTAACATCCCATATTACACCTTTCCTATTGGAGCTGTTCCACTACTCAAAGTAGTTTTCAGCGGCATCCCAAGAACATTTCCCACTGAAGACCTGAAATAAGAACTGTCAGAGATGGGCTTTACTGTACAAACGGTCGCCCAACTTCGCCGTCCTGGCAGTAAAATATTAATGCCCATATTCTTGGTGATCCTTGCGGACTGCCAGGAAAACGGAGCAATCTTTCGTGTGGAGAGAATCTGCCACCTCAGAGTGAAGGTTGAGAAACTTCGGTCAATGCCCAGACCTGCGCAATGTTACAACTGCCAGCGTTTCGGTCGCGTGTCCAAGAATGGTAAATGCGTCCAGTATGCGTCAAGTGTGCAGGCCAAGATGACTTTACCAAATGCACTACACAGAAGGTATGAGACTCCGCCAAGTGATCCAACTGTGGAGATGGACACGTGGCCAGTTATAAGGGCTGCCCGGCCTTCAAGAGAGCCAGGACTATTAATTGAACAGGAAAAGCCATCAGACCGTACACCAACAACAAATAGTAATCCATCTCCAGGGCACCAGGAAAACCTACCCATAACAGGACAAGATCAGGCCCCCAATGGCAAGGTGAAGATGTCCACATCCCATTCGCGCCGCAGACGGAAGAGAAAGTCTGGATCCAAGAACGCAGCAGTGCAACAACATCCATCGACGAAAGAAGACGGTTCCAGTTCCAACAAACAATGTGTTGCCTCTACTGGGCGCCCAGCAGGTCCATATGCCAGATCGCCTCCTGAGCAACGAATCCCACCAGTCGTCCCACCCACCTGTCACCACGTCACGTTACAGACCGTGAAGCACAAGACAAACTGGACAAACTAACAAACAAGCTGGCCTGCCCTAAAGATGATATGCCGCCTTACCATGCAGCTGGAGAAAATGACCAGCGCCGTTATCAATGCTCTGGCTGTCGCAAAGTGGCCACACTGCAACCACAATGGATAGACAGCCACTATTACATTCCCTATCATTCTGTGCTCGGAATGCTAATAGCATGATCAGCCAGCTGCTAAAGTTTAGGTGGTTTCTTCGAGACCAACATATTGATGTGTGTCTGGTGTCAGTGACCTTTTTGAAACCCTGTCTGCAAGCTGCAGTAGCCAACTACAGTTGTTATGCCGTGACAGACCCACCGCTGGAGGTGTAGTCGCGGTTTTCATTAAGAACAGCATTCCATATCATGAAATAGTCCTACCACCCCTTCAGCAGATAGAAGCCGTCGAAGTCGAAGTGGCTACTGCTAATGGGAAGTTAACCATTATTTCATTCTACTGGCCTCTTCGAAGACAGCTCAAAGAAGCTGACTTTTCGGCTCTGGCATATGTCAGCGGAAAAGTTCTGATCGGCAGTGACCTTAATGTTAAACATTCCGACTGGCAGTGGCGGGGCGAGACAAAAATTTTATGTGGGCGAGATAAGTTTGCGAGGCCCTCTGGAGGCGCAAGATGACAGGGTTTATAAAGTATTTAAAAAAAACTTTAATTTTTATTTATAAAAATACAATCACTTTTACTGCGTATAATCTATTAGTATAATAGGCTTAATGTAGCATGTCACGCTGACGTCATGTCACGGCATTACGTCAATCTATGACGTTGCGCTATGACGTCACGCTTTACGATATTTTCGTGGGAGTGCGCTTTATTTAATAACATTTCCAAGCAACAGTGAATAAATTAACTCACAGAACACTGAAATAAAAGTATGTATTGCGATAAAATCGACATATCAATCATTAGATGCTTATATTTACGTAATATTCTTATGATATATTGAAGTATTCCTTAAATTCTTTGTGCATAGATATTGTAAGATAAAAGCTTTGTATTTCGAGCATCAATGATGAGAAAAGTTTGGTTAAAGTATTACATAAGATTGATCAGAATTACAACTGGCATTTGACGCTACGGCAGAGGGCATGAATAATTTAGCTTTTTTTCAAAATAATTTAAACTGTGCCCTATTATTGAAATTATTAATTCGTTTGAACCGAAATAGTTGCCCACTCATCTCGAATTGTGCAGCCTACACTACAATTAATAATGTAAATTTATCAGATTTATTTCAAGCTTCTTTGATTTCACTGAGTAATATTACTGAGGCTATTACGTGTTCCCGCAATGTGTAACTATGACAGCTATTCGAACGTTGTAATATCGGTCTGAATCACGTTGCAGATTTTTGGTTTTTTACCTTTCTTTTTTGTTGAATGTTTTTGATCAAATTTATGTTGTTATGTAATGCATCTCATCAATGAATTGTCGTTTTGGTCGGAAAACTGTTGCATACGTTTTTTGTGATATTATTGGCTATGGCAAAATAAAAACGAGGCCCAAAGAATTGTGCTATTCGTTTGAAATTTACCACATACGTTCCTGTGGTCATACCTTTTAAGAAAAAGTGTACATGAAAGCAAAAGGCAGCTTACGTTAGACGTGAAGCAACATGAAAATTACGAATTAACACAACACAAAACCGCCAATTCACTTCAAATATTCACGTCAAAGATAGCATCTGTACAGCAACAACTGTAAAAACGCTGGCAACGTCTTGATAGGATATAAATTTATTCCTGCGTTGTATAATTCACTTCTTACAACAACTTATTTTATACTTATGTCGCGATACATGACATCACCATCAATGCGCATGCGATTGAAGCTTTGATTTTGTAGCGGCAGTATTACCCGAGATTGTGGTTAGGTTGAAATGCAGCCTGGAAAAAAATAAATAATTAACCTTATCATAGCAATAGCATGTTGAATTTAGCTATTGTCAGTTATTTAAGCAGGTTTCATAAGCACTATGTCACGTTTTGATATCATGAATCACGATGTAAACTACTCCCGTATGTGGTTAGTTTTAAAATGCAACCTGGACCAGGATAGCAACCGAAACCTTTTTTCATAGCGCCAGGCAATAGGAATTGCATTTATTTTATAACAATTCAGTTTATTTCAACAATTGCTAAGAAATGAATTGCTACAATACTGAAAGAAAAGTATGAATTTTGTTTAAATTGTCATATTGATTATTAGTTGCTTTTTTTAGTGATATGATTACTTGGTTTGAATGAAAGAAGTTCCAAATTGTTCGCGATCTATGCACCCTCAACCACAGTTGAAACTAATATTACATGACGTAAGAAGTTAAGATTTGTTTTTAGCATCCTTCGTTTTTACTGGGGTCATTATTTCAGCCGAATGTAAGCTGTGTCAGGCGTTAAAACATCGATCTTCATCATAGACAATAAGAAAGTTGTAAGTAACTGTGAAGATTTTGGATCAAGTTTGTATCGCATGATCCATGATTGGTATAGATGCATGATGACATTGACATGCGATTCAGGGAATGTATAAATTCACGTGTGAATGAAGCTTTGATTTTCTACCGGCTATATTGGCGAAGATTGTAGTTAGGCTGAAACGCAACCTGGACCAAATTGACAACTGAAACTTTTTGCTACATCACAAGGGACGAGAAATTACAGCATATTGAGCTTTATTTTTTAAAATTCTATTTAGGTAAACAACCAAACAGAAATCAATTGCCAGAACAGTCCGTTAAACCCGTCATTTTTGACGGCCTTTTTGGCTAGTATTATTAAATAATGAGTAACAGTATATAATTAAAAAAATAGAAATTTTCTGCTTTTAGCCTTGCTGAACTCCTTAATTACTATGTCATAATCTAACTTAGATGCTATATCTGCTTCAATCGATAAAACCGCCAAAGCTGAAAATCTTTCCTGACCCATAGTACTTCGTAAATAATTTTTAATTAATTTTAATTTTGAAAAGCTCTTTTCAGCGGAGGCTGTACTTACTGGTACTGATAGCAAAATTCGTATGACAAGACAAATATTTGGGTAAATTTTTTTAAAGTTATTTTCTATTATGCAGTTGTTTCCTATCTTTAACAAAATCGGGTAAATTTTGGATCATTGTTTGTAACTCTTCAAATAGTTCATAAGGCTGGAAATCGCTGTTCTCGTCTACGCTCAAAACTGTGTGTAGATCTTGGAAGTTTTTTAAAATATCGTCTTTTGGATTTTTTTTTACTTACTCAGATCATAGAGAAATCTCGAAATTTTTAAAGAGTTTATTTAAAGACATAAATCTTGAGTCCATATTGCTCAGTATGGAATCAATCACTGCATTAAAAAAATCTCTTTCATACCGACTTTTGGGAGATTGTGCAGGTTCATCGCTGCATTCATAATCGAATGTCCTTTTCTTTCTGGCTACCCTTTTATTTTTAAAGTATTTTGACAAATCATAACTGCTTTTTTCAAAAAATGACGAGCTTCGGATAAGCATTGTTCGAACCCAGTTTGTCGATATTCTCTGATCCAGTCACAAAATTTTCGTAAATGTTCAAGCGCTATGCTTAAATGGACTTGGACAGATTGCCATAGTTTATTTAGGATATTAACACGCGATAACATCTCATACCATAGATGTAATGATATTACAAACTCTAAGCTGAGCATTTCGTTCAGAATTGAATCACAATCACTAAGTGTGTCTGAATCTTCCGAAAGATTTTTTAGGCTTTCAATATATTCGACAACATCATCAAATTGAAGTAATAGGGCCTTTACTGTCGCGATTCTACTTTCCCACCTTGTGTCTGATAAAGGCTTTATAGTAAGTTATAATTTGCCTTTGATTAATTCCCAGCGTTTGCTGGATACTGATGTAATGGTCGTTTTGGGCTTTATTATTAAGTAAGAATGATTTTATAAATGTTGGAGACATTGGCGAAGCTAGAGTGAAGAGTTGCAGTCACTCAGCGCAGACGCAAGCAAAGTCGTTGCCCCGTTCAGGAATGCTGAATAGCATGTCAGCAATACCTTCTTGTGACGCAAAGCAGAGCCGAAGTGGGCCCTGTACAACCAATAAATCATGCTATTCATTACCAGCGAGCTTAGGAGCAACATCGGGTAGCGAACCGCTAGCTTAAAGCTTAGCCGCCCTGCCTCGGACGTCGTAACGATCTTAAGTTCCATCCAGTATTAATAGACTGACTTTCACTTAATATCTTCTACGATCAGACTAGAGATCCAGTAGAATAAGTGTGGACTCTACTTCTCGGTATCATCGTCAAATGTACTATAGGCAGCTTGATTCCATTAAACCGTTTATCCACATTCCGTCTTGATTATTCGAGTATATAGTATTCCAATAGTAAAAGGGTCGTGACCTTCACGTGGTGTCAGATAATCCTGATTGAATTAATTGGTTAGCTTGCAAGAAGTCAAGATGGTATCCGGAAGAAGATAAGAAGAGGAGATAAACGCTGAGGTCAGTCACATGTAAAGCCACATTCCCAATTAATGGTCAAAACGCCCAACGCAGTCACCTAACCACAAGGCCAGCCCGTTACACTGAAAACAGAAGATAAATTTTCTGAATAAAACCAAAAAATGTTTTTGCTGCCACTGAGGACTTAGCTGCGTCTACCAACAGCAAATTCCAACTATGACATCCACATGGTGTAAAAAATACCCTGGGATTAATAGTTAATATTCGGGTTTTAACTCCACTGTTTATTCCTACCATATTTGCCCCATTGTCATATCCTTGGCCACTACAGTTTTGAATATCTAATCCATTTTTTTCCAGCTCTTCCAGTATTGCCTTAGTTAGATACTCTCCAGTCGTCTCAGCGACAGCAAGAATTCCAATAAAGTTTTCCTCTATTGATCCGGTTGATGTATTGCAGAATCTTAAGATAACCGACATTTGTTCAACTCGACCAGAGTCTCTAGTGCAGTCGAGCAAAATAGAATAATATTTTGCCTCTTTTACTCTTCGAATCACTTCATCAGTAACTGTTTTTGACATCAATGTGATTAATTCATTTTGAATGTTGTGACATAGATAATGGTTTGTAAGTTGGTTGTCATTAATGTGTATCGTGTGTTCTCGTAGTGTAGGGTCGTACTTTGAAATCAATTTAAACAGAACTATGAAGTTACAAGAATTTCCACTATCTTCACCAATCTTGAGAGATTCTCTGTGACCTCTAAATTCCAGATTATGAGAGGCTAAGAAATTAATTATATCAATCAATCTCTCAAACAAATTATGCCAATGTTTTTGAGATTCACGCAGTAGCCTTTCATGTTCCTGGTCTAAACAGGCAGGACGTTCCGTCGACGTTGGTAACTGAAATAATAAACCAATCGCTTCATGATAATCGGATTTGTGACTATCGTAAGCTATCGAACACAGAAAAGTTGAATTATACAGATGGTAAGGAGTGAGACGCGGTGATATTCTATACTACCTGCACATCTGAGAAGCCATTAAGCCGCAATTTTTAAAATTTGTTAATAAACTGCACATTTTGAGCCCGGTCGCATGTAGTGGACCGAGCACGGGAAATCGCGTTAGAACAGAAGAAACATGAACGTAGACGAGAAGCAAACTGAATGAAATAAACCCGGTGGCCGAAGATTTCCCGGTAGAGTCATTGTAACGCCAGCAAATATTGCTAAGCTATTGATATTGCCATATTAGTTGCTAACTTGTAGGATTGATCGCATTATGATGAGTAAAATATTTAGTCGTAGTCACGGCTTTTAATGGTGCTAATCTGTTTTACTGGTTAAGTTGCTTAAACTTTCGGGACGCGAGGCCCCTCGGGGCGCGAGGCCGTAGGCGGTCGCCCACGTCGCCCACGCCTTGCGCCGCTTCTGCCGACTGGAATAGTAGGTACAACAATACAGCGGGTATAGCAATGAGACGCTTCACAAACAGTTACAACATGTGCATATGGGCACCAGAAAAGCCAACACACTACCCGAGCAACGGCAATAGAGCAGATATTCTAGACGTAGTTATCACCAAGAGCATCCAGGGTTACGTTGCCAGCTCAATCATAAACCGGCTCTCCTCAGATTACTGTCAGTTATGGTAGAGGTCGACGTTGGACCCTGACAAATTCATGAAGACCTGTCTTTCAACTACCATAAAACAAACTGGAGGTGCTACCAGGTGCTCCTACAGACTAAGCTAGCAGATCCACCTGAAATTAACAATATTGACGTTGACCTTCAGTCTTTTGACACAGCAGTCAAAGATGAAACCGCAGCTTGTACTCTAGTCAGCATAACCAGACCAGCTCCCACTCTGCAGCTTCCCCCCCCCCCTCACCTCCTGGCGGAAATCCTCCACAAAAACCGGCTTGCTAAAGACAGGAAGCTTATGAAAACCTGGAGACCAGAAGACTACTAAGTCGCTTGAAAAGGGAGATAAACCTTCCCTGATAAGCATCGGACGAAGAGTGGGACTCAAGAGTCCCCATGCTCCATCCAGAGGATGGGTCTCTATGTCTACAAACAAGAACTCACCAGGCGAAGGCAGCGACTCCCCCCACTGCACGGCGAAAGAGGACTAGCCATCACTCCATAGGAAAAGGTCAAAGCACTTGCTGATGTCTATGTGAAGAACTTCCAGCCCTCGCAAACAAATGTGGACCCCACCCACCTTACAGCAGGCCACCAGCGCCTCAGAGTCTACCTCGAAGCTGAAGACGATCATTAAATAGAGTACAACACTGCGGAGGAGGTACCTGTCGAAACTGCACCCGCACAAAGCACCAGGGCGCGATGAGATCAGCAACACTCTCCTCAGGCACATACCACCGGAGGCCTCTGTCCACCTTGCTGCTATCTTTAATGCCATCTTGACAGCGTTACCCTCAACTGTAGAAACACGCTAAAATAGTGGAAATCCAAAAAACTGGGAAGACAAACATCTACCTCAGAATTAAAGGCCTATAAGTTTGCTCCCAGACATTAGCAAAGTTTTCGAACGACTGTTACTAAAACGTCTATCTGCGTTCATCGATGACCCTAATGTTATACCAAATCATCAGCTTTAATTTCGAAGTGGTCATTCCACCACACGGCAGTTGATGCGGGTAGCTGAAGCGGTGACCCACGCTTTGAACTTCAAGAACTACAACGCTACTGTAATTCTTGACATCTCGGTTGCCTTCGATTCCATGTGGCACCCGGGGTTCCTGCTCAAGCTCTATGATCAGGGTATCCTGGGGCCATACGTGAAGCTTGTAAAATCCTACCTCACTGGCCAGACCTTCAGTATCAAGGTTGACAAGGCTTACTCCTCCACCAGGAACATCTAGGCAGGAGTTCCCCAGGGCTCCGTGCTTGGGCCAGTGCTATACTCCCTGTACACCGCTGATGTACCGATCAGCAATGGTATTCTGACTGCAACCTACGCTAACGACACTGCGTATTTGGCCACCAGTCACAGTAGAGCACTAGCCACCCGGTGACTATAGGAAGTTCTGCAGGTAACCCATGCCTGGGATAGGAGATGGCGTATAGATATAAATCCCACCAAGATCCAAGCCATTATATTAACAAAGCGATTTGGGGCCCGTCAACCAACTCATCCAGACCCATTGTAATATAGTCCGTGATGTTAGGAGAAGGATTGACATTATTGACATCATAGATCTGACCCAAAGAAAGAAACCTTCACTATCTCACAAGAAAACAGGAAAACCTTTCTTTTTTCGATGGCAACCACACATGCCATTATAATATCGCATTGACAATCACATCATCTGGATTTACGCAGACTCTTTTGGATGGCTGTGGAACAGCAAATTCAGCATTTTAATTGCCATTGAATTACAAAACAGTCAAATATCACTGTACAACATTTCAAAAATATCATGAATTAGTATAGTACTCCTGCAATGCAACATAATAATACTGGCCGAGAGCATAAAAAAATAGTTGGAAGAATTGCTTAGAATATTTCAAGATTTATTTGGAAACGAATGGCCGTTTAGTGGTGCTCTAATATTAGCAGGTGATTAGCAATGACATTACCTGTTATTTAACGTTCAATACAGGCTAATGAACTAAATGCATGTTTAAGGGTTTCACATTACTGAAGATATGTTAATAAATTTTCATCGAGGGCAAACGTGTGTTAAATTACAAAACTATAATTTTTCAAAACATTTTGCAATAAAATTATTAGATATTGAAAAAGGGTAAAATTATTTCACGGTTAATGTGTGCTGCCATGTAGGAAAACCGAGGGATTATTATTACTATTATTTTGTATGTATGGCGAAAGAAATCGCCTAAAACATTGTATATCCAAGACCATTGAAATTGACTTGAATGAAACAGTAATTAAAATGTGTGTGTTTCAAAGCATAGTAATAATAATTTATAACTAAATAATCAATATTAACTAATAAAAACTATCCAATGTGTTCATTTAATCTATGTGTATACTCAATTCCAGCAATAGCGAAGCATTGCCTGGTCAGCTAGTTACTTTCAAAAACAAAACTAGCCTTGATCCATAATCGCCTCTGCCACCGCAAACTGCTGAATTTAATACTGATAATTCTTGTACAATTCAACCGTATTATTTGTAAATCCCCTCATCTCACCTGCAAAAGATTAAAGTAAACACATAGTAGAATACTGGATTTAAGTGTCCAATAGAATTGCTAAAATTTCTTCAAAAAATAAGAAACTGTCAGATTATGAATTTTTTTTATGAAACTTTTTCATCTTCTTTTTATTGATGAAAGAACAAGGTGATACAACACCAATAACTAAGCTAGCATTCAAAATGGAGATCGATAGAGGATAGAAAATACAAAAGTACATGAGAAACAATTAAGGCCAATTAAAATGAAGGATTAAAACAAGTAAGAATAATTTTGTAATATCTGAGGCCTTGTTAAAAGTTTATAATTATAGCACATGCAAGAACATGTAGTAATTACTTTTTAAAAATGACTTTTTTTTTTGCCCAGTAATTTATGCCAATCGCTAGTCCTTTCACCACCAAAGAAAATTTTCTCTCTCACTAAAATACATTCATTTTCCACACATCCCAATATACAACACAGCTTTTGTGAGACATGGAAGGTTGTCAATTTACAAACCATTACATAAAAAACAACAAAATAAAAGCAAACACCAGATGAATGGTCACAGATTAATATCTACATTAATTACATCAGCTATATTTATACAAATCGTAGATCAGAAAGGGATCAAACATATTGGATATCTTCTACTAAAGCCTGACGATAACCCAATGTGGTGTCAAGTAACTGAAGAAATAAGTGATCATGTAGCTGTTCTGATGGATATTAGAGGATTCAGTAAACCAGTGGCTAAAATTGAAGGAGGAAATAGGTTCAATTATAAAAGGCACAAATTTCAGAATTGAAGAGACATTTCTGTGAGAGTTTCATCAAATGTAAGGATCACACAAGTACAGTGTATTTGAACTGGGAAGAGTTCAAGGAGACATTAAAAAAGGTGAAGAAATATTTGGGAGGAATTTAAGGAGACATGAAAGAAGAACGAGGAAATATTTATTCCAAAATCGAAAACAAAGAGAATTACAAACCCTGCATAATATAACAAAGAGGTGAGGAGGTTAAAGAGTTTGGTGAGAAGAGAACATACCAGAGACAGCAAGGCAGTAATTCATGTGTAGAAAGCAATCAACTGATACATTTCAAATGTGGTGCAATAGAAGGATATTGGAAATTTATAGGAATTTATAATGTTCTAGATGTAATGACTGAGAAGAGGAATGAGAAGGAAATGAAACTCCCAACAAGAAGTTAAAGGTGATGGACGTATTTTAACACATGCTGCATTGTTTGTTATTGGACAGAACAATAAAAGAAAAGAAATATAGAAGAACAAGATTGAAATATGCGATGCAAAATGTTATACCCAATAGCATTCCTATTTACCACAATAGTTTTAACCTTATTGATTTTCATCCTACCAAATGACATAGAGAGACCCAAAACCACAATGTTATCTCTACTTTCTCTGTCCATTCTAACGCAATTGGCAAATGGTTCTCCAACTGAGATGCAAATTAATAACATCTCCCAAACCCAAGTTACCGATTTAGAAGCCACTCAGTGTATTTCCCCGTGGCAATTTCTGATTTGGTTGTTATCAAATTTTCAACCAATTGGCCAGCCATTATATAAACTAATCAGTCTGTAGATATAAACCTTAGTTGCTTCCCTTCATGTAGAAACTGATGCTGCTGTGGCTATGTAAAAACTGGTAATGTTTACATTTTAATTAATATGTCGAGCCCACAAAATGGTCTCAGCTGTTATGTTTAATTCCCGTTTGTATACATTTCATCAACATTGTAAAGAACTTAAGATTGGTAATATTATGCTATAGTGAAGAATTTTAAAATATTCAGTTCTTGATCAGGTAGAATATATATGTGCATCATATTATAATTTGTGTAGTAGTTTCATAATTTATCAACACAACAAGAAACAATTCAAACAAGAACTAACCTAATACTTACTACAACCATGTACAAGATGACATTCTTTTCCAAGAATTAAATAACATTTTGAGAAACAGGTATGTAGTCCTTTAATATGATATTAACACACCAATCTCAGATGGGAGTCTTTGGGAGGCAGGGGTTTATAATTTTTCACCAGATTTTATCCATTCAGTCAATTTCCTTATTAATGCATGTAACCTACTCAGAAATACATACATTTTTTGTGATAGTCTAGCTCTACAAATTTGGTTGTATATATATATGGAAATTAAAGATAAAATACATCCAACACTCACCAAAGTTGAAGGAGGTGAGGCAGAAGCAACACAAAAAAAAAAAAAAAAAATTACAATATTTCGGGTTAAACCCTTTGTCAAGTAGAAATTAGGTGGCTGAGCACACACAAAATACTATTTTAAAATATGTTTAAATAAGAATGTTATGACTTTTTAAAATAAATTGCTTCTTGGATGGAAATGAAAATTGAGATGCAAAAGTATAAACTTGAATATAGCATACAAATAGAAATAGCTACAGATATAAACAATGCATCAAATAAAATGGAAAATTAAAAGGAATTGTTTGATATGTGTGACACTGTGAGAAACTACGTACTTAAAAATTATGGACAGATAAACGAAATCTTCAACCCTCCAACTGCAAAAATTAATAACTTCTAAATGAGTAAAGATACCAGAAAAGTTGGAAGTATGGATAGAATAATTCATTCTATTAAATTGCTAAGTTTCAGAAAAATAGACTAAAAATAATGCACCATTGGAACAAGTGATTTCGGCCATTGGAGGGCTACAGTAGAAAAGGGGTTCCTTTTGTGACCCCGAGGACAGTTTGTTAACTAGGCAACCTCCACGTTGGTTTGCTCCGCAGTACGGTATCTTTCATATTTTGTAAATTTTACCAACATATAGTTTTAGTGATAGAAAATTCTAGTAACAGAAAGCAACTTAGGAAATTCTGTGGTGTCGATCATTGCTTTTAAACTCACTATAATAAAGTTGTAATTGTGATTAACATTGCAGGAGTGAATGCTTTATGTATGGTGTATGTTTGTTCAAAGAAAAGCCTGCATCTTCATTATGTTTCGGAGTCTGATGAAAATATATGTATTGCATACCTGATACCATCTTAGATACAAATTTGTGAAGAATAAATTCAGTGAAAGTAATTTTTGACGTACTGAACACCAGACTACAGCTATTGTTGCTTCTTGCAATGAAATACTTTTCCAAAAGTATATCTAAGAAGATGGCAACCAGTTAGGAAAGAACTTAGTATCTTAGACTTATTAATGGTCTCAGGGAAAATATATACACTGTTAGAGTTAGCAATAGTGTTTTGTTATGACACAAGTAAGAAAGAGTTGTCACACTCCACTATGGCTCAGCATTCTGAGGCGCCGCACATTAGATCTGGGGTCATGAGCTGAGGCTTCCGTGTTGGCCATCCTGATTGTGGTATCCAATCTCCACCTCAAACTACACATTTTGAAAACCAAAAATACACTTATCATATAGAACATACAAAAAATTACAAGTTCCGAAACAGATGGCAGTTAAACACTTCCCTCCAATAGATTAAGGCGCACAGGGCCTAATAGGTGCAGTTCCTCCATGAATTATTAACTAAACAACTTAATAGCTTAGACTGTATTTAAAAATAGTTATAAATTTAACCTATTTGATAATTATGAAATGCAATGGTGATGGCATTTACAGAGACTGTGTACCCTGCTGTCTGGAACACCAATTTCAAAGAAGAAAAAGAAAACAGTTTCATACTTATGGGAGTTCATTCCTTCATTGTATGGATATGTAGTTTACTAAGGTAACATTCAATGGGAAACACTAAGAACTGGCAACGGATAAATAGTTGTGAATAAACTAATATAATGGCAACTTAAGATTTAGATGTGTTGCCCTCAGTTATCGTTACATCAAGTCATTTAAATCAACTGATAAAAATTAACTACTTTATGCTGCATTGAAAACTTGAGTTTAAGGGCAGTAAACCTTGCTAACTCTAATCCTAGGGAAAGGTAACTGACCACTTGGGAAGGTAACACAACATTAGTTAGAGATGAAATAATTATTTATATTCACTACTACTCCATTCTTAAAGCATCATAATTTGACCTCAGTTTTCTTCTCTCTCTCTCTCTCTCTCTTTTTATTTTTATAAAAAAATGGTGCATATACAGTAATACCCCACTTTACACGAGCCCGTTATGCGCGGTTTCGCTTTAGCGCGAATTTCAAATTTCACGTTAAAATGCCTCGTATTACGCGAATTGCTTACTTAAGAATATGTATGTACATAATGTAGTCATTGGCTTCTCTTTGGTTGCGGAAATCCCCCCTTTCTCTGACCATTCTGATCAAAGAATTAGGGATTCCTTGTCCTACGACTTTATTCTATGGGGATTCCCTCATTTGTTTCGTTTGTTCCATGTTTATCTCGGCTGGCAGTCGTGTTTTAATGTTTGGTGGAGATACATAATTTAACGCTAGGTTAAAAATGTTGCCTATGAAGAAAAAAGGGCATAAAAGCGTAACTTTGAAATTGAAGATGATAAGAAGAATGGAAAATGGAGGCAAAGAAACAATTGTTAGCAGAGATTTTGGTCTGTCAGAATCGACTGTGAGAACGATTTTTAAAAATCTGGTAAACATTAAACTTTCCAGCAAAAGTTCAACACATATAAGTGCAACAAAACTTTCTCGTTCGAGATCTTCTATGCTAGAAAGAATGGAGAAGTTGCTAGCAGTATGGATCGAAGATTTAAATAAGGAGAACACACCACTGAGTCAGGATCTCATAAGCACAAAAGCAAAATCTTTGTATGAGATGTAAAGACAGAAGAAGGTGAAGGGAGTTCCACTCCGACTGTTACTGCCAGCAGAGGCTGGTTTCATCTTTTCAAGCAGCGTTCCAGTCTTCACAATATCCAGATAACAGGTTAGACTGCCAGCACGGACACTCAAACTGCAGCTGAGTTTCCAGACAAGTTTCAAGATTTCGTAGCACGAGAAAAAAATTCCTGATTGTCTTATCTTCAATGTTGATGAGAACGGGCTTTACTGGAAAAAAGTGCCATCTCGAACATTCATTTCTAAAGAAGAACGTCAAGCCAGCGGTTTCAAAACCGTGGAAGATCGTCCAACACTTCTGCTGGGTGGTAATGCCACTGGTGATTTCAAACTGAAACCTTTACTGGTTTACCTTTCAGAAACAGCTCGTGCAATGCGAGGTACAGACAAGACAAGCCTACCAGTCGTGTGGCAGTCCAATAGAAAGATGTGGGTTACACGGGAAGTTTTTCAAGATTGGTATTCTAATAGCTTTTGACCGTCAGTCAAATCCTACTGTGACAGAAATGGGTTTGAACGTAAAGTTATACTACTCTTAGACAATGCCCCAGGACATCCAACCTCACTTGATACGCCGAAAGACTTAAAAGTGTATGTGAAGTTCCTTCCACCAAACACTATGTCAATATTACAATCTATGGACCAGGGAGCAATAGCAAACTTCAAAGCTTTATTACCATCACCGCACTTTTAGGCAACTAATTTAAGAAACTGATGGGAAAGGAAGACAGTCTATGTGAGAGTGGTGGAAGTCATACAACATCATGAAGACTATTCACAACATAGACGAGTCTTGGAACGAAGTTAAAAAGAGTTGTATGAATGGGGTGTGGCGTAATCTTTAGCCAGATGTAGTGGAAACACCTAGAAGAATTGTCCAAATGCACAGACAAGTGCTTGAAGACATTGCTGCAATGATTCAGGGGTCTGAACTTGAAGATATTGCTGTAGAAGATCTTGAAGAACTTGTAACAACTCATGACGAACATCTCAGCAATGAAGATCTGATCGAGTTACAAAATAATGCCACAAACAATGAGGAAGAACAAGTAGAAGAGAGAGTTTTATCTTCAAGCGGAAGACTAAATGCGCTTTCAAAAATTTATTCAGTTTTGGACATATTGTGGAGAATAGATAGTGATGATGGCTGTGTGTCAAACAATTATAAACAGCGTTGGGTGTTATTAATGTATTTTACAAGAACGTAAAAGAAACGCTACCCAAAAGACAATAGATGTATTTTTCCGTAAAAAAAAATAATTGTGATACTGCATAAAGTGTTCTTAGAATTAAAGTGATCGATTCAAATGATTTGTATTTTTTTTGCATTAACTTTTGACTAAGTTTAATTGTAAACCCCGATATACGCGAATTTCACTTAACGCCATTTTTTTTTCGGAACGTATCCCTTGCGTAATGCGGGGTATTACTGTACACATTGCATACTTGTGGTGTTGACAATAAACAACTTCCACAAATATTTCACATTCCATTCTATATTTAAGCAAACAACTTCCAGCTGCCTAGCTATAATCAGTGTTTTGTCAATGCACATTATTTCTATTAGCAAGTAATGAATGTTTGAATTTTTAGAAGTATTAGGTAAATCAATTTAAAATATTGCTGTCATCTTTAACTATTTGAAAATCTAACCGAGCTAGAAAAATGAGTGGAAAAAGGCAAACATAAAATGTCCTGAACGTTAAATCACAATTCTCTATGTTACGTTGTAAAACAATTAGCTATTGGCATAAAAGCCATTTAGCAAATCATTACAAATATTTTTACACAGTGGAACTTCTCTAACTTGAATCCGAAGGAAACAAACTTTGAATTACCAAAAATTCAAATTAGAAGGTGTTTATAAAAATAGGTAAAATGCAATTAAAATGCCCTTAAAAAATAAGTTTTGGTTTCTTTATTTAGAGATCACTTTAACTTATTAACAAATGTGTAAAAAGTCAAATTTAAAGTTTAGAAAAAAATAAGAAATGTCAAAATGTTTTTTTTTCCAAAGATGTGGAGTGCTGGAGTTTATTTAAAGCAAGGAAGAGAGAATCATTCACATTATCTTGAACCTCGATGTAGCATCAAAGATTGTGGATATAGTGTAAGGTAGGGTGTCACTTATTTTTCAAAGTCCTATTTTTTTTTCCATTTTGCCCTAAAACACTTGCACATAAATTTTTACGCTGTTTAGATTACTATAACCAGAGGTGACTTGCACCAACTAATCTTCATACAAGTTATGTGAGAGTAGTGGCGCACGCCCACATTAATTATTACTGTCATTAAAGTTCTTGAATAGGCATTACATATTTTTTTGTTTTAATTTTGGTTTTAGGATTACGAAGTGCTAGAAAGAGCATATTTTTATTAGGAGAGGCAAACTAACAAATTGCAGGATTTATATCAGTTTTATTTTTTTAATATATGCGAAGTCAAATTGACTAAGATAAAGCCCTAGCCTCGCTATATATGAATCTGTGGAAAAACAGGAATACCAAAAAAATAAGTACTTAAACATGTAAGGAAAAAAAGCCACATGAACTAATACAAGTATGAAGACAGTTGAAAAAGAATGCAGGCAAATCTCTGGATGTTTATAAGTGCGAGTTGGATATATATATATATATATATATATATATTTTACGATGCACACACTGACGCCCTTAAAAGGATATAAACAAAGGAGATGAAAATGATCTTACAGTGAAAGAGAGAGCCAGGAAGACCCCTCGTTGGGTGTGGAAAGAAAAAACTAATCGAAAATGAAAAAAAAAACCTAACTGAAAGAATAACGTGCAAAACGAATGAAACAATATGCAGAGAAAAATACTTAAATATATATTGTCCAGCAGATAATCAAGCTCTTCAGCATCCTCCGTGATTTGATGATGCAAACTCAATGACGCCAACCCCACTTGAAATAATACAATCAGGAAAAGCTGCAAAGTGCAGAAGAAAAGATATCATTACTTCTAAATTAATAGCCGCCTTGGTGTAAGAGATTAAGCTTATTCAGTTTAGTGTTCATTAAATTAGCGTGGAGGAACCTGAATTTAGCACTGACGATTTTTATATAAACAAGTATTCCATTCAACGAATTAGGACACAAATGAGTAAGCAATGAGTATACGCTATAATGACTGATTTTGAAAATGGTGTTCTGGAAATTGTGACCATTCAGTGGGATGGAAAGTTGTTGCCTGGTCTGGGCATTGGAACTTCCAAAGAAGAACGACTGCCAATCTCATAATTACATTTCGTAAGACGGAACAACTTCTTGCGGTAAAGACCAAAGTGAAGTTATTCTGAATGCTCTGAATAATTGGGACCTAAGTGATAAAGTGCATATAATATGCTGCTACACAATAGCATCTAACAAAGGTCACCAGAACAGTGCTTGCACAGTTCTAGAGCAAACGTTAAGAGAGAAAGTAGTTACTTTTGCATAATGTCTATGAATTAGTTTGAAAATTGTATTTGAAACCAAGATCCATCAAGTAATGAACAGCTCTAATATCTCCCTTATTAAAAAATTCAAGACTTGTTAGGAAAATATTTAAAACTAATAATAGCACTCTGAAAAAAAATGAAAAAAACATTAAGAGACAAATTGAGAAGTTGTTACATTTCTGTTTGGCTGAATTAAAAGCAATCTATCATGAGAAAAAACTTATTGAGCTGTGTGTTGTTTTTGGATGCAGATATTGGTAAAGAACTGAAAATAAGGCCTCCCCACCGGTGCATCAAATACAATGAACGGCAAGAGCCATTCATTCACTCAAGATGTGTTTCTTAAGTTCTCAATTTAAATTGGGCAAGGAAAGACTAAATGGTACATACTTTAGAAAGGGAAAGTACATCTGATTTTGTAAAATGATTCACTCCTTCGATGGCAGAAATATTCAGCTTTACTCTGTGTGGTATGTAAAAATAGCCGTCTTGTATCTACAGTACATTGTACATTCTTTTGCAAACTTATTTAATGTTTTGTTTTAGGAAAAACATTGGACGAATTTGTATTCGTGAAGAGCGAATATTTGTTTTCACGGTTGAAAACTGAAAGCCGCTTTCTTCAGAAAAGCATTTCTTTGTGGGAATAAAATGGGGCTATTGTACATGCTGCAATAAAGGGTTTTTTCCCCCTCAGAAGGCTGTCAATGACAGCTGAAAGAGCTGTAAAACTAATACAGGATTTTCATGGTTTAATTACTGCCAATGAAGAACAGAAACAATTTCTTTCACGCTGTGTGCATAAACACCAATAAAATAATTGTTAAAAAAACAACATAAAAACCACCTTCAAAAAAAGCACTAAAAATTTTAAAATAACTTTATAACTTGCTTAGGAGAAAGTAAATCTAAATGGACTATATTTTACATTACTGTCATTGAAATTTTTTACATTAATTAGTTATTATTTGAGTCGGTGCCAGCTGTCACATCGCGAAGATCGAATTACTGAACTTCTTTTGGTGTTAGAGGTGAAACGGGGAGTACGAACAAAAATTCCCATTATGTTACAGCATGTCGTGAGGCAGATAGTGTTATTGCGGGAGACAGCTTAGGGATACAAATTAATAGTATTTTAATCTGTGGCTCGGCCTTATTGGTCATCCAGGCATATCTCTGGCGCTACAGTATCAGTTGGTATGCTGCCTCACGCAATAAACGATTTACAGTTAGCATACTATCGGCGTATCATCTGTATGTTTCAGTTTTGTTGAAACATGTTTCTAGCATTAATTGTGGGTAAGCAGTAACATGATTTTTTATGTATTATTGTTATTAATTATTGTTTTTATCTTTTTGCTATTGTTGCTTTCACTGGCATCGAGTCCAAAAATAACTAATTAATGTAAAAATTCCAATGACAGTAATGTAAAATATTGTCCATTTATATTTACTTTCTACTAAGCAAGGTATAAAGTTATTTTAAAATTTCTAGTGCTTTTTTTGAAGGCGGTTTTTATGTTTTTTTAAACAATTATTTTATTTTTAATTTTTTAGTTATATTATAGTTAGTTTTGTATTTTAAATATGCCGCAGTAGTTCCCATTTTGCGAACTTCCTGGTAGCTCAGAGATTAAAGCGCTTGCTTTCAAAGAAGAATTCTGTCCTTATATACCACAACAACTTCCAGAACGGGGTGAATTGGGTGTTGTGTTGAGGAATGTTAGTTTGTATTTTGGTCCAGGCTATGTTTCGATCTTATCATAACATCTGTTAAAGCTGCTGGTCGATAACCGAAACATGTAACATCTGGGCATTAATACACACCACATACAGAAATCTGTCTCTGGATTATATCTGTTTTCTCCGGCATCACACAGAAAATATAGATTTTTAATTGGTTTTCACAATGTGAAAGCTTGGGATCCAAGTTGAAATCTGAAGTACATGTTGAGACATTATGACACATTTATTTTATAAATATTATGCCATGACTTAGAAATAGCTTAATTGATTTTGACGCGATTTAAAACTGTGGATTTTTCTAAAGAACATTGGAAATTAAAAGGGGTGAGGGTAAAGGGGAGGAGGGATTGGGATTTTGTATACCAAATGTAGACTGTCTTTTCTGATTGATTTAAAGTATATGTCTGTAAATTTCTATTGATATCAGATAAAACTCTAGGTATGTATAAAAAAAACAATTAAGGGGTGTGGAGACAATGAGTAGTTTGGTTTTTGTAAAACTAGTGTGGGCAGTGGTTTTCTCTTTGTTTTAAAGTATACATGTGCAAATTTCGATCTAAACCAGATATAAACTGTAGCTTTGTGTAAAGAACATTTGCAAAAATTAAATGGGGTAAGGGAGTGAGTGGTACGGTTTTGTAAATAGAATGTAGACACTATGTTTCTCTTTAACATAGTAAATTAGGAGGGGTGGGGGTGGAAGGGAAGAGGGGTTGGGCTTCTGCATCCTAATTTAAACACAATAGTTCTGTATGTTTTAAAGTATACGTGTGCAAATTTCCTTCAGAATTGGATAAAAACTGTAGATTAAAGGATGGAAAGGAAGGAGCGGAATTTGGACTCTCGAAACCAAAAGTAGACAGTATTTTTCTGTTTTTTTTGGTAGTATACATGTGCACACTTCCTTCAAAATCAGAAATAAACGGTAGCTTTGTATAAAGAACACTGACAATAATTAAAGGGGTAGAAAGGGGAATAGGGTTTGCGTTTTTTGTGAAAGTTATGTGGACAGTATTTTTCTTTTTCTATTTGTTTTCAAATATACGCATCCGAAGTTCCACAGAATCGAATTAAAATGTGGGTTTTGTACAAATATTAAGGGAAGGGGAGCTAGGATAGTTTTTTTGGTCAGAAATCTTATCCATAAAAAATTACATATATATGTGCCAACTTTCATAAAGATCGGTCAAATGGTGTCGACTGTTGCGTTCTAAAAAGAAATGGACAAAAATCAAGGGGGTGGAAAAGGGGAGAGGGCTTTAGTTTTTGCAAACCAAGAGTTGGGATTATTTTTCTCTTTGTTTTATAGTAAAAAATTTGCTAAGTTCAGTCTAAACAACATAAAAACTGTGGTTGTATATAAAAATTTAATAGGGAGAGGGGGTGGTTTTTAGATCTTTTGGTCAGACACCTTAAACACATATAAGCACCAACTTTCATCGTAATCGGTCAAACGATCGCGACTATAGCTTTTTATAAAGAACATTGACAAAAGTTAACGGGGTTGAAGGAGAGAAAGGGGTTAAGCATTGGCAAACCAAATGTTGACACGATTTTTCTGTTTGTTTTAGAGTATACATGGGCAAAGTTCAATCAAAATCAGATAAGAAATGTAGATTTCTGTGAAATTAAGAGGTGTAAACGGAGACATGGGATGGTTTATTTATTTGTTTAATTTTTTTTTGGTCAGAAACTTTCTCCATGAAGAATCCATGTATATGCCAACTTTAATGGAGACCAGTTAAATGGTAGCTTTGTATAAAGAACATTGGTAAAAATTTATGGGGTGGATAGGGGGAGAGGGCTTCAGTTTTTTCTAACCAAAAGTTGACAGTATTTTTCTCTTTATTTTTATTTATACATGTCCAAAGTTTCATCGAAATCTGATAAAAAATGTGGGTTTGTATAAAAATTAAGGGGTGTAAAGGGGTGGGTCTTTTTTTAGGTATTTTTTGGTTAGACTCTCCATGAAAAATTACATGTACGGTATATGCCAACTGTGATGATAATCGGTCAAACTGTGTCGAGTGTAGCTTTCTATGAAGAACATCGACAATAATTAAAGAGGTGGAAGGAGGGAGGGGGGTTGAGCTTTGGCAGACCAAATGTTGACAGGATTTTTCTCTTTGTTTTAAAGTATACATGAGCAAAGTACAATCAAAATCAGATAAGAAATGTAGATTTCTATAAAATTAAGGGGTGTAAAGGGGGGAGAGGCGGTTTTTTATTTTTTTGGTCAGAAACCTTTTCCATGAAAAACTACAAGTATATACCAACTTTGATGGAGATCATTTAAATGGTGTCGACTGTAGCTTTGTATAAAGAAAAATTCACAAAAATTAAGGGGGTGGATAGGGGGAGAGGGGTTCAGTTTTTTTAAACCAAAGGTTGACAATATTTTTCTCTTTATTTTTGGCTATATATGTCTAAAGTTTCATAGAGATCTAATAAAAAATGTGGATTTGTATAAAAATTAAGGGGTGGAAGGGGGTAGAAGCGGTGGTTTCTCAATGAAATTCATATGGGACCACTTTGGAGGTATACCTATCCACTAAAAAAATTTCATTTAAATCGGTTCAAAATTGGCGAAGATATCGCAGAACATACATACAAAAAAATTACAGACGAATTGAGAACCTCCTCCTTTTTTGAAGTCGGTTAAAAATTATACCCAGACTGTAAAAAGAGACCCTAAAAAGAAAATATAATTTTAATCCTTCTACGTTATTAAAAAATTAAATATTAGTTTTTGTTGTCTGGATTTCTTTACTAACCCAAAATTATAATGATTTAGTCATGTATCAAGTGATAGTGAAAATATGCTTTTTTAAAAAAATATGTATATATATAAACTTTGCGATCTACTCGGCACAGGTTAGCGCCATTGTAGGAGGATAATTTTTTTAATGTAAATTAGCTATAGTGATTTAAAAAGAATTAGAGGGTACGAGTTTGAATATTTTGGGGGGAAAATCCTGAAGAACATGGAATGGGCTGCTTTACAATGTTCTCCACTTCGTGGTTGGTACATTTTCTTCAAGTTTCTTTCAGCTCACCTCCCACTGTAACTTCATTGTCAATGTCCAATAATTGTCAAAAGAAACTTCTTGTTGTTCATTCATGTCTTCCCAAATGTTAACTGGAGGCACAATTATTATTATTACTCCGCGATTCACTAAAAGTGTGTGGCGGAGGGTGCATTGCACCTATCGAAAGGGGTTATGGTTTGGAAGGGTTATAAGGGATATGGCAGGAGGCGCCCATGGGCTATTGTGAGGAACCATCCACGCATTCGCGTGGAGCGATCCGGGAAAACCATGGAAAACCCAGATCAGGATGGCTTTTTTTTTTTTTTGCCCTCTCCCGGATTTTCAAGGTCTGAGGGGAAGATCGGGACACCGCCGCAACTGCAATTACATCCAGAACAGCAGTAAGATCAACATTTTTCTTAAAAGCTGCTTAGCAGAAACAGCAACAATTTTTATAGTCATTTTTTCCAATGCATTGTTACACATTCTTGCAGCTTCTAAGATGTTAATCTTCATTTTGTAGGTTTTGTAATTGGTAGTTCTCAGAAAGAATATTTTGCACTACAAGGCACCTATCAAAATGTTTAAAGTTTTAAATTATGCCTTGATCTATTGGTTGCACAACAGTTGTCATATTTGGCAGGGGGAGAAAGGGGGAGGAAGGAAAAAACCTTGCATTTCCATCAGGGGTACAGTGTAATGAGCTGTGCAACTGTCAATAAATAGCAAAATCGTTTTGTTTTGCTTTCTAAACTTTATATAAAGATTCAGTAGCAAATTTAAAAATCTTGCTTGTTATCCAAGCCTTTTTGTAATCTTTGTGATAGTTTTTCTGAGATATCTAAATTAGCTCCAATCAAAAATGTTACTCTCTTTTGCTGTGTTTTTCTCCACTGCAGCATCACATTTGAAAGTTAAAATTTTGTAAGGTGTACATTTATTAAAAAAAAAAAGTCTATCTAGTCAACATCTTTTGCAGGAATTATAGGTGTTATTTTTACATTAGTTTAATACAAAATTCAAGGTACTAGAAGAAACTTGGAATTATCAAAAAATGTTTGAACCAGAGAAGTTCCACTTATTATTATTCATTTATATCAGAATGTGTGTGAAGCATTTTGTGTGTATGAGATTTCTGTTGCGAAATTAAAGAAAGGCACTAAAAAAAAAAAGTTTTTAAACTGAAGCATAGAGATAAAAATCTATTCATATTGAGAACTTATGCCTAAAAGCTTTTTCTGTAAGAGTTAACACATTACATTTACAAATAATTAATCCCATGAAGATTGAGACAAACAGACACTCACAGGCTACTAAAGCTTCTGTTTTCTTGAGGTGGGACAGGACTGGGAACAAGGAACAGGAAAGAATCCAGCCATGGCCCCTTGAAGGAAGCATCCCAGCATTAGCCTCGAGCAATTTGGGGAAACAATGGAAAAACGAATTCTGGATGCTCGGACGGGGATTTGAAGTGGTATCCTCCCGAATGCAAGGCCACAGTAAAGCTTCTAAAAACAACCCATCTATCTTCACACACACACACACAAAAAAAAACCAATAATCCACTGAAATCACAAAACTGGATCTTTATTATGTTATAACATATTCTTTATAATTGAGAAATTTAAAAAAGGTAAACCATTACCTGCAATATATTTCAAAATAGATATTCTGAGAAAATTTGTAACATAAAAATATAAATAAATGTGTAAGAATACCTGCAATACATTTCAAAACAGATATTCTGAGAAAGTTTATGAAACAAAAATATATGTGTAAGAATACATGTTTAATTTATCCTGTATAAGAATCAGCTTTGCTTACTGCAGTCATTAATTCCATTCAAAAGAAAGCTTTTTCAGATACAAATAAAAGCAGTCATAAAAATGTAGTCAATACAATTACATATTTTACAAATGGGGAATATAGCAAGACAGTAAGATTACAGCAAATAAATTCATCTATTTTATCGTACAGTGAGAAGTAAAAAAATTGTCAGAAATGTGGCTCAAATACCTTTAGAATTCGCTCGCATGTTTACATGGCTGAAGTATAACAGCTACATGGTAACAAGGACAATTAAATAAATTCCTTACTATTCAAGGACACGCCATGAAATTTTTGTCATAATTTAACATGTGTAATTAATCACAACCAGACTAGCTGCCAAAGTAAGTGATACTCATCAGCATCATCTTGAGCAGCTTGCAACCACTGAGTGAGTCTGCTTTCCAACTGTGTGTATGGCGAGACATACTATATCAGGTTAATATGCAGAAGGTTTAATAGAAGTGAATAGGCAGTTGTATATTTAATGTGTGTAATATTAGGAGTTAATATAAAATATTTTGTAATAAGAGAGCCAAAAGAATTATTAAAGTATGATTAATTGTTTGTAAAGGCTCAGTATTTAATGAAGTATTGTTGAGAGTGAAAGCATGTGGTGTAGAAGCGAGAGAGTTATTACTGAGAGTGGTCCAAGGCAAGCTAACGTTGAGGACAGAAGCAGGATGCTGGCGTGGAGGTGAGTGCTAAGTGACCGTGTGTGTTATCTCGTGTTCAATTTATTTCTATATTGCCGATAGAAATACTGCATAATGGTTTTTTTAAAGCACAGCAGACAAGTGTTTCTAGAAGAACTGAGCTTTCTGGTAGTTAGTCGGTAAGCGGAGAAAGTGCTGTGTAGTGGAACTAACAAATGTGTGGTGAGAATCTGTAATTGTAGGGGAAGAAGTTTTGATCTGCATTACCCATGGTCAATAAACTATATTACTTGTTGGTGGTGATAGAGAAATAAATGAAGAGTAAACAGTATAATGATCCGTGCAGTGGTTTCATAATAAAGAACAACATGCAATCCAAACAATCCACATAATGTACCAACCACATATTAAAAAGCCCAGCTTATCACAACTGAAGCCACCATGTTTATCATGACAAATGTGCATATAGTTGATTGCTTTCAAATATAAAGGAACTAGCTTCTCTATATCACAAGTACCAATTATTAAGGAACTTATGACAGGAAACAGCACAGTTATAAATTACTGAGATTGGTACGGCGTCAAAAGAAAACTACACATCCATAAACAGCTTATAAATATTTCCTTCATAGCAATGAAATATTATTTATAATGATGAATACATGCCCAAAACATCTTGTTCTTTACACAAATTACAAGTGTTTTGTATTTGAATTTGAGATAAGACTACTATTTCATAACAAAAATAAATTAAACAAATAAGATAAGAGCTTATGTGAAAAATGCAACACATCTCACACAAAGGAGAAAGGGAAACAGTAAACTATATACCCAGTATGTGGATGTCCAATTTTACAAATAATATTGAAGTAAAGGAAAAACCACTTGCTTTTACACAAAAAAAATAAGGGAACAAAGTCAATTACTCTGGCAAATATCCAAGTACTACAGCTGCAGAAGACCTGAAGGCAGAGTTTTTTCCTCCTTAAAACATACATAAAATTTTTTATTGCTAAATTAACATCCAGAAAATATTTGCTGTACAATAATAAATACAATAAAATACATGTTTTCATCTCACACTGAAAACCAAAATAAAATATGATAGTAAAAATGTTTCATAAAGATACCTTACTTTAAAAAAGTTGTACATTTGCCATGGCAAAAAAAATATTTCAAATTCTATTTGGAGGAGCATCCTCAACAACTAGTGTCCTACATACTATATAATACCCTGTCCTGTTGTGTCTAAAGAGAAAAAGCACAATACAAACAGGAAAAAGGACAGCCAGGATTAAATTTTTTATAAGTGATTCAAGAAAGCCCAAAAGAGGCCTGGATCAGTGCCGGATAAACCAAGGACAATATCTGGTGGCGGCCTGGTATCTGAGTAACCTGTTCACACAAAACAAATCTTATCCCCTCAACAGTGCCTGTCCTGGTAGTAGCACCTCCAACACGAGGCCCAACACCTCCTTCTATCCAGAATGCCCTGAAAGTAAAGAGATACTGTCTGAATTGTTTCAATTCATTTTGAGTTAATGTAGTATGTACTCTAGGATGTCAAAGGCTGTGATTCAACCAAGACTACACAAAAATAAAACCTAACGATTCCTATGAACATAATTATATTGTTGAAAATAAATAAGTATGGGCAAAGTAAACTTGTCACCACAGATAAATGCACAAGGGCCGTGAACACACTTAATATTTCTGTATAAAACTTAATCATGACTAGAGGAGCACATATGGTAAGGGGGTCAGGTACATGGAGGAAGGAAATATATGGAGGAGAAGTGACGTTAAATCGGTGAAGCAGGCTCTAAACTCTCCCGCATGGCGGCAGCAGCGGTATTGCGCTTCCAAACATTGCGATGTTCCCAGTATATCCCGAAAACTAAGCAAGATATCGAAAAAATTTTATTCTTTATTTCGATTTGTCTCATCGTGTTACATAAGAATCGATCATTAAATTGACTTTTGCGAAATTTTTCTTCTCCATTTCAACTCAAGAAACCTCCACTTTTTGATACAGTATATCTCAAGAAACTAGGTGAGACTATCGAAAATTTTTATTCTTTATTTTTCATTTGTCTCGTCTTTTTAAATTAAGAATCCATAATAAATTTGACTTTAACCAATTTTTTCTTCTGAATTTCAACCAAAACCATTTCACATTTGGGACAGAATATCTCCGAAAACTAAGCAGAATATCAAAAATTTTATTCTTCATTTTTTATTTGTCATATCGAGTTACCATAATAATCCCATCACCAGATATCGGCGTCACCTTTATCCTAGAGTCCCCTTGAGGTTTTTGTACATATTCCCCGTGTCTGTATGGAAGCGGCCATGCCCCCTCCACTCTGGCCATGCCCCCCCACTCCTCCTCCGCCCTGCTTCACTTCAATGCGTGGTGAAGGTCTCTTGCGTCGTCTCCATATATTTCCTTCCTCCATGGTCAGGTATGTACACACTTAGACTCACCAGATAACTAGGCCAAAGGGAAACCACAATCTCACCCCTGTTTCACTGTGATAGCTGTCAGAGTTTTTCCTGATACAACTACCTGTTTGGAACTCCACAGATGGCAACTAGACTACCCCCGTATCTTTGACACCAGGTATCCCACTGGCCTCAATCTCCATTAATACCCCACCAGTAAACATATGACTTTCGTTATTATAAACATACAATTTTTTTGTAATTTTTAATTTATTTTTTTATTTCGACAGGCCATTACAGAGATTACAGTTGCTGATATTTTTTGTTGGTAAACCTCACTCTCCAGCCTATCACCACCACCATCCCCACCCTAACCACCCGATTCATCTTGGGCTCAGTCTTGTGGTAAGCCTTCATATGTACACATTCAATTACCGTGCAATATGCCCTCCTCTAGCCATGACTGAGGTTTATACCAATATATTGCATTGTGCATTTAAGGTTTTATATTCACTGTGGACCTCCTGTCTTTACCTGTGGTAATGGGTTTACTTTCTTCATTTAAATTGCCTAACAGCATTTTCAGAGTCACTATATCAAATTGTTATATAATGTTATTGTAATTGCTAATGGGAAAAGTCATGAACTATAGTATCTAGAAACTAACAGCCTAACAGTATTTTCAGTGTCATTATATCAAATTGTAACATAATCATATTATTGGTAAGGGGAAGGGTCATGAACTATAGTAGCTAGAAACATGAAAGTGGAGAACAATACAAAAATTTATGACAAAAACAGTAAAATTTACTATCAACGACCTTCATCAATACACACTACACCACCTTGGCCATGTGATATCACCCTCTCTGATAAGAGATCTAGTCAAATAATTTATGTTTCTGTTATGTATAGCATCTCTTCCACCATTGTCACAACTTCTGATGTGGAAACTGATCGCTTTTTTTTCTCAACACATTAGATACTTTATACTAGGTTGTTGTTGTTGTTGTTGTTGTTGTTTTAGGGCGCGTCGACAGCGGGGTCATTAGCGCCCTAACAAAAACCAGGCGTGACAACGTGGCGAAATTGCCGTCTGTGTGGCCGACTGTAAAGGGGTCGGCCACAGAGACAGCACAATAAAATACTAACATACTAACTAAAATACCGTCTGCCTGGCCGACTGTATAGAGGTCGGCCACACAGACGGCAACATAAAATATAAAACTGTGACTAAAATATAATACATTAACTGGTTGGCTGTAGATGGGCCAACCAGGTTAAAAAACAAATTAGCTGGCTGGCTGTAAAAGGGCCAGCCATACAATCAGTGTCACAAATAAAAACAGTACTTGGATTGGTGGTTGTACACGGCCACCAATCCAAACTAGAACCTAGGCCGATCTGCCCAAAATTTTTGGGACAAGACCGGCCAAGCAACAAAACTTTAAAACCTTAGCCACGTTGTCACGGTCATCGCTTAAAATAAGGGACAGATCGTTGGCTAAGCCAACGTCTGCCTTAGATCTAAAAACAATACACATTCGGTTAAAATGTGGAGTACCGTCAAAGGTACGCCACAAGCATCACACTCCGGAGGGTCCTCTCGGCGGAGAAGGAAACCATGTGTCAGAGGACAGTGCCCTATACGGAGGCGAGTAAGGAGAACCTCATCCTCCTCGCCTGCTGGAAGGAGCTGCTCCACGGCTGAAACGGTCGGTTTGACCTGCCGGAGCTTGTTATGCTCAACTTCCAGCCACTGCCTCTGCCAAACATCAAAAACAAATCTCTTCGCCGCCGAGGCAAGTCTGACTTTGGGACCGGGTCAAAGTCGATTCGGACCTTGTCACAGGCAACTTGGCAGCTTCATCAGCTGCCTCGTTCCCCCTGATTCCCACATGGCCTGGTACCCAGCAGAATGCCACCTCCTTCCCACAAGATTGGAGGGAAAGGAGGGCGTCCTGGATGTCCTGGACTAGACGGTCTGCTGGGTACATAGTTGCTAATGCCTGAATGCAACTAAGGGAATCACAGCATATGAGGTACTTCTTGTCGCGGCGTGCCTTCATATGCTGGAGCGACTTTAGCAGGGCATAGCACTCCGCAGTGTAAACACTGCACCTGCTATCCATCTTGTATTTGTAAGTCGCTCGAGGGAACACTATTGAACAGCCTACACTGTTAGCCTGCTTAGACCCATCCGTATACACCGGGGTGAAAGTGTGATATTGATTTAAAATATCAGTAAAAATATAATAAAAACACTGTCAGCGGTTAGCAGTTTGTTATGCCGTGACAGTTCTAAAATTAATCTGGGCCTCTTTAAAAGCCAGGGAGGGGATTTACTCCAACCCTGGCGATAAAAAGAGGGAAGCTCAAATCCGTAATGTTCTAAAATAGCCTTCGTACGGTAGCTGAACGGTTTAGTGGCTCTATGCCGGTTGGCATAGAGCCGCTCGTAGCTGGGATGTAGAACTATGTCGTACACGGGACTGCCAGGTGTTATGGCAATATGCGTATAGTGTCGCACCATGAGGAGTTGCCGGCGGATGGTAAGTGGTGGCTCGCCCGAGTCAGCACAAATGCTGACAATAGGGCTGGTGCGATATGCACCAGTGGCGAGCCGAATTCCTGCATGGTGGACACTATCCAGTATCCGAAGATAACTGTCCCGTGCCGAACCATATACGATACAACCATACTCGAGACGCGACCGTACAAAGGCTCGATAAAACTGTAGCAGGCAGGAGCGATCAGCGCCCCACGACCTGCCGCACAGACATTTTAAAATATTAAGAGCTTTTAAGGCCCTGGCTTTCACATCTTTAAGATGTGGAAGCCAGTTAAGCCTGGTGTCAAAAATGAGGCCCAGAAATCTAACTGTTTCAGTAAAACTTAAAACGGTGTTCCTCAAGGTAAGGTGAGGCTCAGCTAAAAGACTTCTGCTACGAGTAAAAAGTACACACCGGGTTTTCTCGGCAGAGAATCGAAAACCGGTGTGCACTGACCAATCATCCAGCCTGTTCAGCGCGAGTTGCAGCTGCCGCTCTGCGCTTCTCAGGCTGGACGATGCAATAAAAATTAAAAAATCGTCCACATATAAGGAGAACCGAATGGGACTCCTTATAACCAAAGATATACTGTTAATTGCGATAGCAAATAGGGTCACGCTTAAAACTGACCCCTGAGGAACACCGTTTTCCTGAATAAAAAGATCAGACACTTCACCACCGACTCGGTACCGGAAGCAACGACCAGATAAAAATGATTTTAAAAAACGGGGTAGGTTACCCCTAAAACCCCATTCATGTAACTGTTTTAAAATAACATGCCGCCAGGTAGTATCGTAAGCCTTTTCAAGATCGAAAAAAACACCCACGAGGTGTTGGCTGCGTATGAACGCATCCTGTATTGCCGCCTCCAGGAGGATCAGGTTGTCCAAGGTGGAACGGAACTTCCTGAATCCACACTGAAAGCGGCTCAGGAGATTACGGGATTCAAGACACCAGACGAGGCGGCGATTCACCATCCTCTCCAGTGTCTTCCCCACGCAGCTAGTCAAGGCAATACTACGATAACTACCTGGCAACAATTTGTCCTTGCCAGGTTTTAAAATGGGAATTAATGTTGCTTCTTTCCACGAGTCGGGGAAGTGTCCTCCGGTCCAAATGTCGTTAAAAATATCTAGAAGGTACTTTTTAGCATCCTTGCTGAGATGCCTCAGCATCTGGTACTGGAAATCAGGCCCTGGAGCAGTGTCATTTGCGCTGTTCAACGCACTCTCCAGCTCCCAAGATGTGAATGGGCAGTTGTAGGCCTCTGAATTCGACGAATCGAAGCACAGCGGGCGCCTCTCGGCAGCGACTCTACGTCGCTGAAACCGAGGGTCAAAGTTATCGGACGAAGTGATGGCGGCGAAGTTCTCCGCCATCAGCTGCGCTATGCTTCGTTCGTCAGTAATAATACGTCCATGATCCAGTAACCCAGATACTGGTGCGCGGGAGTACCTTCCAGATATACGGCGAATGGACTCCCATACTTTCGACGAAGGTGTGGAACGATTGATAGTGCTCACAAAGTTCTGCCATGACCTCTTCTTACTCTCCTTAATAACACGGCGCGCCTTAGCTCTTGCTATACGGAACGCTGCCAGGTTGTCGGATGTAGGATACAACCTAAAACGCCGCAACGCCCGTCTGCGACCCTGAATAGCGGAACGACATTCGTCGTTCCACCAGGGGACGGGCGTCCTTCGCAGCGTTCCGGAGCTTTTCGGCATGGAAACGTCAGCTGCACGGTGAATCACTTCCGTGAAGTGATTCACCTTCTCTTGTATACTGCCTACAAGTTGCAGTTGTACAGAGCGGCAATAGAGTTGCCAATCTGCACAACTGACGTTCCATTTGCGCCGGTTATTTCCTCCCCACGATCGCACTCGACGTGCAACCAAATAGGGAAGTGGTCGCTTCCATGTAGGTCGCGATCCACCTCCCATAGCACGGAGTCTGCGATTGAGGGAGAACACAAGGAAAGGTCAATGGCAGAAGACGTACCGGTAGCAGTGGTGAAATGAGTCATTTGCCCTGTATTCAGGATACAAATTTCCTCCTGCTCCATCAATCTACCAATCACTCGGCCCCGGGGGCAATCGGTGGTGGAACCCCACAACGCACTGTGGGCGTTGAAATCTCCCAAAAGGAGAAAGGGCCGAGTGTTTATACTAGGGTTGTAAGAGAAGTCATCTTTGCGGATGTTTTGCAGAGTGGATGCGGAGGTGGAAAATGTTTATATTTTAATATTTTATCAAAAGTATATTTTTATGATAAATTCTACATTTTTTTAATAAGTAAAGTTTATTTCCATATAATACTGCCTTACTGATTTTTTTTTGCCTCACCTTTCAACAACAAAAAACGTGCAATGACTTCACAAGTTAATTAAATTATCTACATAACTAAACACACGTCTAAGTTATCATATGAACTTTGCAGAGTTGACAGCTCAACTAATTCAAGCGTCAAGCACACCACCGCAATTATCCATGCACACCACCCGTCTTTTCACTGCTACAGTGGCCCATTCACAGTTCAACTTGTAGGACCTACGATGATCCAATTTTCCGATAAAGGACTCTTGATGGGCAGTGAAAGGCGTTACAGGACTAAACGTAGACGTGTTGGATATTGTTGGACTCCCGGACAACCAACACAGGTCCTTGCCATTCAATAAACTGTGGAGTTGGATCATGATTGAATGAAACATCCTGCAATAAGGACACTTGTGTGCGGCAAAAAAGTACGAGTGGAACGGATTGCTTGGAACATTTTTGAACCCCTCAAGAAGCGGGAATAGGTGAGCAAATCCCAAGGCAGTTCTACGCAGTTGTCCTATTAGTTGGACCATGAGTAGGCCACTTTACATTACATGCAAGTTCAAACTTGTAAATTTGTCGCTTATGTAATAACACTGTTCTGTTCATTGTTACTTTTATTGCAAGATCATAAAAAAAAGGTTGTTTTCAGCTAATGGACGATGGGCAGAATCTCGAATAAGAGGAAACAATAAATATATTGTAATATAAACAAAACATCTGCTACACATCCACATTAAAAATTGTGGATGCGGAAGCGGAGGTAGGATTTCACATGAAAGTTACACATTTGTGGATCCGTATAGCTGTTACATCCCTACTTTATACTAACAATGTCAAAGAAAATTTCTTTAAAAATTTTTCTATTTGAATCAGATGTACACAAAATTTACTTATTCTTTATAATAATATGGCAATGCCAATACTGTCAGTTATTTGCAGCATGATACCATTAACATCACAGAAAAAGAAATGATCTCATAAACAAAAGAACATACCTCAAAGAGACAAACTACAAGTCTGTGAATCATTTCAAGAAGTAGAATTTCTGACGTCATTTCCATTGCTACTTTGTACTCCATTTTAACGTTTTTACTTAGAAGATCCAAATCATATTTTTCTAAATCTCTAAAAAACAAAAAAATAATGAAATTAATAGAGTTTTAAGAAAATATCATAGACAAGAAAAAATTCAAAGAGTTATAGATTTAATAGCAACAGAAAACAATAATATTTAAAATTATATTAAATGTACTGTACACACTTAATTCAGCAGTGTAAACTTATATGAAATATTCAATTTTTACTTGATGAAGGGAGTAAAAAGGAAAATGAAATCACTAAATAGTGACACCTACAGATAATCTGAAATCCAGTGTCATCTGTTATTCCAATAACATCAAATTTCTTAGTATAAAAATGAAGAAACATTGGAATAGAAAACAACAGTTATTAGTCTGGGACGAGGAACTTGGGAGAGTTATTGACGGTAAGAGAAAAGTTTATTAGAGATTTGCAACAAAAATGTAGAAGATCTTACTGAATATAAGAGAAAAAGAGCGATTGTTAAAAGAAAAACTCAGAAAAGGTACAGATAACAATTATAAAAAGATGTAACAATAGCATCACGCACAGCATTCAAAATTATTGAAGAGTTAAACAAAGAAGTAAAGTGTGACAGATAGTAAGGTAATAAAGACACCTAACTAAATATTTCCAAAAGCTATAGACACAAAATCAAGCAGACAATGTCATATGCCCATCAGAGACTAACAGCCCAGATGACATTCACTATAAAGAGTCAGAATCAGTGCTGAAAACCTGTAAACATAACAGATCTCCCAGTGTGGATAGCTTCCATAAAGCACTTTTTAAATCAGTGACAGGACATTCAAGGAATGGGTGTTGAAATTTATGAAAAGGAGCTGGAGAAGGCTGCAAGGCTGACAGAGGGCAATTGTCATCCTGATTCACAAAATGGTGAGGTCAGGGACTGCGATAACCACAGAGAAATAAGCTTACTAAATGCTAGTTACAAAATTTTCTACAGCATCATTGAAATTACAAAAAATTGAGAATTACTCATCAGAGAACAAAAGAATAGTTTCCGGAAGGGTAGATCACATGTAGATGGCATGCTCAAGATGCTAATTGAGTAAAGGAAAGCATTTAATCTGGAAACGCAACTGGTATTTATTGATTTCAAGAAAGCTTTCGATACAATCAACAGAAGAAAACTTTGGCAAATCCTGCAAGGAAGTAACACTCCACCACATCTCATAAAATAAAGTCAAATCATATAGAACCACAATGTTGTTGCAGTCAGAGGCAAACAACATCTGTCGGGATGGAAACCCATCTATCAATGAGTGAGACAAGGATGTTGCCAATTGCTGTTTCAACACATATATAAACAAAATCATTAGCGACTGACTCTCAGACTAACCTGGGCACATTAGTGTTTGCAGATAACCAGGTACTTTTGCAGATATTGAAAATGACCAGCAGAGATCAGTATACAACACAGAGATTTCTCTCAATAAAACCAAAGTTATGGCCTTCACTGAATAAAATAACAAAAGAAACAAAATTTCAATAGAAAACACACACATAGAGCAGATGTCAGCATTTAAATATCAAAGATACAATCTCAGCAACACCCTAGAAAACGATAGGCAGCAAAAAGCCACAAATGAAAGTTAGAGGAATAATAAATAGCTCCTTCAGACCAGCTCTTGGTCAATGGCACACAAGAATCAGGATTTATAACATCCTGGCTAAAACCTATCCTACAATACGGCAGCTGGGCCTGAACTCTGCAAAGGAGACTAATGACCGCTGAGATGGGATTCATGAGAAGAACATCTGGTTCCACACTACGAGACAAAAAAATGATCAGACGAAATCCTTAAACTGTGCAAAACTACCAAACATCTTGGACAGACCATATCCTAAAGATGGATTGGAGCCATGAAAAATCCTCATATACCATCCCACAGGCAGGAGAGATGTAGGAAGACCACCAAGAAAATGGATTGAGACAATAACAGGCCACCAGGCCTAAGACTGGATAGGAAGAAGAAGAAAGAAGAAGATAAACATTTTTCATTACTAACAAGGAAAGAATCAAATATTTCCATTCATGAGTATTTCCTCCATTTGTTACATAAACAAAAATACTTCTGAGAAAGATGTACAAGACACATACTTAATGGGCCACCAGTACAGCAGCAAAAGTTTTAAGGAAAAATAAATAAAAACTCAATAAATATAATGCATGATTTTTTAAAGTTGATTTTTATTGTAATCCAAAGGTAATAATCATATACAACATGAAGGCAATTAAGTTTTTTTTTCTGTACACTCACATGATGTCAAAATCCACCGCTACAAAAGTAATAGCTAATCGCACAAATAAAAGAATTACAAAGTCCAAGAACTCTGCTATTATCCTCTTCCAAACGGCAGGAATTTTATACTCAATTCCTGAAAACAAGATTAAAATTTGTAGTTTTCAAAACAAATACAAAACTATATTAAATCAAATAACACAGAATAAACTGTTTTGAAACTTTATGGCAGAAATGAAAAGAATCATGTGATACAGGGGGGGGGAAAAAAATCCAGGTATCGTTCATTGTGTGGGAATGAGGTCTTGTTATATTCGAACAGCGCGCTATTTTTCCTCTGCGTCTGCTACAAAAATGCCACTTGCCAACCTTCCTGCTCACACCACCAAAAATACCCATGAACCTGAGCTTGTTAAGTGTTAAGTGGTTTCTTGTTTTCACAGTCAACATCTAGTAATTTGGGAATTGGAATTTGACCAATTGCTTAAAAATGCAAGATAATCTGAAAGTTGAGATGGTATTTGGGAATAACAGTTCAAAGCTATGTGAAGTGGACCTGCACAGAAGTTTGGTTGTAGTTAGAGCTTTCACAGGTTGAATTTCAAAGAATTGTAAAGCACATACAAAGTAGGCAGAATACAGAACCTAATGTTCCCAGATATGGACTACTGCTATGCCATTTAGGATCTATAATGCAAGAGATTGATTGACAGTATAGTTAAAGCACAGAGAAGAGCTATTTGATTTGTGACTACTTGCCACAGCCCTTCCAAAAGAATCACAGAATTGATACACAGATTGTGCTGAGATCATCTGGCACAGATGATGAAGGTTTCATTTAAATTAAGTGTCAAACATTTGAACATCTGTTTTCATTTGTGAGTGTGATGAAATACTTCGACCATCAACCTATTTGCATTGCAATGAGTGGAAATATAAGATTATAAAAATTAGGTGCTGTAATGTCCTTGTGTCAATTTTTTCTTCTCCCTTTCCCACAATTTGTGAATTGCAGAGCACAGATGTTTCCAATTTGTCTTCATGTGGCTGTAAAAACAAATTGAACTGAGATTTGAACCAGCATGATTAAACTGTAGAATGTTATAGTGGTTCCTGTGGTACAAAAAACTCCTGAGTTGCCCTAGGAGGTACAATGCATTGGACTAGGTTATATCCAAGCCTTGTAAACATTTTGACTGCAAGAAGTAAATAACAATTAGCAGTAGGTAGAATAATAATTCCATAAGGTCTTAGAGACCTAGTAAAAGAGTCTTTCTCTAGCTGTGCAATCTGCCTCTCTTTTAGCTCTACAAAAATAACCCAATATTTCTACTGTGAAAAGAGAACTACAGTTAAACATGGAATCCTAAACACACCACATCCTAGCACACTTAACACTATCATCTGTAGGTAATTAATATCAAAAGAGTATTATGGAACTGGGATTTAAGGATTTGGGAGATACTATTTATCAACAGTGTGTCAACCTTTCTTTCACCTGTTCCACCACATTTGTATAGACGAGGCTCTGGTGACAATGATTCCCGTAAAAGGTATCATCCACTGCTTGCCAATGGCCTCCCGAAAGGAAGGCGGAGAATGGCCCAGGGCACCCTCTTGCCCTTGAGATTGAAAATGGCCCCTAAAGGCAGATGAATCAGAAATGATCAACAGAATGGGGATTCAGAAGGCAACAGGGAGCCATTGCATTAGATACCCAAAGGGTATCCTGAGGTAATCTAATCCTCTCAAATACATACAGAATGACGGCTTCGTCCTTGGTAAAATATTCCACCAAATGATATCTGGACGGGGACAACACGGGGAATTATCGAAATGGACAGAAACATTCTACAAGTCAAGGCATAGAATGTTAGAAACCTGAATAGTAAGGGTAGAATAGAAACTTATTGAAATAATTGTTTTTAAAAAACAAAAACTGCCATAAAAAAAAGCACACTAAAAATATTTTAAATAACTTTATACCTTGTTTAGAAGAAAGAAAAACTAAATGGACAATATTTTATATTACTGTCATTGAAATTTTTACATTCATCAGTTATTATTGGAGTCGTGCCAGCTGTCACATCACAAGAATGAATTACTGAACTCTATCGGGAAGTATGAACAAAAAATCTGAATATTTTACAGCATGTAGTGAGGCAGATATTGTCATTGTAGAAGACAGTTTAGGGAAACAAATTAGACAGTATTTTAATCTATGGCTCCACCTCGTTGGCCATCTAGGCAAACCTCTGGCGCTACAGTGTCAGTTGGTAGGCTGCATCATGCAGTAAATGCTTTAGTTAGTATAATATTGGCGTATCATCTGTATGTTTCAGTTTTAATGAAACATGTTTCTAGCATTAATTGTAGGAAAGTAGTGACATGATTTTTTATGAATTAGCCTATTGTTATTCATTACTGTTTTTATCTTTTTGTTTTTCTTGCTTTGGCTGGCACAGACTCCAAAAATAACCGATAATGTAAAAATTTCAATATTTTGATGAGAGTAAAAATAGTGCCTGCTCCAACCATGTTAAAATATTAGATATATAAAAAAAATAGACGTGTTTTTTATATTTCACTTTTCAGCCACCACTACCTAGCACAGATCACTGGTGTTTCTGTGTGAAAGTAACATGGAGTTTCCTATCGATCACAACGTTGGCCAAATGCCGAAAGCTGTGAGGGTGTGGGAGACATGATGGTTAAAAGTGGTCGATGCAGGGCATTTTCATATTTCGACCAAAGACATGTGTCTACATCTACTCTGCAATTCACAAAACTGTGGGTGCTGCTCAGCATCAAACCTAATCTCTTTGTTGTGCATTCCAATCCCTAATGGTATGAGGGAAAAAATTCATATAAGAATCAGTGCGGCACCTTATTTCTCTAATTTTATCTTTCCTGTCATTCCAACGCAAATAGGTTGGTGGACGAAGTATTTCACTACACTCGTAAGTGAAAGTAGTCGCATGTTTACCAATAAGTTTATACGAAACGTGCGTCGTCTATCTACCAGAGACTCCCAGCCTGTCAGCATAATCAGTTCTGTAACACTTTCATAAGGACTGTAGCAAGCGGTCACGAATCGAGCGGCTCTTCTCTGTACTTTCTCTATACTCTCAATCAACCCCTTACGAAACTGATCCCAGATGGCACAACAGTAGTCCAAATGTGGACGCAACAAGAGATTTGTACGCTATCTCCTTTGTTTGTTCATTACAATTTTTCAAGATTCGACCTAGAACCGCAGCCTAGAATTAGCTCTACCTACCAACATATTAACATGTAAGTCCCATTTCATGTTCTTTGTACTGTTACTCCCAAATATTTCATAGAATCAACCATATCAATAACTGAATTGTTTACCTCGTATTTTAAACATTGATTCTTTTTGTTATGCTCATCGTCTTAAGCTTTTTACAATTTAGTGTGAGTTTCCACTCAGCGCACCATGCCAAAATAACATCCAGATCACGCTGAATTTCTAAACAATCGGCCAAATTCTTTACTTGCCTATAAATAACCGCATTCAGCAAACAATCTAAAAATGCTTTTCACTTTGTCTCCGAGATCGTTATAAAAATTAAGAAAAAGAATGGTCCTATTACACTTCTGGAGGTACACACGATGTAACATCTAGATTAGAAGAACTTTCTCCTTCAACAACGACATACTGCGATCGACCAGTTAGAAAATCCTTTATTCATTCACAAAGCTGATCCAATATACCGTACGCACATAGCTTCGCTAAAAGGCGGTTGTGTGGCACAGAGTGCTTTCGGGCGGAACTTATTTCCGGTTTTAGCCAACTTTCTGTACCGATAATGATTTCCGCTTCTGTGCTACAAATAACAATTTCAAGTTCCAGTTGTTTGTTACAAACGCTTCTACAGTTAATTACGAGTACTTTTAACTGTTGTGACTTTTTACATTCCTCCTACATTCCGGTGTTGCATCTGATTGGGTTGCCCGTAACTGTATTTCGTGTTTTGGGTCTTCCTCCCTCAGCCTAAAAAACCACCCAGTGCATTCCACACAGCCCTGCCACCCGTGTAGCCGATTCATGTGTGTAGTGCACACCTGACCTATTCAAGGGAACCCTACACGACTCAACCCTATGGCGGAGATCGAGAAATCTGTAGCCAATATCATCACACAAACGTCATAGCCTCTGGTTCAGCCTCTCAATACGGCTCTGAACCAGAGGTTCACAATCAACTATGTCTACAAGGCTACAGATGGTTAGCTTCACCGATATCTTGCGACCACTGGCCACAGAGATCACCCTTTCAGCCAGCCCCCTGTCCCTGTATGTCAGTTTGCTGCCACAACTACATAGCATAGGCTCCTGGTGTTTGTGTGGGGTAGTAGTATCGTGTATCCTGTCATGCACTATGGTAGTTAGATGTCGGTATTGGGGGTGTGGGAGATATGGTGGTTGAAAGTGGTCAACCTGCGCCACTTTCATATTTCTACCAAAGACGTACGTGTAATGGTGTATCACTTTTCAGCCAAAACAATCTAGCGCAGATCACTGGTGTTTGTGTATGTGGTAGCACAGAGTCACCCATCGATCACAATGTTGGCTGAATTTTGGTGAGTGTGGGAGATATTATGGTTGAATGTGATTGATCAAGGATATTTTTGTCTTTCAAGCAAAGGCATATGTGTCTGTATTGCTTTCACAACTACATAGCACAGATCACTGGTGTTTGTGTGTGGTCGTAGCATCGAGTCTCCCATTGTGCACTCTGTGGTTATAGGTCAGCAGCTGTCAATCAAAATTCTTTACAAATGCGAACGAAGTTGTGGGCACCAGCTAGTAAGTATATATGCCAACATCACACGAAGATGATCAAATTGAAGAATTAATCCAATATATTTAAGGGCAGGTAAAATTTAATAATCGTAGGTGATAGGATACAGTAGTGGGAGAAGGAGAGGGGAAATTAATTTAATTCTTTTTTAACTGTGACGGGATGTACACCCCAGTGGCAATTTCACAACACGCACATATTTCACCTTTCTTGTGCCCACCTATTTTTACCCTTTACAAATGTTAAATTTTAAAATGTTTCATTGTTTTTCGTAAATTATTCATTATTTCCATTGGTAATTTATTTCATTCCACGAGACCCCTGCTTACGAAAGAAAATTATCTCACCCCCTTATGTCCAAATCAAGCGCCCGATTGCGGTCATGGCCATCTTTTGCCTTCCATTCATCTCTCTTCGTCTTTCACTGATATCTTTCCAACACTCGTCACCAACTTTCTTCACCCACTTCTTAATGAATCCCATCCAAGTTCTTTACCATATCAGTTACTGATTGTGTTCTACACAATCTAGCATCCCTTCTTTGTATCCCCTCCAACAACTGTATTTGATGGCCAAAATGTGTAACCCACACTAGACAAATCAAAGTTTTGTACCCAAATTCTCTCTCTTCTCTGATACATACCGTCATTACTCTCTCCAATAAATGAATGATTTTACAAAAAATTCCTACCACTTGTCCAATGTTCCCTATCCAGTTGAGTTTACTATCAAATTTTATATCAAGGTATTAACATTTCAAATCTTCAATAATCAGTTTCTTCCCCACCTTATAATTACAATCAACATTCAGTTTTCTATCTGTGTATCTAGAAAGCTGGCCTCTTCTTTGCAATTCTCTTCATCTCATGTTGACCTACACAGTCAGATATCATGTCTACAGCTGTCCAGTCTTCTACTGTGCTGATCCTATTGCATAACATTATATGATCTGCAAACAACCTAACTTCCCACAGTAGACCATCAACACAATCATTCATTAGAATGATGAATAGCAATGGTCCCAATACACTACCCTATAGCACTTTTCATTACCACTTCTTTCATTACTAGATTTACCACCCTAATTTCTGCTTTCTACACCATTTCATGGTTCACCAAATATCTTTCCAATAATCATCACCAATATATGCCTTGTACACTTCCACGAGTTTCTTCACCCTCCTCCTAATGAATTACACCATGGCTCACTATGCAAAATGCCTTAGAAATATACACTTTCAATTTGACCTACCTTGCTCATTTCATCCAAAATATCTTACATATGCTAAATGAAATTTGCATTAATATCCTTGCCTAAAGCAATGTTGTTGAATTGAAAACCAGTTTCTATATCCACAGACATTTCTGATTGTGGCCTGCGTATCAATCTCTCCATTAATTTATCTACGTGGTGTCAAATTCGTCAGTGTCTAATTTTTTGATCATATTTGTCATCCTTCCTTTATGGACCAGTACTACCATTGCACTTTTCCAGTCCTCTGATATCGGCAAGAATACAGACTCAAGCTAAATAATGTGTCAAGATAAGGTACTACGTAGCATCCTGCTACCTTAAAGACCACCACAGTAATAGTATCTATCTACACCAGCCACAGTATGCTTTTTTTTAGCTTTCTTAGTTCATTCATACAGCGGTCTGGTGGCTCAGTGGTTAAGGTGTCTGACTGGAGATTGAAAGGTATCCAGCTCAAATCCTAATCTTAGCAGGGATTTTGAAAGACCCTTAACCCAACCTTCACTCTGGCACAGCTTGAAGTCTAATGTAAAGTATGCCAGAATGATTCCACGTTAACTGTAGAGCCCCTTTACTTGGTAATGATTACTGGGATAGGCTAGGTAGGAGAGAGGAACTGGGCGTCCTATCTCTGATAGCAGGCTTAGTATGCCTCGCTCACGATGGTCCAACCAACCCACAGGTTGAGTACCACGCTTACCTTAGTTCCTTCATAATATCGTCATGATAAATTTCATCTTTTAGGACTGCTCATTTCTAATTATGCTGACCAGGTCATTCTCAGTTTTACACCCTCCCAGTCCTAAAACATAGTCCTCTGGATGGTTGCATCAAACCAGTTGTTTAATATCTCTGCCTTTTTCAAATCCTCAGCAACTTCTTGATCCTTTTTATAATTGCCTTGATACCTTCACTTCCTCCTCATCTTACGAACATAACCCATAGAAATTTGTAAATGCATCTTTAAGCAGTCCACCTGCACCGATAATATTCTTTATAAACCTATATTCAGGTTTCCTCTTTGCTGCTATTAATTCCTTTTTTCTTCTTCTAGTGTTCCCTACTGCCTTTTTATCACTTTGGTCTGTTATTTTCTCTTCTTACTGGCTTCTTTGAACCTTCTCACCTACCTATTATAGCATTCTCTTTATTTTAAATTTAGAATCAATAAGTCATAATTTTTTATTATCTTTTGAATGCTTCCCACTTCACCTCCACTGTACTTGTGCCTATCACCTGTCTGCTGAACCTTGCCCTGAATAACTCTTCAATTCAAAATTTGTGCCTTATTATAATTGTACCTATTTCCCTCTTCAATATTGGACACCGGTTTACTGAATCTTGCAATATCCATCAGAATAGCATCCTTCAATTACTTGGGGGCCCACATGGTTATAGTCTGTCTATATTAGGAAGATATCCACATGTTTTGTCCCTTGTATTCTGCACTACCACTTGTATAAAGCCTCCTTCCCTCACTAAGGTATTTTTAAATCTCTATTCCCTTGTGTTATTATTCTTATTTCCTACTTACTTGACACCTGGTGAATTTATATCCCCATCATTAATGGCCATTTTATGCTCCACTCTGAACTGTGAATTTACCTCTCCCAATGAGTCTCATTCTGATTTACTCATCCACTATACAAAGCATCCAATACTCTGTTTATTCTTTATTACCCCGGAAGCCTACTGCTAATATGGTCATGATCTATGAACAACAGTCAAACTGTTATCCAAACAATTTTTCCCTTTTTTTCTATTTACAAAAATTGTGCATTATTTTACGGAAATGTCAACTTTGTTCCAATTTAGTGATTTACAGTACTGTGCACCTTTGCACTTATTATGGTTGGGAATACAACAAACAACTGGATATGGACTACATCTCATAAAACCAATTAAAAACGTACAAGGCCACAATGTGATTGCAATTAAAATAAAATCAGGGTTAATTCTAGATCGCAATACTACTACCACTACTTTCTGCCTCGTGTACAAAAATGATGATACAAATTCCAACTATTACTTATGTCGTCATTGCTTCCAGGTGTGACGTATTGAATACATGGGCAATTGCAAATGTCATTTACAGGACCTGCATGAAAAACAAATGTTTTCTCAGGCAAGGACAAACCAAATGTAATATATCCATGATGATTTTCGTCAATAATCCTGCAACATTAGTGGTATCTCTAAACCCTGAAATTGCATGCATATTTACAAATATCACGCATGGGATGGACATACAAATGAGTGGTTTTCTATAATATGGAAAACTGGATGTGATATGCTCACTCTTCTGTAAGTCCTAGTTTTCATCATTGTTGGTATTGTTGTCTAGAATATAATTGATCAGTTTTCTGACATAGGCCTATATATCGCAATACTGCTACAGCACTGTAAACACTTCCCACCAGTACAACTGTTTGTAGAGGAATCATATCAACTTAACTTTTGTTTCCTTCCTAGAGGTTTCAGTTAGAATGTAATGCGGCCTGACCCAGCAGAAAATTTTCGTATGAGTCATAGAAAAGCGGTATTTGATTACAGCAAAAGCACTCTACTTTCTCAATCGATTCAATATGACGAGACATATCCATCACTAAGCTGTGGAAAATGTTTTGCTAATATTAATTTCTAGTGAAGTTTTGTTAAGGAGAGACACTGAACTGTCAACATGTTTAATGTTTTATTGGCAAAATATATCAGTTGCTTCAACTGCAGATTATTTTACTGATACTTGTAACTATGGGTATAATTTCAGATATCTTGATATGGAAATATACAGAACGAGTTAATTCTATACATTGATACTGTAAAACTTCTTTGATTCTTGTCATATAAATTTATAGAAACGTCATATTTTGCTTGTCCCCGCCAGAAAAAAAAGAAATCTATTTTGAATGCAGACGCAACATTTTTAGCTGCCTGCTCAATGGCAACAAAGTGACAAACAGCACTGGTGGCCATGTTTACCTCATTGTCCACATGGTAGAAAGTGGTGGTAGTAGTACTGTGATCTAGAATTAATCCCAAAATCAAGCCTTTTTTCTCTTATGGCTATATGCCTCATTGACATCATTACAGTCAGGAAAGAATTCAGTCATGGCCTTCTTGAAGGAAGCTTTCTGGCATTCACCTGGAGTGATTTGTGGAAACCATGAAAATTTCAGTCTGGATGCCCAGACCAGGATTCAAACCAACATCCTGATGGGATTTATTACAAAAAAAAAAGAGAGGTCCTTAGTTTACTTTACCTATTACAGTTTAAGACAAAAAATAAAATAGCCTATTGTTGCCGCCCGCGGCAGTGGTAGAGTTAAAAACAAACAAAAAGGCTGAGGGTTGAAGGGGTGGGGGGATAGCTTACCTGGGCCATGAGTGCCGAGCCTGGTGCGACCCCATAGGATTTGCTAACTCTTGCTACATGGCTAATCCTGTGCTGCCCAATGGTAGAATCAAAATAGACAGACAGACCAACCTGTACACACTACTGTTTGCAGACGACCAAGTACTTTTTGCAGACTCTGAACATGATCAGCAGAGATTACATATAACTGTGATAAGATTATAACATGGAGATTTCTGATTTCCCTCGATAAAACGAAAGTTATGGAGGGCCAGAATAAGATAGAACAGAGCCCATAGCAAATGTGAAGAAGGGGCCCTTTGTTTTCGCAGTCCGGGGAATTGTAGAGCTAAAAAATAAACAAACTGACAGGGAGGCTTCAGAGACTCCTAGGCATGGGGCCCTCTAAGAGGCAAAGGCCCCCAGAAGGAGCGAGGCCCATTGCATTTGCTAACTCCTGCTTTGTGGTTAATCCGGTACTGAGTTACGGTCTTCACTGGAAAAGATCACAGGAGGAATAAAATTTTAATAGAAATTACATTTAAATACCTAAGGTACAACCTCAGCTACACCACAGAAAATTATAGGGAACAAAAAATCATAAACTTCACGAAAGTTAGAGGAATAATAATTAGCACCTTCAGACAATCTCTTGTTCAGCAGCACACAAGAATCAGGCTAAAAAACATCCTAGCTTAATCTACCCTATTGAACGGTAATGAGGCCTGGACATTTTGCAAAGGTGATGAATGGAGACTAATGACTGCTGAGATGCAATTCATGAGAAGAACAGCTGGTTACACAATCAAACAGAAAAAGATCATATGAAATCTTCAAGGAACTCTGAGTTAAACCAGCTCTCAAAACTATGCAAAACTACAGAACATCTTGGATAGGCGATGCACCATTGATGAAGATGGGCCAGATCTGATGAAGAATCCTCAAATACCATCCTGCAGGCAGGAGAGATGTAGGAAGGCCGCTAAGATGATAGACTGAGACCATAGCAGGCCACCAGACCTAATGCTGGATAGGAAGAAGAATTCAGTGATTTTCTCATTTCAGCACAACATGCTTGTGTTCTTAAGATCTTTGGGATTACTGGAGATTGCAATTCCAAGAGTAACTGGCATCATAATATTGCAGTAATCAAATACAAGACTCCACTAGAAATTCTTTTGGTTTAGTGGTATCATACAGGTCCATGTTGTATTACAACCTAATTACTACTGAAAATAAAACTTTTTTTTATTGACTACTGCAATATCATTAGTCAGCATGGACCTATGATGGAGGAGAATCAAGACTTCTGGCTGACCCAGATCATCTATGATGTGATGGTCCAGCAACCAAGAAAGAAGACTAGTAGATACTTGGAATAAACATAAACAGGTACTAACACATATTTCTTGCATAACACCTTGTACACATATACTCAATTCTCAAGAAATTTTACTTCAATTCTATAGACTTCTTGGCTTCCACCCACAGTTTTTCTCAAATAATACCACCTATATGACAGTTCTTGTAGGTTCCAGGTCACTGACATCTTGTAAAAAATGAAAATTTGGTAAGGCTAGTGGATTTTGTGCAGACTTGATATTCCTAAGTGGCAAAACCCATCACCAAACATAATTAAGTCTAAAATATTAGGCAATGCATTAATGGTCATCTGTTACTGATATCATTCAACACTTTACTTAGCTTATCTACAAATCCATATTTCTTACCTTCCAGAGAATCATCCTGTTGTCTCTGTGGGGGATGAGGAATTCGATGCCTAAGACCTTCCCCGAACTGTACTCCTTGGCCATACTGATTGTGTGCGCCATATCCCCCATAACCCGCAATATTAATACCAGATACCATATTATTATGTGGTATTTGCATATTGGCTGAAACATTTGGCATCATTTGATTGTACATTACAAAATATGGAAACGATGCCATGAAATTTTGTAATACGTACACGTCTTGAAGCCATTTTTCAAGCGCTGCAAAATACTCTGCGGGTGTTTTGCATATCTGCCCTTTAACGTCCATATTTTGTTTTGAATTCTGTTCTGTTTCTTGAACCATTCTTTGTAAGGTATGAATGAACTAGAAAAAAGACTGCCAGGGTTTTTGATCGACGCTTTATTGTTCTATAACTTTTTATGTGTCAAAATCAGTTCACAAAAGTACCAGAAATTCTTCAAACTGCATAACGCTGTCATCCCCAAGTTACGCCTTTATTTCATCACTCCATTCACTTAAACACCATCAACACTTGTCAACATGATGGGCAAATACATTTTACCACAGAGACAATACTACTTTTACCAGTGATTACAGAGACAATTACGACTTAAACGTCAGCGATAATAGAACTGAATAATCAAATACAATAAACCAAATATTCTATTTCGCCAACAGAAACATAAGGTACAATGGGACAACGAAAACAAACATCCAATAGTCTAACTGAATATTTATTATTATTAACTGCAATGGAGCCAAGACCTCGGTGGTAATTTTCCAATTTACTTAATTATAATTTTTACGTTACAATCCTTCACAATCTGAGTTAATTTGTTCCAGCCCTTCGCTCCGATTACTACAAACGAAACATTTCTTACTCCTTTCTGTCTGATATCAAATGATAATTAACTGCCAGAAAAAGGTTATTAGACATTCTTCTGTAGTTTCTTGTAGAAATTTCTGAATTAAAACAATTTCTGTTAACAACTATTGTATAATTCTTTTCGTTCTTATGAAACGAGGCATCGTCAGTGATAATTTTGCAGAAACAGTTACATGTTGACTCGGAACAGTTCTATTTGCAATATGTATAACCCGATCAGTTTTGAACGCTCGGCTTAAGCTCAAATTTTTGTTATAGAGCGAAAATATATTTAGATAAAGCTTACTTGTGAATTAATTTAGCAGATTTTTTGTAAGGTTAAGTTCAACAAATTTTGTTTCTCGTATTGTGTACTTTGCTGCTGTTAGTTTCTTGTAATCATGAGTGAAAAGTGTGGACATTGCCGTAGATTTTTGAGGGTTGGAATTTTTTGCGAAGGGTGTGAGAAATGGTTTCATTGGGGTGCGATTTGTAGTGGCGTCGAAGTTGCGGAAATTGAGGAGGCTCTCCCATGGTTTTGTAAAGATTGTTTCAAAAGTAGGAAGATATTGGAGCAGGAGGAAAGGATTAGTGCCCTTCAGGCTGAACTGATAGAGGCTAGAAAGGAGTTGGATAGGCTGCGCAGGGAGGGAAACAGAGATGGTTGGGAACTGGTGACAGGGAAAAGGGCAATTAGAACAAGAAGGGCTTCTGATTCTTTTGTTGTTGGGGTGCAAAATAGGTTTGCCCTGTTGCCAGAGTTAGAAAGGGATGAGCCTTCTGTAGTTGTAGGTGTAGGTAAAAAGCAGCAGACTTGTAGGAAAAACTGTGTAGTTAAGTCTGGTAGGCAGGGATTGGGGAAAAAGAAAGTCTTGCTGCTAGGTAGTAGCCATGGACGAGGTGTTGGGCCATTGGTACAGGAAAAATTAGGATCAGGTTTCCAGGTCATGAGTTTCTTCAAACCTAGTGCTAGTCTTGGTCAGGTAGTAGAAGATATAGGTTCTTTGTGTAAGGATTTTACAGATGAGGATCATGTAGTGATAGTGGGAGGAGCGGGAAATAGTTTGGGCAGGAATGATAGGTATAGCATCAGAGATGACCTGGAGAAAATAGCAGAAGCAACGTGCCACACTCGGGTCAGTGTGATGTCGGTCTTGAGACGCTATGATCGGCCACAGATGAACTCTGCTGTGAGGCGAGTGAATCTGGAACTGGAACGGTATCTTATGTCTGATATTGGCTCTGGCATGGGCTTGGTACCTGTAGATGCTATTGATAGGTGGGATTATACTAGGCATGGCCTACACCTCAATAGTAGAGGGAAGGGGGTTATTTCAGATCTCATAGCGAAACAATTAATTGGGGCCACAAATTCACATGAAAAGATATCTGTTGTTAATGGTGTTAGGGCAGCTCCTTTTTTAGATTAGGATCATGTATTAGGCAGAGATTTTTAAGAGAAATTAGTTTAAACAATAATGAGTTTTCAGATACCGAAACTAAAAATTGTGTAGGGATTAATTTACTACATCAGAATATCAGAGGGTTAACAAATAAAGTGGATGAATTGCTAGTCCACATAAATGAATTAAATGATATCAGTAGAATTGATGTTTTATGCTTGTCTGAACACCATATAACAGCAGGAATAGGTACCGTAAGACGGGGTTACTTTGCACCACATTTTTGTTTTTTCATCTATGAACTCTATTAAGTTCTATAATTTTTAAGATATAAATATGATTTTCTGCATATATTTTTTCCTAAGACTGTTGAAACAATGAACAAAATCCCAGATTTTTTATTGCATAGTTTGATTTTTTATAGAAATTAAAATTTTGGTGCAAAGTATCCTCAAAGGAGGAGGATACTTTGCACCACATGGGGAATTACACAGAATTAAGTAAGAGGAACGAACGTAGAGCGTAGAATTCATATAGTAAGATTACTTTGCACCATTATAAGTAGTGCATAATATTTGGAACAAGTGAACTAATTTATTTATAATTTTAGTTGTAGTTTTATAACTTATAAATTTTTATTACAAAAAATGAGTGATAATCAAACTCAATCATTTAACTCTGGTACATTAAATTAACCACGTTTACTTATTCTTTTTGGAGGTTTAATGGACCCCAGGATATCATCCCACTTATAGTTTAAAATGTCAACAGCAGTTGGCCATTGCCGGGCTTTTTCTGTTTTTATCATGGAAAATGAATGTATTGTTGTTGTTGTATTAAAGATATCACTGCTTCGTCTTCAGTCAAATCAATTGTTCTCCCCGGAAACAGTTCATTTTTATATTTGAGATAACAAACTCTCTGATTTCTCAGGTTTTCTAACATATTTTCTCGGCATGTTCATTCTGTAAAGATCGAAACAAATATTTTCCATCATATTTTTAACAATATCTTCAATTGTTTGTTTTGCAGACCAAGTTATTAACAATAATTTCTTGCCAGGAATATGTGGGGGTTCATTGCACCAGTTCAGTGACGGTGCAATGTAACCCCAATATTATCTAAATGTTGTCATGCCTGTGTATAAACTTGAACTGTGCATTTCAGTTTGACTTCCAATGACCCATAATTCATTTATCATATGCCAAAATACTGAGAAATGAAATAAATATAGTCTTATCTCACAACTGTTTGCAGGAGTTGAAATACACACAAAAGTATAAACACCAAAATTTGCCACAATTCTCCCTCATAAATTCAGACACACACCACATGGGATCAGGCGATCTGGAGGGAATCTGCTTCACCCTGAAGTGTAGTATAGAGTTCCATCTATGAGATTAATTTAGAATAAACTGCAAATGATTCATATTTTATGTCAGAGACCGACAAATTTGATTCGGGATGTGGTGCAAAGTATACCCTCAAGGTGCAAAGTAACCCCGTCTTACGGTATGTCATATGTAACTGATTTTAATTTAGCTTCTCATTATTGTAGAACGAACTTGGAGAAAGGAGGAGTTGTCACTTATGTTAGAAATGGTTATAGTTTTGAGGATATAAGTATTAGCAAATATTGTGTTGACCAACATTTTGAAGCCTGTGCTACACAGCTAAGATTCAATAATGAAATTTTCATAATAGTAACAGAGTATAGAGCACCATCGGGAAATTTTTCTCTTTTTATGAACCAGTTTGAACTCTTATTAACATTTTTAAGCAGAAAAGAAGTCAACATAGTAGTATGTGGTGATTTTAATGTAGATTTTCTGTAAAGTCATGTTAGAATCATTAGTCAGTTCATTCAATTTAACTCAGGTAGTTAATTTTCCAACTAGAATAATGAATAATAGTCACTCAGCTATAGACAATGTTTTCCTAGATACCTCAAAATTCAGTTATACCATCAAGCCATCCATCAATGGACTTTCGGATCACGATGCCCAGTTATTAACCATCAACACTTCAATAGGAACTAGCACTAACGGTAATGTCTTTAAACTTCAGCGTGTAATAAATGATGAGTCAGTTACTTGTTTTAGAAAGTGCCTGAATGCCACAAATTGGGAACAGGTATACAGTGCTCAAGGTATGGATGAAAAATACAACATTGTTAGTGACATTGTATTAAATTTCTTTGAAAGTTGCTTCCCCTTGAAAAAGTGTCATGCTTCTCAAAAAGAACAAAAGCCTTGGATAACTATTGGCATTAGAACATCATGCATTAATAAAAGGAAGTTGTATATTGCCTCTATGAACAGTGAGAATGCTAATGTTAAAACACATTACAAACAGTACTGCAAAATACTGAAAAAGGTTATTAAAGAATCTAAAAGTATGTACTACAAACATAAAATTCATGATTCTGAAAATAAAATTAAAACAATATGGGACATTGTAAAAAAGGAAACAGGAAAGAGTAATCAAACAAGTAATGATATTTTTGTCAAAGAAAATTCAGTAGAATCTAATTTCTCAATTGCTGATAATTTTAATAAACATTTTTATCTGTTGCTGATAAGTTGACTGCTAATAGCTCAGTGACACACAGTATGGATTTTGTCAAAAAAGGCTTCCAAGAAAAATTTAACTCTATGTCTATAAAATTAGCTACTCCAGAAGAAATAAGAAAAATTATCAAATCCCTTAAGAGCAAATACTCAAGTGGTTATGATGAGATTTCCAGCAGATTAATTACATTGTGCTCCACAGAATTAAGTAATATACTAAGTTATCTATTAAATATATCTCTACTTGAGGGTACTTTTCCAGAAAGGCTTACGTATGCTGTAGTTAAACCACTCTATAAAAAGGGAGATAAGGCAGCCGTATCGAATTACCGACCAATTTCATTACTAACAGCCTTCTCCAAAGTTTTTGAGAAAGCAATGTACAATAGAGTTTATGAACATCTAAAAAATAATAATATTCTAACTAAATCCCAATTTGGTTTTCAAAAGGGTCATTCAACAGAACAAGCTATATTTGCATTTACTGACAGTATTTTAGAAGGAATAAATGATAAATTAATTCCTGTGGGAATTTTTGTGACTTATCTAAAGCATTTGACTGTGTAGATCATAAAATTCTGATACAGAAACTTAAGTATTATGGTATAGATGGCATTGTTAATAAATGGCTTAGTTCTTACCTTCTAAATAGAAAACAGAAAGTGTCAATGGAGAATTTTAAGGCTGCCTTAAGAGGTCCACTGTTTTCTGAGTGGAAATTAATCAGACGTGGAGTACCTCAGGGTTCTATATTGGGGCCACTATTGTTTTTAATATATATAAATGATCTACCCTGTGTTTCATCTAAAAACTCAAAATTTGTCCAATTTGCAGATGACACAAACATAGGAATTAAAAACACTCCAGATTTATCTACAGAATATATTTCAAATTATGTCTTTGAACTGATTAATAAATGGTTTACAGCTAATGGCTTGTCTTTAAACTTTGATAAAACTCAGTATATGCAATTCAGTACATCACACAGAGTAACACCTGACATAGACATAAAATTTGCAGGCCAGTCCATTCAAGAGGTAGATAGTGTGAAATTTCTAGGTTTGTGTATTGATCATAATTTAAATTGGAAAGTACATGTTTCTGACTTACTAAAGCAATTGGGAGCAGCCACGTTTGCAATTCGTACAATTTCAGCTTTAGGTGATCTCCGTATGAGGCAGCTAGTTTATTTTGCTTATTTTCACTCCTTATTGTCATATGGAATAATATTCTGGGGCAATTCTACCCATAGAGATAAAGTGTTCAGAGCCCAAAAGCGTGTAATAAGAATAATGTGTGGGGTTAGCAATAGAACTTCATGTAGAGAGCTGTTCAAGAAGTTAGGGATTTTAACATTAGCATCTGAATATATATACACATTAATGTCCTTTGTAGTCACAAATTATACTTTGTTTGAAACAAATAGTAAAATACACAATTACGGCACTAGAAGTAAAAATGATCTTCACAAGACTTACAAGTCATTGTCATTTGTTCAAAAAGGGGTCCGATATTCAGGGATACATATCTTCAATATGCTCCCAACACATATTAAATGTCTAGTAGATGATAAGAATAAATTCAGGAAAAAATTGAAAGAGTTTTTAATTGACAACTCCTTCTACTCTGTCGAAGAATTTATTTCTAAGGTCTCTTAAAAATAACTGCCAGTATCTTGTGTAAATATAGTTCAAATAATTAATTTACCATGTATGGTATGACTGTACATCTCCTGGTGTATGTATTTAGTTTCTTACATAATTGTTTACGGTACCATATATGTTATGACTGTACATCTTGTAGTGTATGTATTATTATTATTATTATTATTTTTTAATGTATCATATAACCTATGATTGTACATCTTCTGGTTTGTGTATTATTTTGTAATGGAAGTGTTTAATGTACCATGTATACTATGACTGTACATCTAGTGGTGTACTTATTATTTTGTTATGCAACTGTTTATCTGTAAATTGACAACTTTCCACATCCCACAGAGCCAGTCTCTTATATTGGGATCAATGGAAAATGAATGTATTGTATTGTATTGTATAGTTGCTGTGGTAAAGCTTTGCTGCTATTCTTCTTGTTGAGGTCACTAATTCACTGTTTTTCAAATGGCAAAACACTAACCTTATTCTGTTTCGCACAGCTAATACTGTTTCAACAAAATACTAGATACTACCATTTCAAAGCATTCCTCCAATCGTTTTTGTGGAGGTCAATATTTCACTGTTTTGAAATGGTCGAATGAAGAGATTTTTTTTTTTCATTAATTGAAAGTCATAAAACGAACCACAGTTACCAATTCTTCTTCCCATTCCAAAAAGCTAGCCGAGGTATAATTCTCAATAAAAAGAAAGAAGCATTTGGTAAATTTCATTCCTTGAAACCTCAATTACCACAGATATGGGAGGTTTTCTCAGGTATTTCTCGCATGGAGGAACGAATATATCATCGAGGAAGAATTATAGGGAGACGAAATAACGCTAAACCTGTTACCCCTTATTTAAAAACACGTTTCCTAATGCGCATGCGCGGCGACCATAATAATCACCCCAAAACAATGGGTTGTTTGCACTGTTTGCTGCTGTAAACATTTCATTTTCTATTATTTCAAAGTTTTTTATAATGCCAAGTTGTGTTACATACGGTTACACAAACATACAAGATAGGAAACAACCTGTAATAACGTTTTGTAACTAAATCACATTGTAATTATTGTTCTTGAAGTGTTTGATAGATAACTACAAGATTAGAACCTATCACTATAAATTTATTCATTGCTCTCAATAGGATGATATCGTTCTCAAATGTTTGTTGGTGTAGTGTATACAATCAGCATATGTTACTACTTTGCACCTGAGGTCAAGTTTACATCGCGATATAGTGAATGTGCATACTTTAGTTCAGTTTCAGTTTACACTGAAAATATACGATGAAATGAATTGTGATAATTTGTGCTGTGTGAACTACTAAACTTGATGAAGCAAACGTTATTGTTACCCGAAATGTAGCTCACAATGTATTTCCTGTGTTTAGATCTGTCCACATAGATTGATTTTTTTTTTTTTTTGCGGCAATATTAATGGAAATGTGGGTAGGTTGCAATGTGGCGTGTACCAGAAGGGTATAAACAATTTATTTATTATTAGTTGTTACTAATTTCATGAGCACCATGTTAGTGACACATCGTGTATCACGACGTAAACTACTCCCATCTAAGCTTCTGACTTTTGATGTGTGGTAAGAAGATAAATCCACTAATGTTGCTAGTAAAGTTACATAGGCCACACTAACAGATCTATATCTTCTGAGTAAGCTCAGACGCTATGAGGTCTTTTGAAGGGTTCAATTTTTTATTTTTTTTATTTTTTTAAACATTGACTTAACCTAACCTAACCACCCCAATTTGGAGACAGCATATCTCGGTAACTAAGCGAAATATTGAAAATATATATTCTTCACTTTCGAGCTATCTCGTCGTGTTGCATAAGAATCTATCACCAAATTTGACCTTAGGTAAATTAATCTTCTAAATTTCAACCCGAAACTCCTCTCTTTTGAAACAGTAGATCTCGAGAACTAAGCAGAATGTCAGAAAAATGTATTTATTCATTTTTGATCTGTCTCGTCGAGTTACATAATAATCCATCATCAAATTGCGGCGCTACGGTTGACTTATGATTCCATAGAGGTTTTTGTGCCTTTTCCTGTGTTTTTAAGGCCGACCAATATGGCGGCCTCCCCACCCCACTTCTCTCTACCCGGTTTCACTCTATTGCGTGGTAAGGTCCCTTGCGTCGTCTGCATATATTCCTTCCTCCATGGAATATATGGAGACGAAATAACGCTAAATCTTTGAAACCTCATATAAAAACTCGTCTCCTATTGCGTTTGCGCGGCGGCCATAGTAATAACCCCAAAATATTGGGCTTTTTACACTGTGTCTGCTGCAGAGAATATTTCATTTTCTAATATTCTAAAGTTTTCTATAATGCCACGTTGTGTTGCATACGGTTGCACAAACAGACAGGGTAGGAAACAACTTGGAATAACGTTTCATAATTAAGTCTCATTGTAATTATTGTTCTTGAAGTATCTGATAGGTAACTGCAACATTAGGGCCTATCGTTATAACTTTATTCATTGCTCTCAACAAGATAATGTCGTTCTCAAATATTTGTTGGTGTAGTGTAGACAATCAGCATATGTTACTACTTTGCACATAAAAGGCTAGCCTTAATGTAAACTAGTGTTGAAAGTCTAATTTAAGTGGGTCAGGTTTACATTGCGATACAATGAATATGGTGTTCTCATGCTTTACTCCAGTTCAGTTTACACTAAAAGTGTACGATGAAATTAATTGTGATAATTTGTGCTGTGTGAACTATGAAACGTGATGAAGCAAACGTTGTTGTTAGCCGAAATTTTGTTCGCGATGCATTTAATGTGTTTAAGTGTGTCTCCATAGATTAATTTTGTAGCGGCAATATTAATGGAAATGTGGGTAGGTTGAAATGCAGCCTGTACCAGAACGGACAAACAATTTATTATCAGTTGTAAGTAATTTCATAAGCACCATGTTAGTGACACAATGTGTATCGCGTATCGGAATGTATACTAATCCCATTTAAGCTTCTGACTTTTTGAGACGGCATATCTCTAGAACTAAAAGAGATATAGAAAATTTTTATTGTTTACTTTCAATTTCCCTCGTCGTGTTACATACGACTCTATTATCAAATTTGACTTTAGTGATAGTTTTCTTTTGAAGTTCAACCTAAAACACCTCACTTTTGAGACAGTATATCTCGAGAACTAAGCGAGATTTCGAAAATTTTTATTCTTTATTTTTGATTTATCTCGTCGTGTTACATACGAATCTAACACCAAATTTGACCTTGTGGAAATGTTTCTTCCAAATTTCAACCCAAAACCTCACTTTTGAGACAGTATATCTCGAGAACTAAGCAGAATGTCAAAAATAATGTATTCTTCATTTTTGGTCTGTCTCGTCGAGTTACATAATAATCCATCATCAAATTGCGGTTCCACGGTTGTCGTATAATTCCCTTGAGGTTTTTGTACCTATTCCCCGTGTTTCTACGTCCGACCAATATGGCGACCTCCCCACCCCACTTCTCTGTACCCGGTTTCACTCCAGTGCGTAGTGAAAATTCCTTGCGTCGTCTCAATATCTTCCCATGATTTCTCGACGAGCGGGGAAGAATTTGAATTCTTACATCTGCGTGTTAGAAATGATATAAAGAAAAAGCATATCCAACTTTGAAGATTTGTTACTACTGAAAAAAGGTTGTCACTCTATGTTTTAATTTGAAAATGAAAAAGGTATCTATCTAAATAAAAATAAAATGCTGTTCGTGAAAAAACTGAAAGTTCTTTTTTGGATGCACCTATTTCGGTATATGTATTTTTATGTCTGCAATAGTTCGAGTAAGGTTTTTGAAAAAAAAAAGAAGGTAAAGTTGCCAGAAAAAACTGAAAGTGCTATTTTTCTGATTTTTGGATGAATTCACGATGAATCTGCGTAGTACTTTTACTTTTTCTTTTTTTCCCATAATGCTTCCGGGATGGAAATAAGTAATTGAATGTTTCCTATTGAAAAAAAAGTAGATCAGGACAAAAATCAGGGAAAATGCATCTCAGTTTAAATTAAAATAAAATTACTTTTGCTTTTATCTTTGTGTTGTTTCATGTTCTATCTAACAAATGCAGTTATTTCATTTCTATTCGACTGATATTAATTGAGCCCAAACGTCCGACACACAACACATTTTATCAACAGTTTCAGGTACCACCGCTAAGTGGCATACCCAGATAATCTTGAGTGTCACATTTTGAATACTTAGTCCGCTATCCTTAGCTGCTATACTAATGCTGTTTTTTTTTTTTTTTTTTTTTTTTTTTATCAGTCTAGTGCAGCTAACAAATGAAAAACTTGGACAGTGGGTGAAAAACCTCAAAAGGATAAACTGATAGGGAACAGTTCCACACATTAATGTAATATACAAAAACTGTAAGTAAAATAAGCTAAAGATAACAGTTAATAACAGATTTTTACCTTAGATAAACATTATGTTAAGCATCAAAACTTGTACATGTTTTAGGGCACTGATGATGGTCTAATAAATCAAAACGCATATGCCAAACGAAGTTTTTCATTTGTTATCTGTACGAGGACGGATTAAAAAAAAAAAAAAACAGCAATCTTGATTGTGTTATGGTTAAACCACTTTACTGAAGAGAAATAAGTCAGTAAAGCTGCTGGGGAGGTGAAGGGTAATACTGAAAATATATCAAAGTCAGTTATAACACTCTTGCGAACTGTAGAGTATAATCCACAAAGTAATAAAATTTGGTAACTTAACAAACATCCTCAAACCATAAGTAGTTATAAGGGTACAGTAATGGTTAGAGGAAGAAGTGTGAGACGTTGATATTTTCCTCTATGGTTGTATAGTGAGCAGCAGAGGTAGGGGAGCAATTAGTAGAGGGGTATTTAATTTGATATAATTGCAATGAAGCACACGCTCCGGTGGCAATTTCCCTAACACCCATCTTCCACTTTTCCTGCACCCACCTACCTTTCCCCTCTACATATTTTAAATTTAAATTCTGTCAGCGTTTTGGTAAATTATGCATCATTTCCCTTGTCAACTTATTCCACCCCTTACACCCTTACCTAAAAAAGAGAATCTTCCCACACCCTTGTGCTTGAAAACCAGTGCCTGCTTGTGGTCATTAACATCATCTCCCTTCCATGTACAACTTTTCATACCTACACCAATACCTTTCCATGTCTCATCACCAGTATATTTCTTGTACACTCCTATGACCCTCTTGCAATGGATCTCATTCCAGCTCTTTTATCATATCTGTTACTAATTGCATTCTGCGATAATTTTCAGAGACAAATCTATCAGCCCTTTTTTGCATCCTCTCCAACTCCTGGATTTGATACTCAAAATGTGGGCCCCATACTACACTACCATATTCGAGCAATGGTCTGACCAAAGTTTTGTAACCCAATTCCTTTACTTCTCTCGTACATCCCATCATCACTCTCCCCAACAAATACAGAATTTTGAAACCTTTTCCTACCACCTGTCCAATGTGTCCTGCCCAGTTAATCTTGTTATCAAATGTAATGCCAACATATTTACATTTTAAGTCTTCAGCAACCAATTCAATCCCGACCTTATAATTATAAACAATCTTTTGCTTTTAATTTTGTATCTAATAAGCTGACTCTTCTTTGCATTTATCTTCATCCTGTGTTTACCAACCCAACTAGATATCCTGTCCAAATCACCCTGCAACTGTTTACAGTCCTCTACCTTTTTGTTCCTTTTATATAGCATTATGTCACCTGTAAACAATCTAATTTTAGATAGTAAACAATCAACATAATTATTCATTAGAATAATAAATAGCAACGGTCCGAATACACTATCCTGCGGCACTCCCATTTATACTTCCATTTCTTTTGTTACTGCATTTCCTACCCTAACTTTATGTTTTCTACCTTTTAAAAATTCTTCTACCCTGCATATCACTTTCTTATCCACTCCAATAGTTTTTAACTTATTTACTACCATTTTATGGCTCACTCTGTCAAAAGCCTTTGACAGATCTACTGCTACACCATCAATTTGGCCTCCCTTGTCCATTTCATCCTAAATATCTTGCATATATCTCACCAACTGAGATTCGCTTGAATATGATTGCCTAAAGCCATGTTGCCTGCTTGAAAACCATTTTTGTTCCTCACATATATTTCTGATGTGGTTGCTTATCAATCTTTCCATTAATTTACCTACCACTGATGTTAAACTGATTGGCCTATAATTTTCGACTCTTTTTTTCACTCCTCCTTCTTTTTACCGGCACTACTATCGCACTTTTCCAGTATTCTGTAATCATATTGGTTAGCAAAGACAGCTATAGTTTACTGGTATTCATAGACTTCTTGGGTGATTAAAGAAGATGGGTTGTTGACTACTTACCGTAGTGTAAGGGCGAATGAAAACGACGATCTTAGGGAGAAACTAAATCAACATTAAAAGTTCAGAAGTGAGAGTAGAATGGTCATTATTGGTGAGGGTTCAAATTTACCAGGTGTCAAATGGGAATGAAATACGATACGAAAGGGAAAATAAATTTGAAAATACATTAGTAACTAAGGAGGCTACAAATAAGTGGTAGAGCAGAGCACATAGGACCCAAAATGTTGGGTATGTTCTTAATAAAGCCTGGTGAAAATCTTATGTGGTCTCACGTAGTTGACGGAATAGATGATCATGAAGCAGTTCTAATGGATATTAAAGGGCAGAATGGCCAAAATTATTGGTAGTAATAGATACATTTATAAAATGGTTCATATTTCAGAACTGAGAAGCTATTTTTGGGAAAAGATTAGTGTATATAACGTAGGCACAAGTGCACTGGAGTCGAACTGAGAATATTTCATTTAGACGATAAGGATGATAGAAGAAATATTTATTCCAAAATGAAGAATAGCGCGGAATCTAAATATTATAAGCGGAAAGTCAGGAGGTCAAAGCTACTAATAAAAAGAAAACACAACAGAGTTAAGAGAGAGCAAGAGAACATTGGAATAACTAAACAAAGAATTAACAGCAGTAAAAAAAGTATAGGTTCATAAAGAATATCGCCAGAGTAAACGTCGTTGCCCGGCCTAGTTGGGATTGATTTCCATGTACACAATTTTTTACTCACGCAATAAGAATCATGTTTTCTAATTTTCATTAAATTCGCGCTAGCCGTTTTCGGAAGAAAGAAGAGCCCAGATATACACACACCTTTCCCAGAAAGGGCCAGTTTGAATTTAATTTATCCCTACACTGTCTTTATTTGTCCGATTAGAAATATGTCTACTAGGTTTCATTAAACTGGCATTAGGAAATTCCGGAATTCAATTAAACGTCGATTTACCCGCAGCCTACCTAGATAGGGGTAGGTTAATTTATCCCTGCAGGACTTTTGGACCCCCCAATACGAAAATGTGAATCACTTTCATCAAATTCGCATCAGCCATGTCTGCCATTAAAGCAAATTCTACATAATTGGGTTGGATTTGATTTTCACCTAGGCTAAAGTCAAGCATTAGGAAAAGGGTCTTATCAGAAATTAGTTTAAGCAGTGATGAGTTTTCAGACACCAAAATTAAAAATTGTTCACGGAATAACATATCACATGAAAATATCAGAGTTTAGGGTACAAAAAGGATGATTTGGTGATTAACATACAAAAATGTATGCTATCAATAGAACTGACGTTTTATACCATCTGAATATCTTATAGAAACATTTATAGGTATATTAAAGCTGACGAACTATTTCTAAGTTAGCTTTCTATCATCATAGAACTAACGCGGAGGAAGGAAGAGGTCTCAGTTATATAAAAATTAGATGTAAATTTGTGATGAAAATTAATTTAAGAATTTTTGGTAATTTTTTGTAGCCTGCGCTATGCAGCTAATTTTCAATAATGAAAATTTTTTAATAGTGATTGAATACAAATCAATCTCTGAAACTTTGTTGTTTTTCTGAACAATTATTAATATTTATTGATACTTAATTAATTAACAATTGTTAATATTTTGAACCAGTATTATTTTATTTGTCCCCTAATTCATGTACATGTACATTTTACTTAATGATATCAGACTCGTCAATTATAAATTAAAATATTTACATTAAATTATTTCATATAATTCAAATATTCTAATGCGGAGTAAAAAGAGTGTTATTGAAGTTATGAAATCAACATTTTCTGATGTTGCTTTTATATTGAGCAGTAATTTATTGAAAAGCTTAATCCCTGTGTGAAATGTTCCATTTGTATACATTTTTGTTTTTGTGTGCATAATGTGCAAATCTAATTGTTTCTTTGTGAAATTTTCATGTACCTTGTTATTTGTTTTTAGAGCTGCATCTTTACCTATGATATCATTTCTAAAAAAAACATAATGTTTTCAAAGGTATAAATTCTTGGTAGTGGTAGAATAATCATATATTTAAATAAGAGTCTACAAGATTCCCATGTTTTGTGATTTGTCATTATTCTTATTGCTCTTCTGAATTTTGGAGGTACTTAGTGCATCTGATGATAACCATATAATATAATCCCATACCTTATAAGTGAATGAAAATGCGTAAAGTGTGCATTTTTCAAAGTTTGTTTAATTTTAAAATATGTAATGCATAACTGGTTTGATTTAATTTAAAGTTCAAATATTGAATATGTCTAATCCATTTAAGATCAGATTCATTTCATAAGTATAAAACTTTTGAATCTATTGTATTTGCTAAAGTCTGATTGTTCAAAATAATATTTCGTTTGGCCTGATTCCTGTTTTGAGCAATGTAGAAATTTACTGCAATGGGTTTATCACAATATATTATTAAATGGCTGTTTTTGGACCATGCAGATAGCTGTTAGTGGTTTTATTAATACCACCATATTTATGTGCTGTGATTTTACTTCTTATTTTTTAAAGTTACTTACTCTGTAAAGACTTGTTGGAATCATTAGTCATCTTATTTATTATAACTGAAGTAAACAATTTTCACACTACAATCAAGAATAACAGTTTTCCCAGATGCCCCAAACTTCAATTATATGATGTAGTCCGATATTAATAGACTTGACTACAATTATGATTCCCAGTTATTAATCGTTAACTGTAATGTAACACTAGCTCCAAGAATAATGCTTTTAAAGAACAGTGAGTGGAAAATTGTGGATCAATTAGTTATTTTAGAAGTAACCTTTACACCATAAATTGTAAACCTGATTATAGGCACAAAGTATGAAAAAAATCAACATTTTTTAGTAACATTATCTTAAATTATGTTGAAGGTGCTTCCCCATTAAAATGTATCGTGCTTCTTAAAAAGAACAAAAACCATGGATAACCATGGGTTTTGGAACATCATGCAATTCTATATATTGCATCTAGGAATACCACAATGGTATATTGAAAGATAATACAAGCTAAACTGCAAAATACTGAACAAGATTAATAAATAATCTAAAAGTGTGTACCACAAACATAAGATTCATGTCTCCGGAAATAAAATTAAGACAATATGGGATACCCTATAAACGCAAATACGGAAAAATACTGCCAGAAAAGTCATATGTACAAACAAGGTTCAGTAGAATCCAGTTTTCCAATTGATGATATATTTGATAAACATATTTCATCTGTTGACAGCCAATAGATTAGTGACTCAAAAATATGGATTTCATCAACATGCTTCCAAGAACATCTGATACTATGGCTGTAAATTTAGCTACTCTAGAAGAAGCTTATCATGAATCTTAAATGCAAATAATCGAGTGATTATGACGGGATTCCCAACAGATTAATTAATTGTGCGCCACAGAATTAATTAATGTACTAAATTATCTGTTTAATATAGCTCTACCCAAGGGTTCCTTCGCAGAAAGATTTTAAGTTTGCTGTAGCTAAAAAGCCCTAAAAAAGGGAGATAAATCAGTGGCATTTAATTACCTTCCTGTAGCATTACTAACTACCTTCTCCAAAGCTTTAAAGCACACAGTGTTTACCATCGACTAAAAAAAAAAAAAAAAAAAAAAAAAAAAAAAATCCAAAATAAATCACAATTTGATTTTCAAAACGGTCGTTTTATAATTTAATATGTATTGCGATGCAGCTCGGGTGGTTATGTACCTATACCTCTACCTTACCATGTCAAGATTTTCACCACCTTCTTTCGCCCGCCCTTTACCAGAACCGGATATAGGGCGGGGGGGGGGGACCGGTGCGCTTGCCTCAAGAGGCAACTTCAGGCGGTGGTAATATATGCTGTCGCGGTGACCGTTTTTTTAGTTCCGCTACTACTGGGGTGGCGACATTGTAGTGGCGACGCCGCTCGGGATGGCGCGACAATGGGGATGGCAAAATAATGTAAGAAGGGGCGGCAAAATGATATTCGAAGGGCAGCAATATCACAGTTTTTATTACTGTTCGCAAAATTCCTAGATCCGCCAGTACCCATTAATTCAAAAGAGCAAGGTGTATTTGTGTTCACTGACATTTTAAATGGAAGACAAGCTGCAGACTGTACGATTTTTTGATGACTTTTCTGAGGCATTTGACTGAGTTGATCTTGAAATTATGATTTAGAGATTACAATATTTTGGTATAGATCGCATTGTTAATAAATGGCCTAGTTCCGTACTTACTTTTTGAACAAAAACCGAAAGTAACACTGAACAATGTATCAGAGAAATAAGGGAATTGGGTTACAGAACTTTGGTCACACAACTGCTTGAATATGGTAGTGTAATATCGGACTCACATTTTAGTTAACGTATACAAGAGTTGGATGGGACGCAAAGAAGGGCTGATAGATTTGTCTCTGGAAATTACCGTTGAACACAATCAATAACCAAGATGATAAAGGAACTACAATTTGTAGTCGACGGACAAGGAATTTTGGGCTACAGTTACTAAAGTTACTGAAGTTGAGCGAAAGTTGATGACATGTAGCAGCAGTTGAAATCAGGGGCAGTTGCAGCAGAAATTCAAAACAGTTAGAGACACTGGAATGCAAGCACACAGGCAGCAATGACATCAAAGTGGATCGGATAGTCAACAGAATTAAGCTGTAGAAATACGTCACTGGGAGGCAGCTGGTAGGGAAAGAATTATTGCTATTGGCTAGGGTTGCTCCCCACTATGGGATCTGTGGGGGGAGAACTGCACAAAACTGAGATACACGGGCACAGAGAGGGTCGGTCAGTCGGTTGGTCTTCAGTCTACAGTTGACGCCGATCAGATGGAGCTTGAGAGAACCTGGGCAGAATAGGAAGTCTGGACAGCTATGCAACCATGGAACTACGGAGTGACGTAGTGAGACGACTTCAACAGTCATTACAGCAGGTAGGAGAAAGCCAGTGAATTATAAGCAATATAGCAGGCAGTGATGGCATAAAGCAATGGGAGTTATAGTCCAGGAAAGAGTATAGGGAATTAGACATGTAATTATTGTATATAACTGATGTAATAAAGTGTACAGTTGTAAATATACATACTGGTAGTGTTCTTTATAAGTACTACGGCTCACATGACTGAATTGTCTTACCCACAAAGCAAACGAAAATAAGTTCGCTCGTCCACCACAGTAGGATTCCAAATGGTGCCATGGTGAGGCGTCAGCCAAGCAATTGAGGATTGGGGTTGAGGACAGTATTAATCCAGTAGGTGATAAATATAAGAGAAATAAGATAAGAACATTTTGGGATGGAAATTACCGCTCCATATTAACAGTGTTACAGAATCGGTGCAGTGGCCTGCTTTTGCCATTCAGGAGAAGCAAGGGTATTTCATAATATATATATTAAATAACAAATTAGCATATCAGTTTATATTAACTGGCCATTTAACTAAATCTATTTGAACCCTTATTGGCAGCAACAAGAGTTGAAGTGCAGAAATCAGCATAATACTACGCAACAAAAGAGAGTTAAAGGTCGCAGTGGGTGCTGAGCTGGGCAGAGCTTCAACGACGGTACAGAAACAGTGAGTATGTAAGCCAAGCGAAAATGCCGAACAGTGCGGGAAATTGTGACGCCACCAAGGGCGAGAGTTCGATGAAAAAGAGAAAACCGCGTGTTGGGTAAGCAGAAGTATTAAAGCTTATTCCTAATACCTTTTGTGGCGAAAAAGTTATGAATGATGTATTTGTCGATGTTTAATATACAGCGTTCAACATTGTTGCGGAAGAATAAGAAGAGATGAAAGTTGTGAAATCAAGGATAGGAGGTTCGACTAGACAACGAATTCTTACGCGAGAGAGGGTAGAAGATTGGAAGGAAGTGAGAGTGATTCTAGTGGAGAATTTCCGGCCTAAACGAATGGTCGACCATTATGCAATAAGTATGTTTGCAAGTCATCAACGGACTTGAGAAACGGTTCCAAAATGGGCAAGTAGGTTGGACGGAATTGGGCATGAATTAAGAGTAGCGACGAAAAAGGATTTAAAAGACAGTGACTTAAATGGAGTGGTGAAATTAATTCATAACATGAATCACGCTGTATTAACAAACGGGCTGACAGATGAGAAGATTGTGGCGGTGCTAAGAGCACGAGGAACGGAGCTCACGTTAGCAGAAACCATTGAAATCCCGCTGTTGGAGGAAACCGTAATCCTGTCGTACAGAGAGAAGCAGCAATATCCGGGATCGAAGCGAAAGGCGCTTGTGGAAGTGAACAGAGAAAGGAGGGGAGGTTGGAAACCACGGAGTGAAGGAAAACCGGAGACATTTCAACTTTGCGGAGGAAAGAATCACAACGCAAGACAATGTAAGGCAGCTGCAAGAGTGCGTGAAGTGGAACGCACATCAAGCGTGCGGGGCCAGTGGCGAAAGGAATTCGAGCCTGACGCAAGGGAGAGGCGCATTATGGCACGAGTTTGTAAACACGCTGAAAGGAGGACGGTCGACAGCGAACGTGACGAAGCGGTAATGGAATTGCGGCGCTGGAGGAATGGGCCAGGAAAATTAGGAGCTGTGGATTAAGGGGAATTTAAAGGCAACTGCAAAGAGATGCAAACCTAGGGAAGCCTAGACCCTGCGAACGGTGTCATTTGTCGAGTCACCTAGGAGTGTAGCAGGTACAGGAAAATGAAATGTAGCAACTTTTAGAATTGAGAACATTACCCACGAGACTGCAACGCATGTCCATGTATAACACAAGTGCCTGAAACTCAAAAGGAGGGCAGAACGTTCGGGAAACTGAAAGCGAGCGGCACTGTGCAGTCGAGTCCCATTCAGAGACAGAAGTTGGAAGAAGGGGACTGCAATCACCAAAGCCAAAATGACTACGTGGATTTACAATGTAAAGAAAGCATCGAGGGAAAACTAAACTAAGATTTTTAGTAGACACGGCGAGCTCTACCTCTTTTGTGAAGTCGGAGCGCATAAGAGGTAGCTTTAAGGAAAACATGATGACTGGAATACGCATTCAAGGAATTACGGGGAATCCTATATTTACTGAAGGGGTGATAGATGTCACGCTGAAACAAGACCGAGAGCTAGAAATGTGTCATAAGATGCAAGTAATTTCGGCAGGAGTGGACACTCTTTTCGACGGGATTCTTGGTCATCATTGGTTGAAGAAATAAGAGGCCATTATAGACTGTGGGAAGTCTGTAGTGAGAATACAGGAATACACCCTTACGATGCAGAGCGAAGACGAAGACATCGCTAAGCAGCGGCAGAGAAGGTACAAGAAGAAACGATGGTGCAGGATAAGGCGCTATGTATTCGCGTGGATGCGTGACAGGGAAAAATAATCGAGCTCGCTGTTACGGGAGTTCAAGAAAATGTAGAGGCAATTGTAGCAAAACAAGAATTAGCAGCCGGCTTACTGATCCCAGAAGCACTGGTTGAAATGCGCAAGCGAAAGTGTATTCTGACAGTTTTCAATGTTTCAGAAGAAGAAAGCGTGTTGAATAATTCACGAGTTAAAGCAGAATTGTATGTGAGGCCGCAGGGAACGGTCAAGGCCCAAGCGGACGCATCAAAGCAAATGATACCACGGCGGGAGCCAAATACAATAAGCGAAGAAGTTTCACGTGGAGAACGGTCTGCGAAGCAGTTGGAAACAGTGTTATGTACAGTGCAACCAGAAATTTTCCATTTGGAGAAAGGTACGCTGCAGTACAAAGGCTCATACCGACAGGATATACGTCGAGAGTTAGAAGCCGCGGAGAAGATAGACGGAGAAGAAGGATGGTTAGAGTTAAGGGCGAAAGGCTTAGGGGCCACAGATGAACTTGACTTTCGATTGAAGGTAGAACTGCTGACACCAAGAGCAGCGGTACAGGAAACTCCACGGACGACGGGCTGTGTAAGGAAGAATGAAGAATTGCAACAGGGATGCATATCCGAACCGCGAGTGAATAATCTGCCAAGCAGCATAGAAGAGTTGTCTTAGGCAACGGTAACAGAAGAGAAATTCCGAGGCGCAGGGGATACGTCATCGGCAAGAAGAAGTTTATGTACGGGGTCGAAGAAACGCTACGGGCAGAAATATATACTTCCGCAGAAGACGGAAAATTGCAAGCACGCGCAGATGAAACACCACAGGCATAGGTGGTAACAGATACAATTTGCGGCATGGAGTTTACGCCGTCAGTAATACATAATGTGCGAGTGAAGGTATATGAAGACGTCACCGGCAAAAATAAACGAAAAAGGGAGCGATAAGGGAAATACGTTGCCAAAAATAATAAATCAAATACATCGTGAGCCAAGAAGAAAATAGTGCAAGAATTAACGAGGACTAAACACAGTTCGCCAAAAAAAAAAAAAGAAAATGCGCATACAAGAGAAAACGTACCAAGCAACGGTAACAAACGGTGTACGCCAGTGCTAGAAAAAAAGGGAGATACGCCGGAGAGCGGACTCAGACGAAGCAACGAGGGCAAATGGGATTCACCGACGATGTTGCAAGAGTTGAAGAAAGAAGTAAAAATCGCACTGAGAAGCGATACAGAAGGTTTTGGCGGCAAGTGGAAACAGCCGACGATAGGCGAAGAGAGGAAACCATGGAAAGTTTCGAAGTCACGGCGCAAGGATTTAATGCGCAAGCAATTAATAGTCAGGAGAAAAAGGCATTATAGATCAGTACGGACGAAAAAGGGAAAGTTATTATGCAAAAACAGTAAGAAGATATGCAGAAACCGTAAAAAACTCAGAGGGAGGAGGCGAAGAAACCGCAAGACGCATAAGTACAGGAAAGCTTTGTTAAAAATTGCAACAGTTGCATACGAAGAGCTCACCTCATTTGTTAAGCTATAAAGGAGGAAGAACAGATTATAAAATAGCACCGAATCGCATAACGGATGAAGCATTGTCGCGGAGGAAACCAGGCGCATAAAAACAGAATTGTCTGACAAGTCAGGCGCAGAAGAGTAGTACTCGTGAAGATTCCGAATTTGGTAATACGTGGAAAGAAGAACCAATTGAAAACGGGAGGTTCTACTAAAGGCGAGTGGAAGATATTTTGACGCTTCCGCAGTGAGCAGCACGGCAGGTAGCCAAATCTTTCAGGCGCGCAAGAAATCAGGACAGCCGTCGCGAGAGACCAGGCGAGGAGCTTAGAGAAGTTAGAACACATGTACATACGGGAAAAATTCACTGACAAGAAGCGACAACTATTCAGGGTCGGAAGACGATTTCGCAAATAACACGACGAGTGCAGGGACCGCAACAATGCGAAGGAAGCATGCGGAACCAACGCCGGCGCAAAAATAGAGCGAAGGGAAGAAGAAACAAGGACAATGTAAATTTAATTATTAGCTAGGGGGTATCAATTAATGTATAAACATGTAATAAACAATGGTAGATAGTAAGAAGAAACGTTTAACAATAGGGGAAAACAAAGTGGGGAGTATTATTGTTAAAAGGCAATACAAGACAATTAAGCTACAGTGGAAGTGAAAGACTATATTAAGGGAAGCTGTATACGAAGAGTTGGTACGAGCGCGTGTGTGTTAACAATTTTACGAATTTTACAGAACCTGTGAGAACGCAGAAATACGGCACGGACGACGCAAGAAAGAGAAGATACAGAATTGACAGGAATGATTTTCATGCTGATAGTAGGTTCTGAATATGTTACAGAAAGGCACGACTCAGCTGGAAGACGAGCAACATAAGACGGGTTCGTCACGATTTCGAGCGAGCCGCATGAGCAACGAGACGGGAGACCTTGGCGTGACGCAAGAGGATCGTGGTACTGACGTCACGGGCACCTTATGCCGGATACGGTCAGGCGCTGAGGCAAGCATAAAGGCCACCACACACGGACGAGCCAACAGGCCAAATGTCCTCGCGGCGATTCAAAACTCGTCGTGTGTGGGGCAGCGTGGACGGACTGGCGTGGCTCGGCAGGCCCTGCTGGATTTTTGCCGAGTCCATAAAATAATTGTTTAAAAAACATAAAAACCGCCTTCAAACAGGGGCACTAAAAATTTTAAAATAACTTTATACCTTGCTTAGAAGAAATTAAATTTAAATGGACAATATTTTACATTACTGTTATTGAAATTTTTACATTCATTAGTTATTTTTGGAGTCGGTGCCAGCTGTCAGATCTAAACACTTCATTGTTAGTATAATATCGGTGTATCATCTATATATTTCAGTTTTGTTGAAAAATGTTTCTAGAATTAATTGTAGGTAAGTAGTAACATGATTTTTATGCATTATTGTTATTTATTATTGTTTTTATCTTTTTGTTTCCTTGCTTTGACTGGCACCGACTCCAAAAATAACTAATTAATGTAAAAATTTCAATAACAGTAATGTAAAATATTGTCCATTTAAATTTAATTTCTTCTAAGCAAGGTATAAAGTTATTTTAAAATTTTTAGTGCCCTTATTTGAAGGCGGTTTTTATGTTTTTGAAACAATTATTTTATTTTTAAATTTTTAGTGGTATTACAGTTAATTAGTATTTAAATATGCCGCAGCAGTTCTCATTTTGCGAATTTCCTGGTAGCTCAATGGTTAAAGTGAATACTTAAAAAAAAGAATTGTCGTTACAACAACTTTCAGAATGGGGTGAATTGGATGCTGTGTTAAGAAATGTCAGTTTACATTTTGATCCAGGCTGTGTTTCGATCTAATCATAACATATGTTTAAGCTGCTGCTCGATAATCGAAACATGTAACGTCTGGACATTAATATATACCACATACACAAATCTGTCTCTGGAATATATCTGTTCGTTGCGGCATCACACAGAAAAAATAGATATTTAATTGGTTTTCACAACATAAAAGCTCGGGGTCCAAGTTGAAATCTGAAGTACATGTTGAGACATTAGAACACATTTTATATATATTCTGCAATGACTTAAAATTAGCTTAATTGATTTTGACAGTGCTTAAAACTTTGGATTTTGTAAAGAACATTGGAAATTATAAACGATGGGGGTAAAGGAGAAGATGGATTGGGCTTACGTATACCAAATGTTGACTGTCTTTTCTGATTGATTTAAAGTACATGTTTTTAAATTTCTATTGATATCATATAAAAATTTTAGGTTTGTATAAAAAATAGTTAAGGGGTGTCGAGGTGAAGAGTAAATTGGTTTTTGCTAAGGTAGTGTGGACAGTATTTTTCTCTTTGTTTTAAAGTATACATGTGCAAAGTTCCATCGAAACCAAATAAAAACTGTAGCTTTGTGTAAAGAACATTTACAAAAATTAAATGTGGTAAGGGAGTGAGCGCTTGGGTTTTGTAAACAGAATATAGACACTATGTTTCTCTTTGTTTTTAAGTATACATGTGCAGTGTTCCGTGGAAATCTGATAAAACTGTGGGTACCTGTAAAGAAGATTGGAAAGTAAGAGGGGTGGGTGGAGAAGGGAATAGGGGTTGGGCTTCTGCAACTTAATTTAAACGCAATTGTTCTGTATGTTTTAAAGTATACGTGTGAAAATTTCCTTCAGAATCGGATAGAAACTGTAGATTAACCGATGGAAAGGAAGGGGCGGAGTTTGGACTCTCGAAACCAAATGTAGACATTATATTTCTGTTTGTTTTGCAGTATACATGTGCATACTTCCTTCTAAATCAGAAAGAACGGTAGCTTTGTAAAAAAGAACATTGGTAGTAATGAAAGGGGTAGAAAGGGGGATAGGGTTTGCGTTTTTGTGAAAGTAATGTGAGTAGTATGTTTCTTTTTCTATTTGGTTTAAAGGATACACAAGCGAAGTTCCACCGAAATCGCATTAAAATGTGGGTTTGTACAAACATTAATGGATTTAAAAGGGGAATTAGGGTAGTTTTATACATATATGTGCCAACTTTCATTCAGATCGGTCAAATGGTGTCAACTGTAGCTTTTCAAAAAGAAAATTGACAAAAGTCAAGGGGCGGAAACGGGGAAAAGGGGTCAGTTTTTGCAAACTAAAAGCTGACATTATTCTTCTCTTTGTTTTAAAGTAAAAGTTTGCTAAGTTCTATCTAAACTGGATAAAAACTTTGGGTTTGTATAAAAAATAAACGGTTTAATGGGGAGTGGGGGTGGTTTTTTATTTTTTGGTCAGAAACCTTCCTCGTGAAAAAATGCATAAAAGCGCCAACTTTCATGGTAATCGGTCAAACGATCGCGACTGTGGTTTTTTATAAGGAACATTGACAAAAATTAATGGGGTTGAAGGAGGGAAAGGGTTTGAGCTTTGGCAAACCAAATGTTTACAGGATTTTTCTATTTGTTTTAAAGTATACATTTGCAAAGTTCAATAAAAATCAGATAAGAAATGTAGGTTTCTATAAAATTAAGGGGTGTAAATGGGAGAGGGGTGGTTTTGATTTTTATGTTTTTGGTCAGATACCTTCTCCATGAAAAACTACATGTAATTACCAACTTTAATGGAGATCAGTTAAATGGTGTAGACTGTAGCTTTGAATAAAGAAAATTGGGGAAAAATTAAGGGGGTGGGTAGGGGAAGAGAGGTTCAGTTTTTTAAACCAAAAGTTGACGGAATTTTTCTCTTTATTTTTTGGGTATATATGTCCAAAGTTTCGTCGAGATCTAATAAAAACTGTGGATTTGTATAAAAATTAAGGGGTGGAAGGGGGTAGAAGGTGTGGTTTCTCAATGAAATTCATATGGGACCACTTTGGAGGTACACTCTAACCACTAAAAAAATTTCATTTAAATCGGTTCAAAATTGAGTCAGATATCGCTGAACATATATACAAAAAAAATACAGACGAATTGAGAACCTCCTCCTTTTTTTGAAGTCGGTTAATAATTAAAACTGACCAGTCAGAAAAACAGACCAAAGTATCGAGCATTACAGCGACCAAGAGAGAAGCATAATTTTGTGAAAAATACAGTTTCAGTAAGAAGTATGAAAATCCTATAAATTCCATAAATTTCATGAAAATCGGTAAAAATGATTAAAATACGTAAAATATTACCAAAATTACGTAATATTCTTCCAAAAATACGTCGTTGGTTGACATGACAATTATACCTGCGTACATCACAGAGTACAGTGCGCAACTATATGATGTGTTTTCATTAATACAACTGGCTACAGAAAAGTTTTATATATGTGCAAAAATGTGTGTTTCGGCTGTAGCGACAGCTTCTAGAGAAACTTGAACGGCCCCTCCACCACACACTTCACGTCACCGTCAGGATGAAAACCACGGATGTTATCGATTATACGGGCAAAGGTTAGGAAAACTATGTGATGAGCATTCACAACACATACAATCTTCCCATCAAAGGATGAAAACAAAATATGTGTGCATCACAGTACCCATTGTATTCGATCAAAGGGGCTGACAGAACGAATCAGACACACAAGGAATAGCTCAAACAACTATCATCAGTAGGTTTACGAACCTACATTACTTACATTAAACTCAGGTTAATATAGGATGTTAAACTACATGCAATATTGGGGTAAGATACATTAGGTTAGTCCAATTTAGGTTAGTCCACCACATCTGAACAGCAACTTAGGTTACTGTAGGCTGGCACATTCAGCAAAAGTTAAATCTCGATCGATGTTCATTTTCATTCAATTCATTTATTTTATTCACCAAATGATACATTTTCATGTATATTCGTTTCGTCATTTTAATACATTATGTGTTCATTTTGGATATTCAACTAAAATGTAAGGCATATAGAAATATACATAAGATTTTGTACAGTTTATCTACAACTACTAGTTTAATAGACACAGCTATTTTATATAATTTGACTACTTTAAACAGTCTTCTATGGGTAATAAGCATTTTCTATTAGATACATTTTCAGCCTTTTCTTAAAAACTTCTGGTTTTTTTCTCGCTTAATTTCTATTGGCATTTTGTTATACAATTTCACACCCTTGTGGAAAAAACTATTTAGTTTTACTTTTTAATTGTCTCTCTATGTGTAGATGATTTTGTTGATCTTGTGGAATATGTATGGACGGAACTGTTTGTGGTGAAGTCTTGTAAGTTATTTTTTATATATATTATAGAACTGAAGATATAACAGGATGGAATAGTCAAGATGCCTAATTTTCTAAATATGTCGTTAAAATGGGTTCTCCTTGAAGTTTTTGCTATTGACAGACCATTTTTGTAATTTGAAAATAGTGTTTACATTATTTTTACTTGAAGCCCAAAAAATGATTCCATAGGATATTATTGAATGAATGTTTGCAAACTATATTGTTTTGAGGCAATCATCATTGCATACAGGAACTAGAATTCTAAGAGCAAAACAGGTTGTGGATATTTTCTTTCCCAAAATTTGTACATGTTCATTCCACTTTATCTCATGATCAGTGGTCATTCCCAGAAACTTTGTATTTGCAACACATACAATGTTTTCATTATTCAGTTTTAAGCCTATCTGATAAACACTGCTAACTGAACTGAATTTGATGCTGCTTGTCTTATTTATATTGAGAGTCAATTAATTATTTTGGGACCAGTTTAAGACTTCTATAAGAGCAGCGTTTCCTTTAGCCTGGAGTTCATTGAATGAGGGATCACTGATGATGATGTTACTGTCATCCGCAAATAAAATTTTATCCCCATGACTGATACTGGATATAAAATCATTTACATAAATTAGTAATAATATGGGACCTAGAATACTTCCCTGTGGGACGCCTATATTTACAGATCTTGGTTCAGGCAGGAAGTTACATAAAATATTTGAGTTTTCTGGGATTTCAGAGATTTCAACTTTTTGTATTCTGTTGGTTAGATAAGACTGGAACCAGGATTTTGCACTACCCCTTATCCCTATCGCTTCTAGTTTTTGCAGGTGATCGACAGTATCAAAGGCTTTTGAAAAGTCTAGGAATAGATTTTCTGCATGATCACCTCTGTCAAGAGCTTCAAGTACATTTTTTGTAAACTGTGCTATGCCATTTCTTAGTAATGGGAAATACACCAGCTGTGAAAGACTCATTTATTATGTGCGCTAATGGGGCTCGGAGGATATGTATACATTGCTTTATTAGAAACATGGGCACCTCATCCAATCCTGTTGATTTTTGATGTTTTAGTCTGAGGACTATTTTTTCCACCTCTTCCTCTGTTACTGGGTTTAGGACCATAGAATTTACTGAGATATGACAATTTTGATATGTTTGATTGTTTGAAAATTTAGTCTAAAGTTTTGCAGCTATGCTAGAGAAGTATTTGTTTACATAGTTTGCTATTTCTGTTGGGTTGCTATCTGGCGTAGTGTCACAGATTTTTAGTGGGCAGGAGTTAAGTTTTTTTTTTTGTTTTCCCTGTTTCTCTTCTTACTACATCCCAAACAGCTTTTGATTTAATGTTTGAATTTATAATTTTCCTGTTATTGTAGGTATTACAGTTATGTCCGCCATTTATTCAAAATAGCTTGTGACCGTTTACTTCATGTAATGAATGTGGGATAAGTTAGCGTAAGCTCAGATTAATCCTTATTTTGCATAAATTGGAAGCGCATGTGAAGCGATAACTTTATATAACGAGGGTGGGAAGCACTAGAGGTTAACCCCACCTTTAGGCTAATAAACCATCACACCTTAGCAGTAACGGAGGCTATTGTTAATGATTTAGGTTAGGCAAGCCCAGCATGTTAGGTGTTAGCTTAGAATAACGCGCTTGCGCCTTAACCTAAGCTAACAACCTAAGTTGCTGCCCGAGAGATAAGCTTAACCGTACTGACGCCTTCAAAAGTCATTGCGAGGACACGAAATTGAAAGCGAGTGCTCGGAATCACATTATTCGGAAACTAACAAGTAGCATATGGGGAGCACAGCCAGTAGTCCTCTACACGTCTTTTCTGTCACTATGTTTATAGACTGCGGAATAGGCATTATAGTGAAACTCCTCCCATGCGAAGAAGGTAAATGTAGTCCTAAACGAGACAGACTGAATCATAAAAGGCTGCCTCTGCCCTACTCTCATAAGTCAAATCTACCAGCTTCCCCAAACATCAGGAGGAGAAACCGAAAGGCAAAAACAGGAGGCAGACCCCAGGCACCTAATGTTTGGATGAGAATTCAAACCCTCGAGGCTTAAATCAATGAGCAGCTTCATGAATACAACGAAATCGACTTCATTACCATCTTTGGCGAAATCTGGTACCAGCAATAATTTTCGAAAATCAAATGGAGAAACCTAAAGCAGAGGAGACTACAATATTCCATACAAGACAGATAAGCCCTAAATAGACTGAGAACCGGTGTATCTCGATGCAAAGAAAATTTGAAACAAAAAACCTAGGTTACATCCGAGAGGACAAGCTCTCTGAATATGGGAAAGTGCAGAATCCACAACAGTTACTGGTCTGTACACTCCACGACCTATTCGCAGCAAATGATAAGGCAATACAGGCTCCTATTTGCTGGGGCTCTTGCGAGATATAATTGGCTACTAATCCTGCCCACACGATAGAACTGTTCAGTTTATTTGTGTAATTGCGTGTTGTAATATTTTTTAATTGTGTAATAACTTTATCCCATTAGACTGTATTAAACCGATGTCTTGGACACGAATAAATAAAGAAATAAACCTCTAAACCAATTCATCAAAGTATCTTAAAAACTTTCAATGATTTACCTCGTGAAAATGGTGTGTTACTAACTCACCAGCGAAATCAATACACCAGGAAATAGCTGTCGGAGATGGAAAAAAAAATTTATTGACCTTTTACAAACCTGAACTTAATATTATTAACCAAATTAGGGGTCAAAGAATGACTCAATTTGATGAAAATATGGAACAAATAACTGATGCCCACTACATCGATCGTGATTGTCAAGAATTTTGATTGACAGCTACCGACATGTAACCACCATAGTGCACGATGGGAGACTCGAGAATAATACCACACACTAACATCAGTGATCTGCGCAGGGAATTTATGGCTGCAAAGTGAAATATAGGCACACACATGTCTTTGGTCGAAATATAAAATTGCTCTCCATCGACCAATTTCAACCACCATAACTCCCACATCCCCATAGCCACCGACACCATGGTGCACGGTGGGAGACTTGAGATTAATACCACACACCATCACCAGTGGACTGCGCAGGATAGTTTTGGCTGTGGAGTGAAATACAGGGACGCACATTTCTATTTTTTTTACCATGTCCGCCACTTTCAACCACCATAACTACACCATAACTACACCACCCTCACAGCTACCAACATGTAAGCACCAGTTCTAGCAGACACAAACGCCCGTGGTCCGCGCTAGGTAGTTCTGGATGCAATGTGAAATATAGGGACACACACGACTCTGGTAGAAATAGGAAAATGCCTTACGTCGACCACTTTCAACCCCTACATCTCACATACCCCGATAGCTACCGACATCTAACCGCCATAGTACACGATGGGAGACTAAAGGACACGACCACACACAATCACCAGTGGTCTGCGCTATGTAGTCGAGGCAGTAAAGTGACGTATACGGACACACATCTCTTTGGTCGAAATACGAAAATATCCTTGATTGGCCACCTTAAACCACCATATCTCCCACACCCCTATAGCTCCCGAAATTCGGCCCACGTTGTGCACGATCGTTGATTCTGTGCTACTACTACACAAAAACACCAGTGATCTACGCTAGATAGTTTTGGCTGAAAAGTGATACATAGGGAAACATAAGTCTTTCGTGGAAATATGAAAATGCCCAAGTCGACCACTTTCAAGCACCATGTCTCCCACACCCCCACAGCTACCGATATCAAACCACCATAGTGCAAGATACGAAACTCGATGCTACTACTACACACAAATACCAGTTGTTTGCACTATATAGTTGTGTTGACAAAATGAAATATATGGATACGCAAGTCTTTGGTCGAAATACAAAAATATCCTTGATCGGACGGCCATATCTCCCACACCCCCACAGCTACCGAAATTCGGCCAACGTTGTGCACGATAGAAAACTTCATTCTACTACCACACACCAACACCAGTGATCTGTACCTTTTACTATTGGCTGAAAAGTGAAATATACGGACACACGTCTATTTTTATATATATACTAGCAGATCCCCACGATTCGTTCGTGATTGTCAAGAACTTTGATTTAAAGCTACCGACATATAACAACCATGGTGCACGATGGGAGACTTGAGGCGTATACCACACACAAACATCAGTGATCCGCGCAGGTTATTTATGGCTACAAAGTGAAATATAGGCACACACGTCTCTTGTCGAAATATGAAATTGTCCTCCGTCGATCAATTTCAACCACCATATCTCCCACATTCCCATACCGACATGACACCACTATGATGAACGGTAAGAGACATGAGATTAACACCACACACTATCACTAGTGGACTGCGCTTGGTAGTTTTGACTGTGGAGTGAAATATAGGGACACACATGTCTATTTTATATCAGGTCCACTACTTTCTACCACCATATCTACCACACTCCCACAGCTACCGACTTGCAATCACCATAGTGCACGGTGGAAGACGCCAGGCTACTAACACACACGAACGTCCTTGGCCTACGCTTGGATGTAATGTGAAATAGGGACACACACGTCTCCGATAGAAGTGGGAAAATGGCATACATCGACCACTGTCAACTCTTACATCTCCCACATCCCAATAGCTACCGACATCTAACCAAAACAGTGCACGATGGGAGACTAAAGGCAACTACCACACACAATCACCAGTTGTCTGCGCTATGCAGTTGAGGCAGCAAAGTGACATATGCGGACACACATGTCTTTGGTAGAAATTCAAAAATATCCTTGATCGACCAATTTCAACCACCATATCTTCCACACTACTACAGCTATCCACATTCAGTCAACGTTGTGCACGATCGGTGACTCTATGCTACTACCACACAAACATCTGTGATCTGTACTAAATAGTTTTGACTGAAAAGTGATACGTAGAGACACATATGTCTTTGGTGAAGCGTTCCAGGTCGACCAATTTCAACCAATCTCTCTCCCACGCCTCAAATAGCTACCGACATCAAACCAGGATAGTGCACAATGGGAGACTTGTTGCTACTTCTACACACAAACACCAGTGATCTGTGCTTGGTAGTGGAGGCTGAAAAGTGAAATATGCGGACACACACGTCTATTTATATATATATATATATATATATATATTAGCTGATCTCCACGACTTCGTTCGTGATTGTCAAGAATTTTGATTGACAGCTACCGAAATGTAATCACCATATTGCACAATAGGATACTCGAGACTAATGCCACACACAAACACCAGTGGTCTGGGCAGGGTATTTGTGGTTGCAAAGTGAAATATAGGGACACACATGTCTTAGGTCGAAATATGAAAACGCCTTCCGTCGACCAATTTCAACCATCATATCTCCCACATCCCCATAGCCATCGACATGACAACACCATGGTGCACGTAGAGGGACTTGAGATTAACGCCACACACATTCACCAGAGGGCAGCGCTAGGTAGTATTGGCGGTGGAGTTTAATTATAGGGAAGCACAACCAAATCTACCACATCCCCACAGCTAATGACATACAGTCGCCATACTGCACAATGGAAGACTCCAGGCTACTAGCACACACTATCACCAGTGGTCTGCGGGATGTACTTGTGGCAGCGAACAGAAATATTCAGATACACATGTTTTTGATCGAAATATGAAAATGCTACACATCGATCAGTTTTAACCACCATATCTCCCACATCCCCACAGTTATCGCCATTCAGCCAATGTTGTGCACGATAGCAGGGGCGGATCCAGGATTTTGGTTTGGGAGGGGCTTGAGCGGACTTTGGTTTGGGGGGGGGGGGGCTTGGCTTGAATGGATTTTGGTCGGGGGGTCTTGTCTCTAGTGGATTTTGGCTTTGGGGGGATTCTTGAGTCGGGAAAAGGTAGTATTTATAGTCTCCTCGGGCCTCAAATCTGTAGGGGTAAAAAAAAGGGTCTCCAAAATTACAATTTCAGAGATGGACCTAGGTACTTTTGGGGGGGGCTTGAGCCCCCTATCCCCCGCCCCCTGGATCCGCCCCTGCACGATAGGAAATGCTATGATTACACACAAACAACAGTGATCTGTGATAGGTAGTGGTAGCTGAAAAGTGAAATGTAGGGACAAATACGTCTCGGGTAGAAATTGGAAAATGCCCCATGTCGACCACTATCAACCACCATATCTCCCACACTCCCATTTCTACAGACATCTAACCACCACAGTGAACGATGGGAGACCTGATGCTACTACCACACACAAACAACATTAATCTCCGTTATGTAGGTATGGCAGCAAGGTGAAATATACGGACACATATGCCTTTGATCGAAATACGAAAATGTCCTTGATCGACCACTTTCAACAACCATACCTCCCACACCGCCAGAGCTACTGAAATTCGGCCAACATTGTGCATGATTCGTCAATGTATATTACTACCATACTCAAACACCAGTCACCTGCACTGAATACTTTTTGCTAAAAAGTGATACATAGGGACACACACATCTTTGGTCGAAATGCGAAAGTGCTCCAGGTCGACCATTTTCAACCACCATATCTCCCACACCCCAATAGCTACCGACATGCCACCAACCCCAGTGCACAATGGGAGACTCGATGCTAATACCACACACAAATAGCAATAGTCTACGCCATGTTGTTTTGACAGGTAAGAGAAGTATAGGGGCATACAAGTGTATTGTCGAAATGTGAACTCGCCCAACATCGACCATCTTTAAGGCCAGGTGCACATTGACTCGCAGCACAGTTACTGTGTCTCTATCTTTTGGGGCGGACCAGTGCGTATTGAGGCGCAGAGCAGGGCAGCGCCATGGAGGAAAGAAATATATGGAGACGACGCAAGAGACCTTCACCACGCATTGAAGTGACGCCGGGCGGAGGTGGAGTGGGGGTGCTAGGCCGTACCCGTACACACACAGGGTAGATGTACAAAAACCTCAAGGGGACTCTAGGATAAACGTAACGCCGCAATCTGGTGATGGATTATTATGTAACTCGATGAGACAAATAAAAAATGAAGAATAAAATGTTTTGATTTCCTGCTTAGTTTTCGAAATATTCTGTCTCAAATGTGAAATGTTATTGGTTCAAATTCAGAAGAAGAAATTGGTCAAATTCAAATTTGATAATAGATTTTTATTTAAAAAGACGAGACAAATAAAAAATAAAGAATAAAAATTTTCGATATCTCGCCTAGTTATCGAGATATACTGTATCAAAAGTGAGGTGTCTTGAATTGAAATGCAGAAGAAAAATTTCGTAAAAGTCAAATTTAATGATCGATTCTTATGTAACACGACGAGAAAAATCGAAAATAAAGAATAAATTTTTTTCGATATCTTGCTTAGTTTTCGGGATATACTGCGATTGGGTTGATATGCGGAATGGAACAAAAATTAATTCTGCCAAAGCCACAATGAATTACATGGTGGACATGCAGAATGGATATTTCAGTTTTTTTACTACCACTTTTGGTTAGGTTGAAATGCGGCCTAGACCAGAATAAAAATAGTTATATTTTTACCATACATCGAAAGCTTAATAGAGAATAGCTGGAAGTAGTTTCCATCGCGATACACGTTTTGTCAATAACTTGGTTCTCATGAAATTACTAACAGTAATAGACAAATTCTTTGTTCCTTATGGAACAACAAAACAATTCTGGCACAGACTGCATTTAGACCTAACCACAATCTCCATTAAATTGCCGTTACAGAATCAAACTATGTAGACACATCTACATAAGCGTATTTGAATCGCAAACTGTATTTGCGGTAACAACATCGTTTGCTTCATCAAGATTCCTAGATTGCATAGCATAATTTAACACATTTAATTTCATCATACAGTATAAACTACAAACTTGACGAAGGAAAGCGCAATACTAAATTAACTGAACCGCTATGTAAAACACACCCCCTTTAAATCTCATTTTCAACACTCGTTAAAAAGTAATGCTAGTCTATTATGTGCAAAATAGCAAGGAATGCTGATTTTCTACACTACACCAACAAAAATTTGAGAACAAAGTCATCCCATTGAGAGCTATGACTAAATATTTATAGACAGGCGCCAAAGTTTGCAATTCCTACTGCACACTTCAAGAACGATAATTAGAATGCAACTTACTTATGAAATGATATTCCAGGTTCTTTTCTCTCTTGCCTATTTGTGCAACCGTATGCAACACAAGATGGCATTATAAAACACTTATACACATTACAAAATGAAATAATCACAGAATCAAACACAATGTGAACTTTGCATTTGTTTGGGTTCGCAATATCGCCGCTGCCGCCACCGCGCATGCGCGAGAGTTTAGAGCCGGTTTCACAGATTTAACGTCACTTCTTCTCCATATATTTCCTTCCTCCATGGGCAGCGCAGTACTGGGCTTCACGTGCACTGCGCCACGTTGTGATCACGACACAGAGACTGTGCCACGCAGCTCACTCGTGCCGGTTTTTTCCGTAACAATTCTTGCGTTATTTACAATCATTTTCAACTATGGAATAAGAAAAATTGATTAAACTGGTTCGCAACCAACCTGCGATTCACAATATCAGTCATAATAAATACATAAAAATTAAATTTAAACAAGAAATTTGGGCAATGAGCCTAACAAGTGGCGAGTAAATAGGCTATTATTACATTATTTGTTTTCTTATTATTTGTACTACATCATTCAATAGTGTCCCCTAGAAACACATTTTTTTTCTTGCCGTGACCCACGCCAGACTGAGTTGAGCTCTTCTGCTTTTTCAAGGCAACCTACCTCTAACTGCTAACGAGAGAGGGAGGCAATTTCCCGAATAATTTATTAAACACTGCTTTTTTGGTTCCAAGTGTTTCTTATGTTCTATTATGTAGTTTTCTTAAGAATATAATATGAAATAAAAGAGAAATACATTCTTATAAATGTCATGTACCATCAAACGCTAAATAATTAAGTAAATAACCACGAAAATACTGCCAGATTTTCTTCAGTTCCGATAGGTATTTGAGCGTCGTTGAGAAAATAACAGGTTAGATTTTGCTGTGAATCTCCACTCGAGTCATCCGGAAATAGTGCATAAATCTTTTCAGAATTCTCTTGTCACTGCAAAAGCCAGATGCAAGTTTCTTCTTTTCATACACTCACTTTTCCATAGTTTTATCTAACTCAGCTTCTGATAAAGAATTAATAATTTTCCAAGCTCGGTATCCCAATCTGATTCGGAAATCTAAAATCGAATTTTTGCATCAACATGTTTATTTGTCGGTTTCTCGCACAACACAACATTGCTTTGTAAACTGCCGCACGAAACTGTGCTCTCATATGCGCGGGTAACTGCCCGATACAGTTTCTGTTTTCGTGCTGCCCTGCCCCTGCTGCGCTGCGGTTAACCGTTATATCTTCCACACCCACGCAGCTAACGGCATTCGAAAACTTCGATTTCAAAGTTCCCGCGACCACTTTCGCCTAACATGGTGCAGTCAGCCGTCTTCAATTCGCTAAGAACTGTGATCGCCTTTTGCATACGATAGGAGGGTTAAAATACCATTTTTTTTAGCCAACACACATTTTCACCTCACTGATTGACTTTTTACTTACAAAAATATTATCCAAATAAACTCCTGCTATTTGTCGGCTGCATTCGACCGAATAGTTTGCAGTGGACGCATAACGATATTACCTTAATGAATCAGTTTTTCTGTCCTGGATTAAATATGTTTTTCAAAGATTTTATTCATTTCTGCTGTCGTGCATACCGGTACTTTTAATTCTTTCAAAACATTACTAATTTTTGTCCCATATCCCAGAAATTTCATGATTTTTATACGTTAAACCCGGATTTATTGTTCCTGATCGATTTAATGGAGTTCCTTTAATATCTAGCGATTTATTTTCGATATGTAACTATTTTCTTGTGTAAGCCCTTTATCAGCACACTTTTCGTTTTAAAATCAGTGTGTTCTCCGATTTTTCCCGTCCTGTTTAGCTGTAATATTGTTATAGTTTATATTATTATTAGAGAAATATGGTCCGCAGAAAGCTCACGTCATCATTTCAATATTCAAGAACAGTAAGTAGAGTTAGAATAAGGGGAGGAAAAAACTATCCAGAATGCGAGGTCGTTCCTTAAGAGAAGGGCCCTGATTTCCGATAATGAGGTGTTTTTTTTTTTTTGTTCTCGTATCTTTGTATGTTATTCTTTAACTTAATGATTTTATCTGTTTTATTTACGACTTGGTAATTTGATGCTTTGTTATGTTTATATTTTTTTTTTCGGATGATTGTACTCCTCGTCGTCTTTAGAGGCGGAAAGGACTGGGGGCAAGGAACGGGAAGGAGTTCGGCCATGGCCTTTTGAAGCAACACTCCAGGCGAATTCTATTAAGGATTTACTTATTTCCTTGTTTATAATACCTTTTTGAAATAAATGGAGGCCTTCCTGGTGTTTCAAATATATACAATGTACTCGGGCCTCCTATCGGGGAAGCGTGTCAATTTGAAAAGACGTTTCGAAATCACCCTCTGATTTCATCTTGTGGCGAAGCTTCAGGCTCTCAGAAAGTCCGTCCTTATAAAGCTGTGCCGGGCAATGGTTGACGGTCATATGCGCTGAGCCCCTCTCGATGCAACTGTAGTAGGGTAGGAAGCCTGGTGGGTCGTGTTGGGCAGTGAGGAGAGAGTTGTGGTGGGCATATGCACGGCAGAAGTGGTCGGTTTGTGGACAGAATGCGACGATCTTAATGCCTCCTTAACTGGCCAGTAACAGGGTTCCATGCAACACTTAGTTGATGCCCCATGTCTCAATTTACTTATATTAGACGAATCTCTAAAGCGTCCATCATCACACTGTCCCCCTTTGTCACTTCGAAGTAAAAAATCCGTGTCTTTTTTTCTATGCTGCGCAAATCTACCGCCGAAGTCGTTACTCATCCCAGGTGCACACATCTCGCGTGTTCTGTACAGCGCCGAAACTCGTCTGTTCAACGTACTGCTCCCCACATTCGCAAGGGATCGAATATATTCCAGGCTGAGTCCCAAACCACCTTTTGCACTGCGCAGTAGATCCCTTAACTCTTAACGCTGGCTTTGGCCAGTAAATTTGGCGATTTTTGCTGAAATATATGGTAAAGCACATGGTAAAAACGCAAGTTGTTCTGCATTTTGCTTCCCCGTCTTCTTTCGTCTTTAGACAAGTGCAAAAATCGGCAGATTATTACGCAAAGCCGGCGCTAAGACGTTTGGGTCTAAGGAAGCCTGGTAAATATTCAATTGCGAATGCGGGCAGCTGTACATTGCGCAGTCAGTACTCTCCAAGTTTCAGTGCCTTACAGAACACGCGAGATATGTGTGTCTAGGACAGGTAAAGAAGTTGGCAGTAACTTAATCAAAAAGAGGGCTGGAAGTGTATATCTTCATTTCAAAGAACAGGTAAAGCAAGTGGCACAGAAGGCTTAAAAGCATTGGAATGGTCGCAGAGGAGATTGGACAACTTTTATTACTGGTAGCAGAAAAAAAGTCTAAAGTAGAAATTCTGAAAATGAAGTGGAGTGAAACAAGCGGTGAAAGACAGACATCGAAGAAGCTCTGCGGAGAATTTACAAAATTTTCTGGTGTCGCAGCTGATCCTCCACAGCAAATAAAAGGCAACAACTGTTATAGGTGGCTGAATTAAGAGAACAAGAACAGATACAGAGTAAATGGCAGAAAACATGGATGCTTGAAATGACAAAATCCTTTTCCATGAGACAGAAAAACAAATCATGTACCAAAAGAAAAGGGCAATGAAAGAAACTGTAAAGAACTGGACACGAATTTTATTAATGAACAGTTTCTCTGATTGTGTATTTAAAATGAAAGGGTGCGTAAATTTCAGAATTGTTGAAGGAAGTATATGCTACATGGCGCTGTACAACATATACAGAAGGTTCAGCTGAAGTGAGACATTAAGCAGTGATATAGTGATAAAGGAAAAGTAGTTTTGACTTTGGAATACCACTGAGGTATTGGTGTAATGAAAAGGGAAAAGCCAGCAAAGGAAATGAAGCCCTTCCATGTGTCAAAAGAAGATGACTGATGGGTCTGCTGTTTTAGTGTAAGTAGTTATTTTTCTTTGCGCAATTAAGAGAAGATTAATTAGAATAAGTTTCTCTTTGTATAATGTAGGAAACTTTGAAATATTTTATAAAAACTTATATTAGGTGCTAGAATCTTTGTGCAGTAGTTATGTCTATGTAATTCTAATGGGGGATTTGATATTGATGTAGTAAAGATAATGTAATAACTAACTATCCAGAGGATGAATATGTAACATAGATATTACACACATAAATATCAGATCACTATGCACCAGAAATCAGTATTAAAAATGCAGTAGAACATCTAGTCCAGTAACAGGGTCATAAAAAGGGTGTCTCACAAACATTTAATCAAGTAGATTTTTCTTCTTATTATTTTGTATATATTAGTGAGAGTATGCAGAAACCAAGTTTTCGACCTCCGACTCCCTCAGCACAATTTTCTGTGGCCCGAAAACCTCAAAATTTTGGTCAAGAAATACTTTATTTCCAGTTTTAAAGGGGACAAAATATCCTAAAACTTTTGTAGTTCAAAGTTTTTTCTAAACTCAAAACTAAGCGAGCTACAGTTCTTCGAAAATCAGCAAAATTTCTCACTTTTCCTGAAAAGTTGTTTTTTTTTACCTACTTTGTCACTCAAAATGACATGGAACTCGTGTATATATAATTGGTATGTATATATTTCTGTATGACATAGTATATATATGTACTACACTATCATTACAAATGGTTAATTGACTAATCATATGGCATTGTCGGTCGGGAGATCCCAAATGATTGTTCGGCCGCCAAGTGACAGTGTTTTTGATTCGCCACACAATGCGCCCCTTTTTGACTACCTAACCTAACGAGGTAATAGTACCGGGTATAGGGAACTTACAGCTTAATGAGGAATTCGAACCACGAAAGTGTTCTAGCTTATTCCATATTACACAACAAGCTGTGGCAGGGCTGAAGGTCAGTTTAATGGCCTTTGAAAATCACAGATGACACCGGAATATCGATATCCTGTCAGATGCCTTAAACAGTGAGCTACCAGGCCGTTCTATTAGGGATGGTATTTGTACCAGTTTGAAAAGCGGATTTGCAAAAATGAAAGCATAGTATTATGGCACATATTTTATTTAAACCATCAAAATGAAGTCATAATAAGTAAAAAATTAGTCATAAATCTATTTCTTTTCCATTTGAATGGTTTGAAACACTGTATTCTATTTGAATTTCTTCCGTACTTCAAGGGAACAAAATTGTATCTATATGAAGCATTTACATCTCTTCAGCAGACATCATTTTCAGTGAGCAAACAAGTGCTGCAGTGATGCAACAAATGGGAGCAGTAAGAACTGTGTAATTTCGATACTAATGCAAAAACTGAAAAAGGAGACATCCAAGCTCAATAGACAAAAAAGATGCAGCTGGGTTGATTGTTGATACAACTATTTCCCAAGCAGTAAAATTGGACAGTGTGATGATTCTGAGTGAGTATATTGGCTTTCTCGCTCTGCGAATGGGCCTTGGTAACACGAGAAGTTGAACTTCCATAAAACAGGGAAAGGCAAGGAGGCAGGTTTATGGTACTCAATCACTTGCTTCAAGTTTGAACCCACACATATCCTCTTCATCCAAGCATTTACTGGATGTGATAGAATATCAGAATTTTTCTGCTATGGGAAAGAAAACTTCGGGGCCTCATTCAGTACCAACAATATTTAAAAGTAGCATTCATGCTAACTTCTCAGAACTCCTAGCCCCCAGAGACTAGCAACTAGAGAACATGCAGGGGAACAGTTCATCGTGGAAAGGTACGGACTAATTGCATGTGGAACATTGAAGGGCTAAGATACGAAATGTTTACAAAATATGTCCAAAAAATGCATTCAAGCTAGCACGGTTGTCACCAACATCAGATGTGGCAACGTTTCACTCAATACGCACGTACTACCAAGTGCAATCATAGCTGGGTCGAGAAACTTACCCGTTGCCAAGGATGAAGAAAAGGATCATCCAGCCTTATTCCAGTTACAATAATAAAAGTCGCTGCACCTGAGATTACTCCGATAGATGTATCATAATGCTATAAGAAACCTTGAACTCCACCAAGCAGCTGTTGTAAATCAGGACTGCATTGTTCAGCAGCTTGCAAAAACTGCTCTGGTCTGTCTCGTGAAAACATTCCTAACACTTAAGTAGATGAAGGAGAGGAAGTATTCTTCGACCTCGAGGAAGCTGCTCCTGATGCAATGAATGAATGAGAGACAATTCTAGGTGAGGATATTGATAAGCCGGGACAATATAAACGGAAAAGAAATTGATTTATTAGCAATTTTTACCTTATTATGAATTCGTTGACTTAATTACTTTGTGCAATAACATTATGCATTCATTTCAGCTCTATTATCATTAATAATAGAGCGGTCTGGAAGCTCAGTGGTTAAGGCGTCTGACTGGAGATCGATATCCCGGTCTCATCAGGCCATTAAACTGACTTTCAGCTCTGCCACAGCTCACTGTGCAATACGAAATAGGCCATAACGCTTCTGTGGTTTGGATTCCACATTAAGCTGTAGGTTTCCTATAGTCGGTACCATGTCAGTAACTGATATGATAAAGCAGCTGGATTGGGAGGATGAAGAGAGTGCTGGGAATTTATAGGGCATATGATGGTAATGCGGCTTGGAGGGATATTGGTCAAAGAATTAGAAATAGTGCCAGTGCTGGATTTCCCATTAGGCGGCAAATTTCCTATGGTGTCCGCTTTAGTGAGCCGTCAAATTTGTATGTGATTATAAACAAAATAGAAAAACGTCTACCATAAATTTTCATTTAAGTGGTGACATCTAGTAGTTAAGTGACAAACTCAGAACAATTCATAGAAAAGAAAAATACGTTTACTATCAATTTTCATTTAGGTAAGTGGTGACGGCGAATTATTAATTTAATTCTTCATTAGTTTCCTGACTTTCTATCTTGTTCAAGGCAGTCTGTAGCCCGTCGTATATTTCCGAAGGAAGACTTTATAGACAGAGGTAAGTTTCTGCTGACAGACTTACATTTCATGATTTCTGTAATAAAAATACTTAAGTATGATCTCAGATTTCATTAAATGAATATCTGGATGTTGAAAGTCCCCGAGCGCTCGAAAGTCCTAATTTTATTGAAAAAAAATCGTTGAAAAGTCAATGATTTTTTAAACTTAAATTCTTTGAAATTTTTAAGGAAAATGCATTGAACTATGCCGAAACCGGCATTCTGATTGAAATTAATGTAAATTATAATCGATTACAAATCAGAGCGTACGTCTTGACCATGGTCTTGACGTGTTTTCTGTTCTTTGCCGATAAAAAGTTTGTTACGAAGTTTGTCGTAAGGAAAACTGTCAGTGAGAAAGTTGTTCCTCTATGTTCGCCAATCAAAAATCCTGTAGAAAACTATAATTATGTATTCCATTTTTTATTTTCTTGTTTGTATTCATGTTTCATAATAAACATTAATTTTTCTTGTTTCTGTTTTATGACTAAATCTGAATACCGTACTTTCAAGTAATGAAGTCACTCTTAATCTATATTCATTCACATATACATATAATCGTTTGCTACCTAATAAAGGTAATACAAATTAGCGATTAGTGTAAGTATGAAGGAGAAAAGGGCGGTACAAAATGAGCAGCCAACACTAAAACAAAGTTTAAATCCGGCCCTGAATAGTGCACGGAAGGGGAAAGGCTACCATGACCACAAGGTTGCGCTGGATTTCATGCATAAGGGAGCGGGAAAATTTTCTTTTATTGGTAAGGGTGTCAGGGATTGGAACAAATTACCAAGTGAAGTGATGAATAATTTACCAAAAACGCTTAAGGAATTGAAATTTAAAATTTGTAAAAGTAATGGGGGAGGAATTTAACATTCCAACCATAAAAGAAAAATTAATATATTTCATGACTAGGGAAATTGCCACCGGAGTCTTAGCTCCATCGCAATTAAATTAATAATAATAATTACCTGGTTAGGTTACACAGCCACGAAGGAGCGCATTGCGTGGCGAATGAAAACATGGTCACCTGGCGGTTGAACAATCCTTCGGGATCTCCCGGGCAACAATGCTGTATGATTAGTGAATTAACTGTCAGTAATCATAGTACAGTACATACGTATACTATGTCATACAGAAATACATATATATCAACTAGCTGGTACCCACGACTTCGTTCGTGTTTGTAAAGAATTTGTATTGACAGCTACCGACATCTATCAACCATAGTGCACAATGGGAGACGCGATGCTATTACCACACACACATGCCAGTCATCTGCGCTATGTAGTTCAGGCAGCAAAGTAAAATTTACTGACACACATGTCTTTGGATGAAATACGAAAATATCCTTGATCTACCACTTTCAACCATCATACCTCCCACAGTTACAGAAATTCGGCCAACGTTGTGATCGATGGGTGACTCTGTGTTACTACCACACACAGACGCCAGTGATCTGCGATAGATAGTTTTCGCTGAAAAGTGATACACCATGACACATGCGTCTTTGGCAGAAATATGAAATTGCCGCAGGTCGACCACTTTCAACCGCCATATCTCCCACACCCCCATAGCTACCGACATCTAACAACCATAGTGCATGACAGGAGACATGATTCTACTACCACACACAAACAAAAATGGTCTATGCTATGTAGTTGTGGCAGGAAAGAGAAGTATAAGAAGACACAAATTTTTGGTCGAAATATGAAAACGCCCCCTCCCCCCCACTGGCCAACTTTAATCATCATATCTCCCACATCCCCACAGCTATCGACATTCGGCCAACGTTGTGCATGACAGGAAACTCCATGCTACTTCCACACACAAAGACCAGTGATCTGTGCTTTGTAGTGGTGGCTGAAAAGTGAAATATATGAAAACACACGTCTTTTATATATATATATATATAAGATTGTAGTAAAACCAGAGGTTTTACTTGTGTAATTTCTACACTTGTTTAAGCTGGGGTAGAGGACAGACGAGCGAGCAAAATTAGGCAACGTTATGAGAGCCACAACCTGCAAGTAGAGCACGAGTCAGCGATTCGGCAATTGTCAGGCGCCGAAACCAGAACGCAACCTGGCATTATGACCGAATGCAGTTAGGTGATGTCAGAGTTTGCCCTCTCCAAAGAGCTGGAGTGGAGTGGGGGTTATCTTAGTAAAACCCTAAGCACAGTCTGTCTGTCTGTTGGTAGAGCTGATCGTCGCATTGTGCAGCCGGGGGCCGACACGAGAAGCTACCGGGCCATTGCAGCCCAAGAGATGTTCTACAGCAAACCAGAAGGTAGGCTCTACTGAGAAGGAGTTGGATATGAGACGGATAGGTTCGGTTGTAAGCTCGCTCTGTCTCTCCTCAGTCCCATAATGTTGGTGGTGGTTAGCAAGGCGCCACTGCACCAGTTTATCAATTTCAGACAGAAATGTTAATAGTAAATGTTTCCACAGCTATCTTCGTTTGTGTGTAAATATATGTACTGCATCATACCTTCAGAAACCCGATATAAATAAACATGTAAATATTCAGAAATGTTTAGCCCTGATTTTCCTAGTAATAATCCTATCACAAGACTCATATCTGAACAATTCGTTGATTTCCATGTAGACGCTTATCCATGCCTCCCTATGGCAATCTGTCCTTTTCTCACCGCTCGGCTGGACAGAGTGACTTCGAGGGTCATGCCCAAACGGGTGGCAGCTAAGTCACTACAAGATTATACATACAGGAGTTCCAGGTCATTTCGAGCGACAAAGTAGGTAAAAACTAAACTTTTTTGAAAAAGTGTGAAATTTTGCTGATTTTCGAAGAACTGTAGCTCGCTTAGTTTTGAGTTTAGAAAAAACTTTGTACTTGGGAGTTGGAGGTCGAAAACTTGGTTTCTGCATACTCTCACTAATATATACAAGATAAGAAAAAAAAATCTTCTATGTGATATAATGCAAGTGAAAGCTACCCCGTAATTGTACTAATCAGGAAACTTGGCTACTTTAAGAATATGGGCCCCGCACTAAACAAAATATCGAATTGTTTAAGAACTTTTTAAGCAGAGAAACATGGACTGAAACATTAAGTTCCTACACAACAGACGAACAATACGACACATTTATAAGTGTCGTTAATTATTACAAAGACATAACTTTCTCAATAAAAAAAAAAAAAAAACAATTAACACATATAGCTAACAACACAGAAAAAATGGAATACAGACGGTATTATACAATACAAGGAATATATAAAATGTATTAGTAGATTGTGTAAGGAAGGGTATCTCATCACTGAAGAAATATCTTCTAAAGTGTAAAAATGACTTGTAAAAATAAGATTCATAAGGTAAAATGAGAACATTCATAGCATACTACAAAGAGGTGACAATAAACAAAGAGCATTATGGAAAATTATTAATAGGAAGAGGGGGATGAAACATATCTTAGAATTTCGCGCAACGAAATCAGTTTCCAGAATAGCGAGCTTAGTTGAAGTATATAATACCACAATTTTATAATCATTTTTGGAGTTAATTTGAGTTATAACCTATTATATATAGCTGATATAGATAATAATTCAAGTCTTAAACATTAAATTCTGGTAATAAATTCATTTAAACAGATATAGAAAAACTTAACCTAAGATTTGGATACGTAATATTTGGTTCTGATATAATTTCACTAAATCAGTGCTTTTTTTTTCATCTTAAAAGATACTCAGGATACATACGCAAAAGATGATAAAGTTTGTTACTAGAAAATCATACTTAGAGTTAGTATATATTAAAAAAGTAATATGCCGGTATTGAAATTTGCCACTTTGAAATCGAAGAATTCAGTTGTTAGAAAACATCTAGGAAGTCAGTTGGTAGAAAGAAAGTAGCGTAAATTCGGTTGAAACAACATACTAAAATTTTGGAAAGTTCCATGCAGTTTAAAGATCGTTTTTGAATATTATATGGTATAGCAGACAAATGTTCAAAGGAAGAGTTTAATATTTTGATCATATTTAGAAATTCGTGAAAAGACATTGTGTTCACGGTAAAGTTTTAATTATATACACAGGATTTCTAGTAAGTTTCATTTAAATCTATGCAGGCATTTAATTTGGCGAAATAAGTTTTGGCGCTAACAACACTTTGATAATATGGCTTGGCTAGGACTGTGTTCGCCAGAATGAATATTTCAAAATTCATAGTAAATCATAGAAAGCACTTAGACTTCAAATTTTCACAGTAACCATTATTCAATATGGAAATATGTTTAAAGCTCCTTTTAAGTCGGTATCCTGAATAATTTAAGTAGTCGGATTTTATTTACGAATATTTTCCTACTTTTAAAAATAGTTAACAGGCTTTATTTAGTATCAGATGAAAAGGTAGCCGATTAAGAATAGAATAAAATTTGTTTCAGTTTAGTAACGGTAAAATTACGAAAGTTATTAATGCCAAAACTAATAGAGTTACGGATTTTTTATAAGGATCGAATTTGCCATTTTTCATAATTTCTAGTGACTTAGCGACTCCCAAAATTTCAAAGCGCTAGGAACATTTTTAATATTCAGGGTCAAAAGAGCAGAGCTGATGTAAGCTTATACGAAGCTGATCAGTTATCTGAAGCTTCAGATAGGAAGCAGAAGTTTTGGATGTTCCAACGGGTAGAAAGCACAAATAGCTGCTTGGAACCTTCCCTCACCCCAGTCTTTCAGAAGCAGTGAGTGCAGCACTACGTTGGTCGTTGTTGCAAGTTTGGGCACGTGGCGAGGTAGATAATGGTTTTGCACTGTCATGATTAACTTTCCTGGTGGTGTGTGCGGAAAATTTCAACACCTCGTGTAGATAAAGGGTAGCTAAGGGGTCATGAGGTTGGTCTGACTCGAATGGGTTAGTCGAATTTGCATGTATATCTTCAGTGAATTGGTCTGATGCCTGTTCAGCTAATGTTTTTGCAAGATTTTACAAGGATATATTGATTTTAACCAACAATAGACTTGTGTTCATTATTTTTACTACGTTTTCTTAGTTTGGCGTAAAACAATCTAAGTGGCAATCTTTTCAATATAGCAAAGTCAAAGCTGAACATTGTCTCCGGTCATAACTGAGACTGAAGTTTTGCACCCACCCAACTGCAAGCTTGTGTTTCACAGGGGAAAATCAGAAATAAATGAGCAGATTGTGTATAATGTGGATATAGCAGATGATTCTAGACAAATGCATGCACATTAAACGAACATTATATAAATGTAGCAGAAAAACTGACTAACAGTCACAGCAACAAGCCAAAAGACAATGACTGCTCAGGCACTAAGGTTAATATGGATTCAGTATTCCTTAGTCCAACTACAGAAAAATAAATCAGTAAAATTATACAGTCATTAAAGACAAAAAACGTCTACAGGAACTGATGAAATATCCAATATGTTTATAAAAGAACGTAATAGTTATCTCTTACAACCCACAGTACACATAACAAATCATTCATCAAGTGGAACATTTCCACATTCTCTCAAGATTTCTAAAGTTATACCTATATTCAAGAAAGGGGATAGGCCAGACGTTAACAATTATAGACTGTTCACTTATCACTAGAATATCAAAAAATTGAGAAAGAAATGGAACATAGGCTTATTGACTTCTTTAATAAGCACTACATAATTACAGATGTTCAGCATGGGTTTAGGAAGTACAGGTCTACAGAATCAGCAGTTGCAATGTTTGTAGGCTTGGTAAAATAAAATCCTTGGATGGTGGAGAGCACATAACAGCAGTAAACTCAGTAAAAATGCTGCTGAAACTATTTTAATGTCGAAAACAGTTTACAAAGATAACGACGCTATGGGAAAAACTCAAGTGTACGAGTGGTTAGCTTGGTTTAAAAATGGCGACATGTCGATTGATGACAAACCTCATTCTGGACATCAACAATTGCCCGAATCGACGAAAATGTTGAAAAAATTCGATATCTTGTTCTCTCAGACTGTCGACAGACAATTGATCAACTGTCAGAGTTTAGTGGGTTATCTTGGAGCTCGGTTCAGTGAATTTTAACCAAAGATTTGGGAATGAAAAGGTTGCTGCCAAGTTTGTTCCTCGGGCTCTGACTGACGATAAAAAAGAATGCCAAGTTGATATAAATCGTGCTTTGAAATAACTTGAAATTGATCCAGATTTTCTTTTAAAGTTCATTACTGGTGATGAGTCACGGTGCTATGTTACGACCCAGAAACAAAGCAACAGTCAAACAAATGGAAGATGTCATTGTCATCTTGCCCAAAAAAATGTTGTCAAGTCAAATCAAACTTCAAAACAATGCTCATTTGCTTTTTTGATGCCAACGTCGTAGTTCATTCAGAGTTTGTTCCCCCACATCAGACTTTCAATCAAACCTTTTATTTGGAAGTTTTAAGAAGATTACGCAACAGTGTTCGTCAAAAAAAAGATTCAATTTGTGGCAGACAAGAGACTGGTTTTTCCACCACGACAATGCACCTGCACACACAGATGTCTCCATTAGGCAGTTTTTAGCTAAAATGGCATAGTTCCGCCTGACCTGGCTCAGTGCGACTTTTTTTTATTTCCATGCATGAAAAGGGACATGAAAGGATACCAATTTGACAACATTGAAGAGCTCAAGAAAAATTTTTTTTATTTTTATTTTTAACAGTTTAACGTCCCTTTTTAACAACGTGGTCTTTAGAGACGGGAAAGGATGGGGGCAAGGAATGGGAAGGAATTTGGCCATGGCCTTTTGAAGGAAGCATCCCGGCATTCACCTGGAGTGATTTGGGGAAACCATGGAAAACCCAAATCTGGATGCCCGGACGGGGATTCGAACCGCCGTCCTCCCGAATGCGAGGCCAGAACGCTATCCGTTACACCGCCACGCTCGGTCTCAAAAAAAAAAAAAAAAAAAAAAAAAAAAAATGAGGAGCTGTCAGCCATTTCTAAACGTGACTACAGAAAATGTTTCGAACAATGGAAAGACCGCTGGGACAAATGTATTAGTTGTAATGGAGAGTATTTTGAAGGAGATAAGGTTGTTTCCTAAAAAATTGAAAATATATAGCTATTAAATATTATCCTCTTTTTTCTATGGGTACCCCCTCGTAAATGATATCCCAAGACCAAAAGGAGAGAATAGCACAATGGTTCCTTAGGTTCCTTATGTCAATGATGCAACTGTGAAGATGTCAAACATCGAACTATGAAATCTAGAGACCCTTTATCTGTACTTCCAGAAACTAGCAATATGGTTTTAGCAAACACAGGTCTACAGAAACTCAGTTACAACATTTGTAGATTCGGTAAAAAAATCATTTGATGGTAGACAGTAAACAACAGCAGTAGTTATAGATCTATCAAAAACCTTTGACACAGTAATAATCAAAGGCTACTCAATAAATTAGAAAAATGGAGAATAAGGGGTACAGCTTAACCTAAACAATTCAAATAATATCATTTAAAACAACAAGAAGAAGGTACTCTGTGAGCAAATAAGCAAGACAAATACAGCTAACTTGCTAGGGATTCAAATTGACAATTTGTTGAACTGGGAAAATCAGGTGGATCAATGCTGTAAGAAACCTGAACCCTATTGTATTTATGGTCAGCTATGTACCTCAGATAATTCTGCACTAGGGATATTCCTCTGTTTCTCTCTTTTTGAAACGCAACTGGGATATAGTGTATCACTGTGGGGAGGACCTACAGAGAATAATATGACAAGAATATTTAAAATCAAAAACATATAATTAGAACAATACTAAAAGAAAAAAGAATGGTTTAATGTAAAAAGTATTTTGTAGATTTTCAGATTCTAACATTCTCTTATATATATATTTACAAGACTATACTGCTTTCACTCACTAAGAATGTTGTTAAAAAGAATGAACAAGTACAGGAGTATGAAACATGTAATAAAACTAATTTCAATCTACAAATACGAGTACAAATGCTGAAATGGCTTTGTAAAGTCTGTATGTGATTGTTCTGTAAAGTTAAAAAAAATATACCAATTTTCCTGGTTGCAACTTGCTGGTTTCGATCTTCCGGTCTTGAATATACTCAAATCCCAAACAATTTAATTAGAGAAGTTGTATACAAAGGAACAAGTTAAAAATGACTAAATAGTATTTTTTTTAATGTTATATAAATACATTGAACAGACAGAGATTTATTTTTATTTAAATTAACAAACTTCTGTCCCATAAAAAGGCCACATGAATGGTAGAATTTGCTATGAAGTAATCACAACCATGTACTATGCAAATATTTATTAAATGATTTTTGAATCGTAGCTACGAATGCAACAACATACAAAAATAGCTAAAGATATTCACTGGCATATACTTTGTGATTCTGATATGTTTTATATCAAAGTCAGAATCTGTTACCTCATAACAGCAGTTACCAGATATAAAATACTGTTAATCTGATATAAATTATTTATTCAAAGTCAGAATTATTAGAAAAATAACAAACACTAAATTACATATAAAAAATCATTTCCATGGTAAATATGACTGTACAAAATCATGCTGTACTTATTTACATAAATTCTTTCACATACATTAACATGACAAGAATACAACTTTGAATAACTCTACAATATATATCAGTCCTCGTACCAATAAATATATCACGCTGTTATTCATTGTATGAGATCTAAGGTCATCCCTAGTATGAAAATTTTGTTCATAATTTACAAAAGGGATTTTAAAATTAATGTTATTCAGGTAAAACATACATAAAGAAGTAACTTTCATGAAAAACTGTCTTCTTCCTCATAGCAAAAATCTGGATCCCAGTCTTCTTCAATAGTATCTGTTTCAGGCAAGATGTTTTCATTTTCAATTATTAAGACACTATTCACGTCAGTCACATCTTCAGGAGGGCACATTACTTTCCCCATGCAATGTGCAGAAACCTCTGCAATTTCTCGTTCACCAACAGAAATTTTTGGCATAGTGTCATCTAGAAACAAACAGATGTTTTAATCAATGTGATATTGGAACTAAACTAAAAGTTATGATAAACAATTACACAATGAAACAGAAAGAAACATGACACTCTAAAAATAACGCTGAAAAAGAGGTGGAAAGTTCACTTAGTACTTCAAAAGAATCAAACATGGACTATATTGACAATGTCAATATATTTAAACATGTTTCGTATTAAGGGGATTTTTTTTTGCGCATGGACTCATATTTGTAAAAGAAGATATTGTAACTTCTCTATTTGAAGAAGAAAGTTACTTAAATATGATGGGAATACTTTGAAGAAAATCTGTTTTTGACATTACAAAAACTATGTAATAAATTTTACAAGTAATAACACTACAACAAAATAAGAAGCAAAGGTAGTAGCAGTAAACCAATTAGCGGTTAGCAAACAATCGTGTAAGAGAGTTACCTAAGGGGTCACTTAGATTATTGGTTGGCATATACTTTAGGAGCTCTTATTAATCACTTTGATTACCTAATCAAGACCATCAGGATAAGCGTAGTAAGCCCTCAAGCCAGTCTTGACATAAGTCACCATGTCAATCAATTAAGTGGCTTACAAGGAGAGGTTGCCAATTGTAAAATTCAGATTCACATGGTCAGAGGAATAATGTGGCAAAGCAGTAACATGAACTTCTTCACTGTTGTCAAGAAAATCAGCATTGACATATTCTGTTTCGTTAAAATATAATACTTTCTATGTGATGGAGATTTGAAGGAGTGCGTGGTGCAATGAGTTAGCTCTCTGCTTCATAAAAAAGTTGTCACTGACAACCTTTTATTTATTTATTCAAGTGTGTATACAGATAATTTCTGGCAATTAGTTTCAATTATGGATATGATAAGTTTTTTAAAAGCCATTTATTATGGAAAAACTGATGCTTTCACAAACAAAGTTATATTTTAAAAATAGAAATATCTGTTGAGGCAGGTGTGAAACACAAATATGGTTACTCTACCACTACAGTTAAGAACAGATGTTTATTCCAGTACGAGACAAACGAGAGGATCAAAATGAGATGCCGCCGGATTTTTCACAACAAAAGACATTTAAAAAACTTATATGCATAATTGTTGTAACTGCTGTCTCCCCTGGCTGTGACCTCACACAGGTGATACTGCAGTAAGTGCCTGTGGTACTAACAATACATTTGTATGAAATGAAAAGAAAACCCTAAATTTCTGCGTATCCTTACAAGCTTATACCAACAATAACTGTGGGAAAATAATCTCTGTGATAATCAGTCAGGGTAATTTCTTTTTTTTTTGAAGAAATATTTTTTCTAAATACATAAGCTTGATCTGATTTGATAGAGAGAAATAGAGAGAAATAAATAAAAAAAATAGATAAAAATTATAAAGAACCAGACCTACCACCGGAATCAATTAGTGGTTTTAAAAATTGACTTATATCAAAAACTGCATTTCATTAGAGTTGTCCTAAATTAATATGAAAATTGTTTCCCCATGAAAATGTTTCGTAGTTATCGAAAAGAAAAAAAACCTGGGGGCATTAGAATATAATGCATTTCTAAAAGGAAGTTATATATTGCCTCCAGAAAACTGAAACAGGAAATAATTTAATTTAATTCCAATGGAGCACAGGCTCTGGTGGCAATTTCCCTACAGACCCATCTTCCCCCTATCCTGCACCCACCTACATTTGCCTCTACAAATTTTATCTTTAAATTCTTTCAATGTTTTCGGTAAATTATTCATCATTTCTCTTGGTAACTCATTCCAATCCCTGACACCCTTATATAAAAAAGAGAATCTTCCCACACCCTTGTGCCTGAAATCAGGTGCCAGCTTATGGTCATGGTCATCTTTTCCCTTCCATGCACTACTTTTCATACAATTCCAATATCTTTCCATGCCTCATCGCCAGTATATGGCCTGTACACTCCCAAGACCCTCCTCATCCTCCTCCTGTCTTGCAATGAATCCCATTCCAGTTCCTTTATCATATCCATCACTGATTGCATTCTGCGATAATTTCCACAAACAAATCTAGCAGCCCTGTTTTGCACCCTCTCCAACTCCCGTATTTGATACATAAAATGAGGGTCCCATACTACACTACCATATTCGAGCAATGGTCTGACCAAAGTTTTGTAATCCAATTCCTTTACTTCTCTCGTACATCCCCTCATCACTCTTTCCAACAAGTGCAGAACTCTGAAACCTTTTCCTACCACCTGTCCAATGTGTCCTGCCCAGTTAAGCTTGTGATCAAAAGTAATGCCAAGATATTTACATTTCAAGTCTTCAGCAAACAATTCTTTCCCCACCTTATATTCATAATTAACCTTTTGTTTTTTATTTGTGTATCTAATAAGCTGTCTCTTCTTTGCATTTATCTTCATTCCATGTTTACCAACCCAACTAGATATCCTGTCCAGATCACCCTGCAACTGTTTACAATCCTCTATCGTTTTGATTCTCTTATACAGCATTATGTCATCTGCAAACAATCTAATTTCAGATAGTAAACAATCAACACAATTATTCATTAGAATAATGAATAGCAATGGTCCCAATACGCTGCCCTGTGGCACACCCATTTTTACTTCCACTTCTTTTAATACATTTCCTACCCTAACTTTCTGTTTTCTACCTTTTCAAAATTCTTCTATCCAGCAAATCACTTTCTCATCCACGCCAATGGTTTTTACCTAATTTACTACCATTTTATGGCTTACTCTGTCAAACGCCTTTGACAGATCTAGTGCTACACTATCAATTTGGCCTACCTTGTCCATTTCAGCTGAAATATCTTGCATATATCCCACCAACTGAGATTCGAATGAATATCCTTGCCTGAACCCATGTTGCATGCTTGAAAACCACTTACGTTCCGCATATATATTTCTGATGTGGTTGCTTATCAATATTTCCATTAATTTACCTACCACTGATGTCAAACTGATTGGCCTGTAATTCTCAACTCTATTTCTCACCCCTCCTTCATGCATCGGTACTACTATTGCACTTTTCCAGTCCTGTGGTAAGCAGCAAGTATCCAGACTCAATTTAAATAATATTTCAAGATAAGGTACAATGTCACATGCGGCTATCTTTAAGATATCTGTAGTAATATTATCTTCACCAGCCCCTTTATGCTTTTTCAGCTTTCTTATTTCCTTCTTGATTTCCTCAGGATGAATATCAAATTTTTTACTATCGTCATTTCTAATTATGTTGTTAAGCTCGTTCTCCGAATTAGACCCTCCTGTTTCTGATTCATTGTCCCTAATGCTTTCACTGAACCAGTTACTTAAAATCTCTGCCTTTTTCAAATCGTCAGTAACTTCTTCTCCATCCTTATCTATAAGTGTCTCTACACCCTCCCTTCCCCTCAGTTTCCTGATATAGCCATAGAAATTTCTAGATGCATCAGTGAATGGTCCTCCTGCACTGACAATACTCTTCATAAACCCATCTTTAGCCATTTTCTTTGCTGTTATTAAGTCCTTGTTTAGTTGTTTTAAATATTCCCTACTACCCTGCTGTCTCTTAACTTTGTTATGTTCTTTTCTTACCAACCTCTTTAACCTCCTCACTTCCCTATTATAGTACATAGGTTCTCTACTTCTCTTTATTTTCTGTCTTGGAATAAATTTTACTTCCCCCTTTCTTATTATCTCCTTGAACTCTACCCACCTTGACTCTACTGTACTTGAGCCTTCCTTCCATTTGCTGAATTGTTCTCTGAAATATCTCTTCAAATTTGAAACCTGTGCCTTTTTATAATTGTACCTATTTCTCCCTTCAATTTTGGCTGCTGGTTTACTGAATCTTCTAATATCCATCAGAACTGCTTCATGATCACTTATTCCTTCAGTTACTTGATACCTCAAAATGTTTTCATCGGGCTTAATTAGATATATATCCAAAATATTTTGGCCCCTATTGTTTTTCTCAACCACTTGTGTAAATACTCCTTCCCTTATTAAGATATTTGCAAATCTTTGTTCCCTTGTGTTATTTATCTTATTTCCTTCCCAGTTTACACCTGGTAAATTTAAATCAACACCAATAATGATCATTCTATTCTCACCTCTGAAATCTGATTATGAATTTAATTTCTCCCCAAGAGCCTCATCCTCTTCTGTCATTCTTCCACTGCAATAAACAGCCAACACTCTGATGTTTTCTTTTTTATTACCCCAGAAATCTACCCCAAGTAACCCATGGTCTTGATCTATGAATGCCAGTGAACTGTGGTAGTTTTTGTTAACTAGTATGAAAACTCCTCCACCAATTGCTCCTCTATCTCTGCAGTACTCTCTGTAACCACCAGGAAAAACCTTACTATCTAGTACTTCTTCTTTTAACCAACTCTCTACCCAAATTATTACTGGTGGTTCGTGTATCTCTATTAAGTTTGCAAATTCGATTACTTTGATGATTATATTTCTACAGTTTACCATTAACACCCTTACTACTGGATTTACGTTTTCAGAATTTATCTCCTCTTTCCCACTTTTACCGCAGTCAGTTATTGTTTCAGCCATTTCATCTATTTCTTTAATATCTGTGACTTTCCCCATCGTGAAGCTGCAATCAGTATCACTTTGATAATCTATTTTTGTCCCTTCACCAGCAGCCCCTAACCTAAAAAAGGCACAGTCCTGACCCCATCATCACTGGAAATGGGCTCCCTCACTGCTTTAGCTAAAAACTCAGAAAGTACTCCCTTCACCCTTCTATTTAGGTGTAGGCGATGCCTAGTGAAACCCCACCAACCAATGGTGTTCACAGGCAATCAGGTCAGTAAAGACATTTATATCAAACAAAATTCAGTAGAATCCAATTGCTGATACATTAAATATACATTTTTTGTCTGTTGCAGATAAGTTGAGTTCCAGTATCTCAGTGACACTCAGTATAGATTTTGTCAATACACACTCCCCAGAAAAAATGATACTATGCCTGTAAATTTAGCTACTCCAGAAGAAATCAGAAAAGTTATCATTTCTGTTAAAAGCATATATTTGAGTGGTTATGATGGGATTTCCAGTAGATTAATTAAACTGTGCTCCCCAGAATTACGTAATATACTTAGTTATCTGTGTGTTTCTCTAATACACAATTAGTCAACCTTCTTTAAACTTTTCAGAATGTTTACCTTTTATCTTTTTTGTGTCACTTTTCCTCCATCTTGCCCAAAGTACTAGTTCAATTGTTAGAAGTAAGTGGTCTGTCAACACGTTACTATCTCTGCAAAACCTTGTGTTCTGTACCATTAATTTTTTGTTTGTTCACTATAACATAATCAATCAGAAATGAAAGAAGCAGTGGAAGAGAAATGGAATGCCTATGTGGCTTTTATACAGAAGGGTTCAGATGTTGTAAGAGAATATTACAAGCAAAAAAGAAATGAAGCAAGATCCATAGTAAGGAAAGCACATAAAGAAAACTGGGATAAATTTGTCAGCTGGACAGAAAATGAAGTTTTTAGGCTCGTAGACTTTAAAATACTAAGGAGTTTTAATAGAATGGAAAGAGACACAGCAGATATTGAAACAGAACTTCAAGAATGGATGAAACATTACAAAAGCCTCTGGTTTAATGACAAAGTGATGATACAAGAAGACCCAATTACAGAAACAGAAGGACTAAATCACATAATAATAGAAGAATTAAATGAAGCTTTAAGCAAAACAAGAAACAGAAAAGCGACTGGATCAGAAGAAATAGCTACAGGATTACTTAACTATGGTGAAATGCTACTGAAGTATTGGCTTTTACATGTAATAAAAAGGTGTTGGTTTAAAGGTAAAATACCTAAACCGTGGCAGGTAGCAACTATAATCTCTATTTTAAAGAAAGGAAACAAAACCAATGTAAACAATTGCAGGAGAATAAGTATTTTGAAAGCAAGATTTTAAATCTATGCCAAGACAACTAATGCTAAATTGCAACCACTAGAAGAAGCCAAACTACCAGAATTTCAAAATGGATTTAGTCTAGTACATTCTTGTTCATATAATATACATATTATAAATAGAATTATAGAGAAAGGGAGGGGATGTAACTTACCAATATTCTTTAAATTTGTAGACTTCAAAAAGGGTTTTGACAAAGTAGACAGAAATTTGTTGGAAATCCTTCATAGGAATGGATATCAAAAACATATTATAGAAACACTTAAGAGTTTATATTTTAATACAAAGATAAGCCTTGAAAAAAGGAATGGAAAGCAAATGTTAACAATCAACCAAGGCGTGAGGCAAGGGTGTAGTCATTCCTCAACATGTTTGAACATCATATATATTATTTCCCATTATCTCCCTTCATACTTAATCGAAATCACTGAATGAGGTGTCATTTTAAAGCTTATGGTGTCCGATTTGGTCACATCATATTTTAAGAAAGGAATTGGAAATTAACACTTAAAGGGTAAAAAAGTCAATATTTGTAAAATGCTGTTTTTTGTGTTACAAGTCATTTATCTCCCTGGATACTTATCTATAATTGTTTAATGAAGTATGATTTTAAAGATTAAGGTATCCGTTTTGGTGACATCATATATTAAGCAATTTTTCGGCATTAAATCCTTCAAAGGCAAGAGTTTCGATATTTCTGCAAGGCATTTTTGTGTCACGAGCAATTTGTCTTCCTTCATATCTAACTGATATAGATAAATCAAGTATCATATTAGAGATTAAGGTCTCCATTATTATCTAACCGAAATAGTAAAATGAGTTATCATTCTAAAGATTAAGGTCTCTACTGTGGTCACATCATAATTTAAGAAAGGGATTTTTCTGAATGTAACCCTTAAATGGCAAAAATATCAGTATTTCTAAAATGTGTTTGTGTCTTGAGTCATTTATCTCCCTTGATAATTAAACAAGGTATCATTTTAAAGACTGAGGTCTTCAGTTTCGTTACACCATATTTTAAGAAAGGAATTTTTAAAGTTCGACCCTTAAAGGGCAAAAGTATTAATATTTCTACAAAGCATTTTTCTGCTACAAGCAATTTATCTCCCTTGATACCTAATTGAATTTGATAAATGAGGTGTCGTTTTAAAGATTAAAGTATCCATTTTGGTCATATCATATTTTAAGAAGAAACTTTCTTCAATTTCAACCCTTAAGGGACAAAAATATCATCATTTCTAAAACTTTTTTGTTTGTTTTTGTTTTACCTCTCTTGATGCTTAACTGAAATCGATAAGTGAGGTATCATTTTAAAGACCAAGCTGTCTGCTCTGGTTACTCCATATTTCATAAAAGGAATTTTCTGGAATTCGACCCTTAAAGGGAAAAAGCATCAATATAATTTCTACAACTTTTTTTATTACGAGCCATCCAACTCCTTCAATACCTAAATCGATAAATGACATATTGTTTTAAAGATTAAGGTATCCAATGAGGTAAAATCATAAATTAAGAAAGAACATCCTTAAGCATGGAATTTGATGCTTAAGGATGTCGCGCATATTATACAGTTCAGAGCTAAGTCCCTAGATTGCAGCAGCAGATATCACAGAAATGTCAATAAGCTGTGTTTTATACAATAAGTAGCTTTTCGGATATTTTCTTCTGTTACGGAAACATTTTTGTTTTGTTTCAGAATTCCAATGTAAACATTATATTTGCACAGCAACACATCACAGAGATGTCGATATGCTGTGTGCATTTTGTTTAGGTTGGTCGTATTCTGTTAAGGTCAGTGACAGTTTGTCATACATATGGTGTATTTTAAAGTGTCCTAACTGTTTCATAGTATGTTGTAAGTATTTTGATGCACAGCTACCTATTACACTAAACAAACAAAAAATATTTGCTACAAAAGTGCGGTTCTACTTTTCATTATATTATAAGCATTCAACTTCACTATTCATCGTATTTTATTCACGAAATTTTCGCACGGGTCATCTAGTATATCTGAATGATGCCATTAATAAGTGGCAGAATGAATACCCAATAAGGGGTGTAGACCTAGGACAAAGCATGTCCCTAGAAACTATTTGCTGACAACCGACTGGTGCCAGAGGATACAGAAAATGGATTACAGAGAGCCTTCCACAAATTACAAATATGTCCAGAGCACTAAAACTTGAAGATATCAGCCTAAAAAAAAAAAAACGGCCTTCTGTGGTCAAGACCCAATTAGAGCAAAAATAGTTATAAATGGCTACCAGGTTGAGCAAGTTTTGCACTATAACTACCTTGGTTGTGACATTACAATAGTGTAAGCAATGATACTGATAATAAAGAAAACAAATATCAGATGACGAGTGGAACAACAGCTAAAATACTAGGAAATAGGATGCACAGGGACACCAAGATGAAATTCTATAAAATGATGGCAGTTCCTATGCTTCCATTTGGAAGTGAGTCTTGGGTAATGAAGAGAAGAGACAAAAGCCACATACAAGCAGCAGAGATGCAGTTCCTAAGATCTGCAAAAGGGTACACAAGGCTAGATCTAATAGGAAAGGAGATTATAAGAGAGGAGTTGAAAATATAGAGTATGAATGAAAAGATAGAACAATATATGAATAACTAAAGAAACCATCTGTATAAAATGCACGATTATGAAATGTAGTAAACAATTATAGACCTAAAGGTAGCAGAAGTATAGGTTGACAAAGGAAGAGATGGGAATAGTCCCTGAAACTGAAACACATCAGTAGTCCTAATCCTTGAATGAGAAGAAGACTATGTTACCTTTTAGGCGGGATATTTCAGTTGTATCAAATTATCATCCTATTTCATTACTTCTCCAAAAATTTGTGAGAAAATTCAGAATTTACAAACGCCCAAAAAATAAAAATATTCCAACTAAGTCACAATTTGATTTTCAATGGTTATTCCACAGAACAAACTATATTTGCATTCATTGACAATATTTTAGAAGGAATAGATAATAAATTAATGGCTGTAGGAATCTACTGTGACCTGGTATAGATATCGTTGTTAATAAACGGCTATGCTCTCACCTTTTGAATAGGAAAAAAAGTCTCACTGGAACATTTTAATGCTGTGTCATGTGGTTCACTGTTCCCCGAGAGGGATTTATTAGATGCAGAGTACCTCAGGGTACTATACTGGAGCCACTATTGTTTTTAATATCTATAAAAGATCTACCTTGTATTACTTACAGAAAACTCAAAATTTGTCCAATGTGCAGATGACACAAGCATAGGAATTAAGAATATTCCTGATTTCTCTACATATTTCAAATTATGTCTTTGGCGTTATTGATCATAATTTAAATTGGAGGGTGCATGTCTCTGACTTACTGAAGAAATTGAGTGCAACCACAGGTGAAATTTGTACAATTTCAGGAACAGGTGATCTCAATACGAGGGAACTAGTTTATTTTGCTTTTTCTTCTTCACTTTTTAGTGTCATATGCAATAATTATCTGGGGCAATTCAACTTATAGGGACAAATTATTAAGGGTAAAAAAGTGAGTAATAAGAATTAAGCGTAGGGTTAGCACAAGAACTTCATGCAAAGAGGTGTTCAAGACACTATGGATTTTTACGTTGGTGGCTTAGTACATATACACATTAATGTACTTTGCAGTCATAAATTATAGTCTATTTGAAAAAAATAGTAAAATACACAATTATGGCATTAGTAGTAAAAATGACCTTCACAAGGATTAGAAGCTATCGTCACTTGTTCAAAAATGGGTCCAATATTTGAGGATATATAGCTCCAAACACATATTAAAAGTGTAGCAGGTGGTAAGGTTGAAAGAATTTTTAATTGAGAACTCCTTATACTCCATTGAAGAATTTAGTTCTAAGACATCTACAAAAGAATTGCTAGTAGTTTGAGTAAATGTAGTTGATATAATTAATGTATATATTATGTTGTGACTGTACATTTTTTGGTGTATATTTATCTATTTTGTTATGCAATAGTTTATCTGAATGTATTGTGTTGTATTGAACCTGAACTGAAAATACTATGGAAACAAGTTTTGAGAAGAGGCTCGCACAAAGAAGAGATAGAATGGTGGGCCTTATTGTAAGACATGCAAGACTGATTCAATAGTTGGTGAACAGCCAAAGTTAAGAACTGTAGAGAAAAGAAATTAGAATATATGAAGCAGATAATTGAGATAGGAAGAGATGGAGAAACAAAGACTGACAGATGACCGATGAACTGATTGCTGTGCCAGCTGGACCAGTTCCAGATAGTTAGCAGTGAGCAATATCATTTCAGGAAAGGAGAAATTATTTTGACTGTTTGCTTATTATAACTAAATGAACACAAATTGTGGTAAGATGGGATTTTATTTAGTTAAGAGAAATTTATTTTTATCGAATGATAATTAAACTGTACAGCAATTATAACAGAAATGATACAAAAAGGTAACACTAAAGTTCTTTATCACAATTCTACTTCCTATAACTTCTTTATAACTTTTCTACAAAAAAGAAGAAACTCAATAAATAAATACAATATAGCATGAAAAAATATTCTAGAATTTAAATGAGTAATTACACTACCTCCTAGAGTTAAAACAGCTTCATGCACAGGAAATATACAGGGATGTACATGTATACAGCAGATTTGATTTTACAATAAATGAACACAGATGAAACATACAGTTTGCAAAGAAACTTTTATCACCTGAGTCTAGTAATAATGCTTTTATATATTTGAGGACTATCTGTCCCAGCTGTTACCTTTAACTTGGCCCAAGACATCTTCAGATTCAAAGTTTTCTACTGTTGTAAGACTTCCAAGGGAGTTTGAACTTCCCACTGTTCTGTCATCAGCATTTGAGTCATCTTCATGATTGGAAAGCAAAGCAGATGATGATTCTGTTACTGGGAATCTATTTGACAATGAATCATTTGCTGAATCACAACGATATTCAGAATAATAAACAGGTGGGTGTGCTTCTTGAGGATCTGTGAACCAGTATTGAGAATATTAGACATATCGTTTTCTTCTAAACCTATGTTACTAACCGTACTGTATTTTAAGAAATGCAAATCAGAAATTAAAAGAAAAAAAATCTGTGGAACTTGTAAGTCTACGAAATTTATATATATAATTTATATATATGTATATATATATATAAACAGATCTTTTCTTACAAAGTGAAAAGAAGAGAGTTTGTTAAAGTAAAAACACTTAAATCAACTAGAAAGATATCCCAGAATAACTGATATATAAAGGTGAACATTTAGACTTTATATAGTAATGATTCCAATGACAGAATGATATAAAATGGTAGACAGACTATATTGAGTGTTGCGGATACGAAAATTCACAGAGAAATGCAAGAGGTCTGACTAGTGTTGCAAACTGGAAAAAAAAAACTAAAATGTTTTTTTTTCAGCTTTGTGAAAAAAAAACATGAAAAAAAAACTTAGCACCCGTGTTTTTTTTCTATTTTTTTTTTTCAGAAAACAATATATTTGATAAATTATAGTTTTATTTAAGGAACTTCCATTTTACAAGTGTGTTTTAAGTCTTACTGAATGATATAATGTCTCACATAATGATTCATAAGTGTATCTATATAGGTAACATAATTTTATTCATCCTCTATGTCAGTACCACATTCACTAGTATCAGCACTACCAACACTAGTTCGATCGGTGTCGGAATTTTCTGTCTCTTCTTCTGTCTCCTCTTGATCCATAACTTCAGAAATAGTTAAATTTTCTTTAACTGTTTGTTCTTGTATTGTACGCAAAAGATTTTGAGATTGCAATTTTAAATTGTGAGCAAAGTACACACTGTGCATAAAGACTGCGCCGATAGTTCTGTATTACGGTCTTTTAAGTTTGAATTAAAATCTATTATCGAACAAAATAGGAGCTTTACTTCTTTTAAATCGTTTAATGAGTCAGTACCACTATGCACTATACTCTGAGAGTTAACAAGTATACGAATATAAAGAAAGCCCAATAAGTAATAAAAAGAGGCAAAAAACCGTGGATAAATTTTAAATTCCTAATTTTTTTAAAAGATCTGTAGGTAATTTTGTAGGGCTGGCAGCACTATTTCAAATAGCAAGTATCAATCCAAACAATGGGGAATGAGGATTCCTTCTCGCGCAACCTAATCTCTTCGGGAAATCCCCGTTCATAAAGAAAATTTCAGTAAATTTTGCCAATATTTTCGTAATTTTTTTCCCTACTGAACCAGAAAAATATAGGAGATTTTAAACTAAGATAAGTACTTAGAATAAACTCTAAAACAGTCATTTTAAACGATAACTGCCTTACAAATGTGAGATTTAGTAGTTGTAAAAAAAACGTGTTCCAGAAAAAAACATGTTTTTTTTCAAGCCAGAAAAAAAACCGTTTTTTTTTTTTTTTTTTTTTTTTTTTTTTTTTTTTTTTTTTTTTTTTTACAACACTAGGTCTGACACTGACCTAGCATTGGCAAGACAGAGAAAAAGGACCAAAGAGTTAAACTCAAAACAAAGGGTATGCAACCCAACTGAAGTAAGAGAGGTGAGGCATTTCACGTTTCATTTATTCAGTACCTCTTCAAGAGGTCATCTTGGGGATAACAGCCAGGGTGTAGAGTTTCCAGACATTTTCAAAAGGAATAAATGTAAGAAACAAACTAAATTACTTTTGTTCAACAAGACCCACAGAATTGTGTTTAAAATATTGAAATAATAATAAATCAAATTGGAAATTAGTAAAGTCCAAAGTTGGGAAAGTTTTCTACATCAGAAATGTTTCAAAGAATACTGATTTGGGGAGGCCAACTAGCAAATGATAACATTGGAGGAACGTAAAAGAGAGATGCCAAACTAATATGGCAGTATGCACAGTCCTTCAACTGCCCTGTTTGAGTGTTGCATCAAGGGATGCAAGCTGATATCAGTATCGATAAATATATCACGCCAGGCAGACATCGATAATAGATAATAATGATCTCATAAGGCCGATAATATGGACATTTTCATATTTATATATATTAGAAGCAAGTGTAGTAGTAAGTATGAGGTAGTTTATTGAACAAAAATTGATTTTTTTCCCATGAAGTCTGTTCCTAGTCTGAGTGACAGTGGCTCCTGCTTTTGAGAAGAGGCATTCAGAAGGTACCAACGAGGCTACTTTGAGTAAATGACTAATTTAAACATATCTTAATCTAAATACGATCCAATCATGATTGATTTTCATTCATTTTGCAACAAAAAATGTACTGTAGTCTCCAAATAACAGATATACGTAATAATAATAATTAAAAATATTGTTTCACACTTTTCAAGTTCTCCTTCACAACTTTTGAAGTCTTTCATATTTTTTACCAGTTTCTGTTTCAATAGTTCCACGGACTTTGTTTAAGGGTGCTAAGGGCTTCATTAAATACTTCAAACCCTTGCCTTCAACTACATTAAAAGGTCTATTATCAATACTGATCAAATAAGCAATGGCATCAGTTATGCGGTCATTTTTTTTACCCTCTTTTTAATACTGTAACACATCCTAGAGGGAAACAAGAGCCTACGAATGTGAGCTTAATGCAACAGACTGAATAGTAAAACGGTGAACGTAAATGAATAAGGAAGGAATAAAGCGCATGAAACGGAATGAAACCACAGAGTAAGCAAGGACGTGAAGAATTCATTGAAGGACGTTGTCGATTTTGTTACAGAGCTAAAACAGTGTTTGGCATAGTCAAATTTTGCAATATACACATTTATTTACAGGATTTTTTAAAAAGTGCTATGGAGTTTGTAGTTTTCGATATTTCACTGCAACATATCGATATTATTGTATTGACCATATAAAAATATTGATATAAATAACAATATTTTTGGTCCGATATTATCGATTGACCGATATATCATTAGAACCCTAGTTGCATCACACTACCGCTTAGTTAGATAAAAAAAACTCTTTTTAAGGCAATGGTGACCTTATTAAAAAATTCCTGACTTAGGGTTTAATTAAATACATGGCATGGTTCAGCTAATTTATTATTACTAGTGATCGCCCAGCGGTCGAAATTCGACCGTAATTCATTAAGGTGCTTAGTTTCTTTCATGAAAGAGTAATAATCATTACTTGAATTTGTTCTATTGTATTTGGTGCGAGCATAGATGTATTATATACTGTATACCCTGACGTCGTTAGCTGCGAGCGTGTACCAATATGTTATTAACATGTGTTGTTTGGCTTAATTCTCTGCATTACCTATAAAATTAAAACGATACACTCCATGCGTGACTGTATGCTAAATTTGAGTTCTAATCTAACCATAGCAAATGATGAAATGTATTTATCGATGGTTAATTTGAATTTAAAATATTCACTTTGACTTAAGGCCGGAAAACTGCTTTAGCTTTATGAAACATGAAGTAATTGCAGTCCTTTACCTGAAGTGACTTCTGAATCAAAATGTTTTTCATTGCGAAACCTGCATTCTAAATTCTAAACTGTAAAAATTTCATGGAATGACATTCAGTGCGCATTTAAATGTATCTATCAAAATAATTTCGGCTTTTTGTGTGTTCGCTATTTAAATTTGGTCTATTATCACTTTGAATTTCACGCAAATAAGTATTCCTTATTTCTTGTCTCTCTCTAATGAAATTACTGAAATTAAAAAATCAAAAGACACTTAACCAAAGTTTAACATTTTAAATAATCAAATGACCATGGCAGAATCACTACATTCCTTTTTGAAGTATTCCTTTTATAACTTCAAAGATTAATCTCTACTTATCTGAGTCTTTCATTTTACCAAAGACCACAGAGTGTCTCAATGCAGGGAATTCACGTAAGAACGTTGGCTCCGATCCTATTTCACGCACATACACACGTTCGCAAATTAATTTTTTATTTGAATAATCTATTTGTAACATGTATTAACTATGCTTATTATATTTTTTTCTTTACTGCTGAATAAGATCACAGACATCAGCAGATTCGCTTACCACTAAAGAAAAAAAAAATGTTAACAACGAATTTTTTATTTAATTTGATATATCTGTAACACATATTATACACACATTTTAGCTTTCTGCACTTCTTCTCCATATAAACTTTAACTATGCCAAATCTCACACTTCTCCGTGCGCGCAATATTCTTAAAAATGTATAATAAGTTTTCGCTTAGCGTATTAATATATAGATACTATGTAAGTTCAGAGATTAAGCTCGACTGTTTTGTTTCACCAAAGACCACAAAGTACGCCATCTATCAGCTAAACCTCGAACTGTTGCTTCTTGCTTCTATGTAAGTTCAGAGATTAATCTTGACTGTTTTGTTTCACCAAAGACCACAAAGTACGACATCTATCGGCTAAAAATTTTAGCTTTCTGTATTTCTTTAAGTTCCTCTGTTTGCCCAATATTCTGCGCTATCTACCAGCCCTCGAAATGTTGCTTCTTGCTTCTATATAATTTTTAAGTTCCTCAGTCTGCCCAATATTCTGGCCGCTAGCTGCACTATCTACCAGCCATCAGGTGAAGCAACTCCCAGAACTGGCAGCATCTGAGCGAACTACATAGGCGAGCGAGTGTTTTATTTAATTTAATGTATTTGTAATGCATATTATATATAGATTTTAGCTTCCTGCACTTCTTCTCCATATAAACTTTAACTATGCCAAATCTCACACTTCTCCGTGCGTGCAATTCTTAAAAATATATCATAAGTTTTCGATTAGCGTATTAATATATAGATTATTATTATTGGGAAAAGACCCTGCTGCCACTGATCTCATAATTATTTACAAAATCCACATCATATAAGATAATGCTCTTTCCACCTCAATTATCCAACCACTTTATATAACAGTACAACTATTCTACCCTGAAGATTAGTTTCATAACCTTCACAACTGCACTACTTCTGAAGCCCCTTTATCATCTGCCTTGCTCTCGGCCTTTGCCGCTACTGCATCTACCTTAAAAACAAACATGAGGAACCATTCATTACAAGATGAGCCTAGGCCCACACATTTAAGACACGTGACATCCATCTAAACCTTAGTTCCCATATATATCACAAAAATGAGATACAAACTCACTGTACTAAATGTAATTGAAACATTACAACCACCACCAGGTTTTAATTAATTCAACCTTGGTAGGTAATCAAAACCTAAAATAGAAAATAATTAAAGAAACTAAGACCTTCCTACTATAATATCTGCATGCCCAAGGCTTAAGAATGGTGGCATTACAACCCAAATAATTATTTCCGGGTACATTAAACAATAGAGAGCATACATAGAAAACTGAGTAGCAGTAAAAGAATTACAACAGATATATGAAGACAAATGAATCATACACAGAGAACAACACTGCCTATATTTCCAAGAAAAACAGTAAATTTATTTATTTATTTGTGTCCAAGTCACTTCTACATTATGAACAACAATTTTTTAATAAAAAAAAGAATATAAATGTAATTCAAGAAACAAACCAAACATACAATAAAACATTGTACAAACAAATTAAACAGCTCCATAAGTCTAGGATTGGTAACTATTTATATTCTATACATGAGATCCAGTACACAACAGTCTGAATGCCCTTTTCATTCGCTGTAAACAGGTCATTAAGTGCACAAGAACCGTCAAGTTTCTTGCAGGTGAATAGGTGTTGAGGGTGCTGCAGTTCCCCACATTCAAAGAGCTCTTCATCTCTGATGTAACCCCATTTCTTCAGATTTTATTTAGAGTAAGATACACTAGTTCTCAATCTGTTTAGGGCTTTCCAGGTTATTTACAGGAGACAATAGCCCTCAGCCGATTTCTCCTATGGATTTTACCATATTATTCCTGACTCCAAATTTCACCCCACTTCTGCTTGGCATTTTTTAGATGGTAATGAGGTCGGTGTCATTGTAGGAAAGAAGCTCTTTCTTGATTTAAGCATCACAAGAGTGGATTCATATCCAAACATGAGACCCCTGTTTTCACTTTTCAGTTTCTCCTTGTGATGTCTGGAGGAGCTATACTGGAAGACTGATAAATATAGTACATGGGAGAAAGGTTTAGACAGCCTTTTATGCATCTTGTCTCGTTTAGGGCTGCGTTTTCCTTCTTCGCAAGGGTGAAGTTTCGTATTCCATGGTAAAGAAGTGTAGTGATACAGCGGATGTAAGGAGGACTGTGGGCTGTGTTTCCATCTATGGTATGTCCTAATGTGTACACAGTTTTCCCTTGACATATATCTCACCTCTCGCATGACTAAGGTTATGAACTGAAATACTGTGAAGTGTTTTTTTCCCCGTGGGTATTTTCTTGTGTTTGACTGGCACTCCTGCCTCTATCTGTGGTAAGTGATGGGCTATTTCTCTCCCCCCATCCTATGCATACACTCTTTGTTAATTAACCAATGTGTCCTCTCATCAATTAAAGTTGGTACCCTTAGTTACTTCACCCTCCAGTTCACGGTCGCTGGTTGCCAGAGGCTTTTACTTTCCCCCATAGGTAAAATAACTACTGATTTGAATGAATTATTTAATAGTTCTATGAAATAACAATACTGACAAATCACTTTTCACTTCATATTTATTCTTCCATGAGCTCCATAGTAATATTACATGTGAAAATTACTTTTCAAAGATATTAAAGCACAACTACAGCAACTGAAAACTCGAAACTGTAACTAATCGACAGCTCCAATTAACTGCTTGTCTCTGCCGCTCGATTAAATATATGCTATTGAAAAATCCAGAATAGCACAAAGATAGCCGACTGATGTTTCTACACTGTTTATAATGCGGCCGACAGTCAAAACCAAATTAAAACAATCAGAATTTATACAAAATCATTAAAAACACTTGGAAATAAAAATGACAGATATTTACACATATTTATACAAAAAATTATCACCATAAACCAGTCCAAACAGTTGAGAATTGTCCTTCAAACATTGTGGGCCACATCAACACTTACAATTACAAACTTTTATTATTGTTCCATACATAATACTGTCCATGACCGTGTTACAATACACAAAATTTGCAATTAATCAGACAAACAATATAGAAATCCACGATTAATAAATTCCCATCTTGCAATGAACTCTTCACAGGTTTGCTGCCGGATAGCGTTTGTAAACGACGAGCTTTCGGCGACCAACTCCGTCGCCATCTTCCGAAGATGGCGACGGAGTTGGTCGCCGAAAGCTCGTCGTTTACAAACGCTATCCGGCAGCAAACCTGTGAAGAGTTCATTGCATCGACACGCCGGGAAAGTCTTCGTTCGCAAATTCCCATCTTGCTATACATAATTCTTAAAATAAACTTTCATAAAATGGCTGGAACTAAGGGCTGTTACACTATAATGTTTTCAGAGCTAATGGCAGTTTCATTGTCACAATTATCCAGTTGTTAATTTCCGGATTATATGATTCTGGACTCACAATATCAGCTTATGTCCTCACAGTGATCATTAAAGTTGGAAGTATGGTCAAGCTTTACTCCCAAGCATATAGGTGCTGCCCACTCCACATTATATTGGGTCTCTTCTTAGCTTCTTTGTTGTGCAGGTGGGAAGTGTAGACCAGTGGTTTTTCAAGGTGGTTTTGAGTAGCTATTGTTATAATAGTTGGTTAGATCTTTAGGTGCTACTATTAGTTTTATTTGCATCCATTTAAAGGTTTTACCCTAGGCATCAATGACTGTAATCTGCACAGATAAATGAGAGTGTGTCCAGAATGGTCTGCTGATCTTTCGTGTAGATTTTATACGTCAATGGGGCAACATCACTGCCTAAGTGGAGGCCATTTTCTTTGACTTTGCACTCGTTCCTTTTTGTCGGCAGCAAAACAAAGAACTGCCCGTTTTGTATCAGGCACTGGATGAATGCACCAGCCCGAAGTTCTTCATTTTGTTATATATTTTACTTATCAGCTACTAACGGCTGATTGTGTCATAAGCGGCTGTGAGGTTGATAAATGTGGTGCCTGTGATCTATCCTAGTTCGTATCCATCTTCTTAAGGTAATGTAAGATTTAGAATTAGGTACGGCTACAATCTATGCTTTCCACCAGAATTTTGGAATCTGTATTTTTATAATAGTGTTCATCAACTTCAATAAACATTGTCTTGTGGTGCATCCAAACATTTTTATTTGTTTGGGTTGCAGGTTATCTAGTCCTGCAGATTTATTGTTCTTCTTTGGGCTGATGGAGGCCCAAAATTTACTATCACACATGTACATACGATTTCCTACACAATAAACAGGAAACAAGTATTTTTTTACAAATTTTCCCACCAAGACAAAATACATATTTTCAAGTTTGTTATGTGACATTTATATAGTAAACTCTTTAACATTATATTTCTTCATATAGTCATTCTTGTTCCCCTTACTAGCTATTACCATGTTACAATCTACAAAAACAAACAATCGCAATGGCAAAGCACACTTTATTTAAAGAAAAAATTGCTGTAATTAATCTCCTATGAAAAATTACTGTTTACACTCAAACAGCAAACCTATCGATTACTTTATCCTGAAAAAAAAAAAAAAAAGGTTTTGTTTACTTTACTGATTTTTCTCTTTTCATTGTACCAATACTTTTGTGTTATTATGAACTAATTTCTAACAATAATCTTGCACATACCAAAGTGGACGGATGCGATGAGAGAACACTAATGCTGACAAACAAACAACACAATATTTCGGCATATGCCTTGCTCACAAATAGAAAAAACGGGCCATTAGGCTCGGAACGTGTGTGCACACCGAACGTTACCCAACGACTAACCGTGTTGTGGTGAGGGGGGGGGGGGGGACGGATAAGGAGTAAACTATCGATATCGGTATACAATGTCTGAGATAATATATTTAATATTTTGGCAGGCGATGGTAAGAGAAAATGTAGTAATGGTACGGTATAAACATAGAAGAAGAAAAAAAAAAAAAAAAAAAAAAAAAAAAGGTAGTGATGGGTTAATTGGAATTTAACGGTGGTTAAGTCCAGGTGGGTGTCTTGTATCCAGGATATTCTGGTACGCTAGTTCCCATCTCCGGAGTTCTGATGCAGTGGTGCTGTCAGGGAAAACTCTGACTGCTCTCACAGTGAAACAGTCGTTGAGGTTGTTGGAATCATGGCTATTGGCATGTTCTGGTACTGGAAGGTACTGGAACAACCTCAACGACTGTTTCACTGTGAGAGCAGTCAGAGTTTTCCCTGACAGCACCACAGCATCAGAACTCCGGAGATGGGAACTAGCGTACCAGAATATCCTGGATACAAGACACCCACCTGGACTTAACCACCGTTAAATTCCAATTAACCCATCACTACCTTTTTTTTCCCCCTATGTTTATACCGTACCATTACTACATTTTCTCTTACCATCGCCTGCCAAAATATTAAATATATTATCTCAGACATTGTATACCGATATCGATAGTTTACTCCTTATCCGTCACCCCCCCCCCCCCCACAACACGGTTAGTCGTTGGGTAACGTTCGGTGTGCACACACGTTCCGAGCCTAATGGCCCGTTTTTTCTATTTGTGAGCAAGGCATATGCCGAAATATTGTGTTGTTTGTTTGTCAGCATTAGTGTTCTCTCATCGCATCCGTCCACTTTGGTATGTGGTGGGTTAATTTCCCTTTCTTTTCTTATTTATAACGCCTAGTAGCCGCTTCCATTTTCCTTAGTTGTAACAATAATCTTGATCCTTGATCTTTTTACTGCACCAACTCTCTCTAATAATGCCTTTACATGCCTGTACAATGCTACTTGCTTTCCTCACACAGAAATTAAATATCAGACATTCCTTAATCGAAACATTCTTCACTTTAAACCCTACAGTGTCACCAATTTCAAAAGACTTTGTTTCAGTTATAAATGAATGAAGTTTTTCTCAACGTTGTTTAGGAGGAGTCAAAATGATGAAAATTCTGTGTAATGACATTTCTGAGGGGTCTTCTAATGATTTTTCTGATAGAAGTTAGTTTCCCCAAATATTTTTGAGCTGGTTCAGCCATTATGTCTGAAATTGCTTTAGCAAATCCCTCTACTTCAGTGACAGCTCCACTTAGTTGTCAACTTTTTCTAACTTTACCTCACCTGTCACTTTTGTCTACCACTGTCAAGATTGTAATATAGTCAATTAGTACTTGATGACACAATTAAATAAAACCTCCAAATTGCTAAGAGGTTGTGGTTGCTCGTCGCTAGTTGTGTGGAGCTACTAAAAAGAATTACATACAATTAAATATTGTTGACTAGCAGGATGAACTGTATGTATAACCTCTAAAATAAATCCTGAATATATTCTATTAGCTTGGTTTGTTTGATTACGGATTTGTAGCCGGATACTTAAAGAGTTTTGAACCACTGTCGTAATCGTTGCACGACCTGGCTTACATTTCCCTCTGCCTTTCTTTGTACCTCTTCACTTGGCTTACTACACGATGTTGAGCTAATACTTTGTGACTAGATTTCACTTCCGTAAGCTTTGATTTGGAAAAAACAATTTTTACCTTTTAGACTCTGCAAATGAGAACTGTTTCTCTCCAAGCTTTAATTTATCTCCAAAATATACACTAAAAGTTAGTGGCAAGTTTGTCAAATTTGAGGTATAAATTAGCAGTTCAACTACAGACTTTTTTTGTTGAATATATATATATATAAAACTAAGGAAGGATAGGGAATCCTTAAGGCATTTTCTTGCTCATTGTTATTATATATATATATCTGTGTCCCTATATTTCACTCTGCAGCCTGCACTACACAGCGGAAACTACTGGTTTTTGTGTGGTGGTAACATGGAGTTACCCATCGTGCACATTGGTGACTGTATGTCGGTAACTGTGGAGGTGTGGGAGATATGGTGGTTGAAATTGGTTGATGGAGAGCATTTTAATAGTTTGACCAAGAACATACGTGTCCCTATATTTCACTCTGCAGTCAAAAGTACCCAACACAGACCACTGGTATTAGGGTGAAGTAGAAGCCACAAGTCTCCCATCATGCACTATGGTAGTTGCTTGTTGGTAGCTGTGGGGATGTGGGAGCATGGTGGTTGAAAATGGTTGACAGAGTTATTTTATTATTTTGACCAAAGAAGTGTGTATCCATATATTTCACTTTGAAAACACAACTACATAGCACAGATCACTGGCGTTTGTGTTTATTAGTAGCCTCAAGTATCCCATCATGCACTATGGGGTTGCAAGTTGGTAGTTGTGGTGGTATAGGAAATACGAAGCTTAAAAGAAGTCGACCAAGGGCATTTTGATATTTCGACAAAACACATATTTAACTTTGCAGCCATAAATAACCTGCGCAGATCACTTGCGTTTGTGTGCAATATTAGCCTCGAGTCTCCCACCATGCACTAAGGTGGTTGAATGTTGGTAGCTATCATCAAAACTCTTCGCTCATGTTTGTAAAGAATTTGGATTGACAGTTACCGACATCTAACCACCACAGTGCACGATGGGAGACTCGATGCATTTACCGCACACAAACGCCAGTCATCTGAGTTATGTAGTTCAGGTAGCAAAGTAAAACATACGGCCACACTTCTTTGGTCGTAATACAAAAATATCCTTGATTGACCAATTTCAACCACCGTATCACCCACACTCCCACAGTTACCGAAATTCAGCCAACGTTGTGGTCGAAGGGTGACACTGTGCTGCTACCACACACAAACAACAGTGATCTGGCTAGATAGTTTTGGCTGGAAAGTGATACACCATGACACATACGTCTTTGGTAGAAATATGAAACAGCCGCAGGTCGACCAATTTCAACCACCATATCTCCCACACTCCTATAGCTACCGACATCTAACCACCATAACGCTTGATGGAAAACAAGATACTACTACCACACACAGACACCAATGGTCTACGCTATGTAGTTGTGGCAGCAAACTGACATATATGAAGAAACATGTCTTTGATCGAAATATGAAAATATTCTTGATCGGTCACTTACAACCACCATATCTCCCACAATCGCACAGTTACCGAAATTCGGCCAACGTTGTCATCGACGGGTGACTCTCTATTACCACACACAAACACCAGTGATCTGCGCTAGATAGTTTTGGCTGAAAAGAGATACACCATGACACGTATGTTTTTTGTAGAAATATGAATGTGTTGCAGTTCAACCACTTTCAACCACCATATCTCCCACAACCCCCTAGCTACCGACATCTCACCACTATAGTATACGATAGGAGACACGATACCACTACCACACACAAACACCAATTGTCTGTGCTATGTAGTTTTGGCAGCAGAGTGACATATACGGAGTCACATATCTTTGGTCGAAATACAAAAATATCCTTGATCGGTCACTTTCAACCACAATATATATATCCCACACTCCCACAGTTACTGACAATCAGCCAACGTTGTCATCGACGGGTGACTCTGTGCTACTACCACACACAGACGCCAGTGATCTGGGCCAGATAGTTATGGCTGAAAAGTGATACACCATGACACATACTTTTTTAGTAGAAATATGAATGTGCCGCAGATCGACCACTTTCAACCACCACATCTCACCACTATAGTACACGACAGGAGACACGATACCACTACCACACACAAACATTAATGGTCTATGCTATGTAGCTGTGGCAATAGAGTGACATATATGGAGACACAAGTCTTTGGTCGAAATATGAAAATGCCCTGCATTGACCACTTTTAACCGACATATCTCCCACATCAATCAGCATTCAGCCAACGTTGTGCATGACTGGAAACTCCACGCTACTTCCACACACAAACACCAGTGATCTGTGCTAGGTAGTGGTGACTGAAATGTAAAATATAGGGGAAAACACATTATATATATATATATATATATATATATATATATATATAAGATTTAAAGGATATCAGACTTAGGAAATAATTTTACTTTTAACTGAGCATTTGAGTGAGCCAAAGTATCAAATTTACTGTTGAAATTAGAAGTTTGATAATTTTTTGATTGAATTCTGTCTTGAACTGAGTATCTAACCCATTTTGTTAATCAGTTTTTTTTCAGCATGACCCATACATTTTCTAAACATTTCACTTAATTGGGATCACTTGGGTTAATTTTGGATCTTAAAGTCTTTCAATTGCAGTTGACATAATAACAACAGAAACAAACAATACAGCACGAAGCACCAATAAAACAACTCAGACAAAAACAAACCATCAAGATAAAGTGACAGAGAACAAACACAAGAAATAAAACCAAACACACGGCAACAAAACAAAATATACAAGATGCAGAAGGAAAGTCAGTGAGAAACCCCGACAACACAAAAAAGTCACTTAGTAAAAATAGTATCCCTTCTTCAGAATGTATCCAATGGATCTTTCACTCAAGATGTGCCCTTTCCGTGACTATAAATCAAAATATTATTGACTTTGATTTTAAAAAACAAAATTAATAACCTGTAAAAAACAATATGAGAGAGAAAAAAAATTTGCAATACCCCTGCTCCGGTTCCTGTCATCCATTAATATTCTTAGAGTTTTAACTTCTTCTGTACAAGACTCTCAACTATGACCTTGGCACAGTTATCTTCTACAACTGGTACCACAGTCCCACTGTTTCCTCTGGAACTGTAAGGGTTGTTGTCTTTCCTGGAGGAAATCATAAACACACCACTGTTTCTGCAGCCCTGCAGCCAGTGACCTCATCAACTTGAATCCCTGTGCCATGTCACTTTGCACGTGGTCAAATCCGGCTAAATCCTGGCTTGGACGGGAACAACAAAATTGATAGACCAAAATAGTGTAGCACTATATATTCAAAGACTTCGACAGAGTGAGCCGTAAAATGGTGCTAAATAAGGTAAAAACTAAATGAAAGTGGGAAATACAGTATCAAAAGAAGTGGAAGTGAACATATAAGTACCACAGGGTAGCTTATTGGGACCATTGATATTTGTTATTCTAATGAATGATTGTGTTGATGGTTTTACTATCAGAACTTAGGTTGTTTGCACATGACAATGTTATATAATAAGATCAAAATGGTGGAAGACTGAACTGGAGCAGGGTGGTCTGGCCAGGCTAACTAACTGGAAAGGTCAACATGCGCTGATGATAAATGCAAAGGTACACAGATAAAAAAATGAAAGGTTGATCAAAAGAACTGCCTTTTGAAGACTTGAAATGTACAAGTAAATACATTGACATAACATTTGACAGCAACTGGAAGGATACATTGGAGAGGTAGTAGGAAAAGGTTTAAAAATCCTTACATGTTGGAGAGAGAGAGAGATGAGGGGATTTACCAGAGAAGTAAGGGAACTGGGTTACAAAACTTTAATCAAACCAATGCTTCAATATGGTGGTGTAGTTTGGGACACACATTTTTGATATCAAATACAGGAGTTGGAGGTGGCAGAGAAGGGCTACTAAATTTGTCTCTAAAATCAATGCAGAACACAATCAATAACTGGTATGATAAAGGAATTGGAGTGAGGTTCATTGGAAGATAGCAGGAGGGGGAGTAATAGGAAAGTACAAATCCTATATTGTTGATGGGTCACGGAAAGATATTGGTGGAAGAATTAACGGAAAAAGATGACCATGACCACAAGCTGGCACTCAGTTTCAGGGATAAGGTGTTGGGAGAGATTCTTTTGTGGTGAATAGGATCAGGGATTGGAATAAATTACCAAGAAAGAGACGATGAATAATTTATCAAAAATACTGAAAGAATTTAAAGCTGAAATTTGTATAGGACAAAGGTAGGCAGGTACAGGAAGAGGGGAAAAATGAGCATGTAGGGAAATTTCCACCACAGTGTGCACTACATCACAATTAAATTAATTAAAGAACAGTATGCTATATATCAGACCTCTATGACAAACAGTTCATCTGGATATCAACAAATAAGGTATAAACACAATGTAATAATGGTAAATATAACATTATAATGCATGTGTGAACAAGCAAAAAGATCGCGGAGGAGAGCTTTGGGTTCAATGACTTGACTCCTGTCTGGACTCCTCAGCAACTGTATCAGCATATCATTGGCCAGACTTGTGTCAATTTTCACTAGAAGATGACTATACAAGTCTGTAAACAGTAACTTGTGTTTTGGTTTCACAACCAGTTTTTATCTTAGAGTTAAGAGCTCAAGTTTTGCTGTGGGTTGTGACCCATCCGAAGACTGTGTCCACATCTAAGGCACTATTGAGGTTTTCTCATCAATAAAAACTAAAATGTGTACATCAACCTTGTTTTCTCATATGACCTGATGCGACCATTTTGGTAAAATCAACTGGATATGAGACTCATTCTACCTAATCTGTGAAGAGTGTTAGTTTAGTGTATTTGTTACCCATTCGCCATACATGCATGGAGATTTGTTTCATGCTTGATTGCACTCATAAGGCACTTTTATTTTTCCAAGTTAATTTTAATTTATGTATTATTAAGTGCATTTTCAATGGAACTGTCCACACACCCCCCCCCCTTTCCCACCAATGGCACCCAGGAATAATAAATCCCAATTTCCAAGATATTAAATGTCAAATATTAAATAGAATATTAAAAAATTATAAACCTAGGACTATTACTATAAGTACATGTAACATATATGTTCAGAAAACTTACAGCAAGAAACTATGTCTTGAAAATTATATCCTGATATATCAATTTCTTTATTTAACCATGTATGATCCAACAGCTGTTTCACTTTGCAACGTTCTCGTGGATTTTTTTCTAACATCCAGTGCAACAGCTGCATAAGTTCTGCAACAGAAATATGAATTTAGATGAAAGAAACATTAAAAAAAAACATAAATAAATTAACGATAGTGGAACTAGGGCATTTTTGCAAGCAACTTTCAAAACATACATTTCTATTATCTACTCGCCGATCTTTATACACATCTTTCTTTTGGCGTTGGTTGCATATGAATTCACCTAAATGAATGTGCAAGTTACCTACATTAGAAATGGCTGGGAAGACCCAAGCTAATCAGGAAGCTTAGAATTGTATATACCAACATCACTAAATCTGCCTTGGCTACATTACCTTTGCCAACCCAAACTGTCAGTAAATGAAACTTATAACATTATTTCATTTTTGGTCATGATAAATTATATATTTTTGTATTCTTCTTATTTATAATGGACAGTGTAAGAGTGGCCTGGTGGTTCAGAGGGGATTTTCATAAGCTGTTAACCCAACCTTCACCTCTGGCACAGCTTACTGTGTAATGTGAAGTATGCCAGATGTTTCCACGGTTGAGATTCCATACTAAACGTCCCTTCTAGGGCTAACAAACCTAGTTGTAACAGTGATGTATAAACATCCACAGCAAATTCAATAAAAACAAAGGATTAATGTAGTCCTAGTTGGGCCAAATGAACATACATACTTATTAGTGTAAGCCCATGACCGTTTCTTGTGTATAGACACAGGTCTAGAATAGTTCGTGATTTCTTTGTTAAAGGTTATGTATGACATGTTTACCTGATATGGTTAAATATGAGCTTTTCTGTATTTCAAATAAGAGTTTACTTTGTAAAAGTTGAATAAAATCTTTTGTACTTGGAGAACTAATAGTAATAACAGATGCATTATACATGGACAGGGACAATAGCGCTATCGTATAATTGTTCAAAGGTCGTGGTTGCTAGACTTACACTAGCTGAAATATAAACTTAACTTATATTTAATACTAAAAGTTTACTCTGTAAAATTTGAAGAATTTATACTTAGTTTAAAGGTAGTGCTAACATACATCACAACAAGAATTGACTAGAAAGCATCATGCTGTTCGTGATTGAAGCTGGCCATAATGTAACCTTTGACCATCGTGTCTATAGCGGCCAGAGAACTTACTATAGATTCCAGATTATTAATCAGCTAAGCAATTCTGAAGAAATGAATTGCAACAATACTGGTTTAAGAATCATATCTGAAGTCTGATGACCACTTTAAATAACCTAATAACTCATGTAAAATAACAAAGATCATTAATGAAAGTGGCCAGTAAAATATATAAAAAGTAAATAAACTGAAATTTATAAACATTAATATTAGCTTAAGTTTTAATTAAAGCAACATTTATCCTAGGCCGGAATGACAATTGGCATGGTCATGAGAAATTTCTTTTTTTTCTTTTTTAAATGTTGCTCTCATTAGTAACACTTTGTTGAAAAAAAGGTTCAGGTTTTCTCAGCCACAAAATTTATCTATATTTTTTTAACTATGAAAAGCATTAATGTATTCTGGCATTTCATTTCATAGCAGTTGCTTAGCTATTAAATTATGTACATAACCTCAAATTTCTAATATCTCTGAGTGCTGTTAATTTGCGTGCGAAGGCGGGTGTGTGGTGTCACCTCTCTCTGGCCAATAGCTATCAAGGTGAATGCGTGAGCTTACAAAATTATTAGTATAGATAAGGTGGTTGTAGATATTACTCATCCATATTCTGTATAACAAACTTTTTCTATTGTTGTTCATCAACATTATCACTGATTTCTTTTACGAAAATTTCCAGTTCTTTCTGGAGGAGAAAAGCTGTCATTAACTACAGTTAGCCAAATTGCATTCGTAGGCATATTAAATATTAATAAACTGGCAATTAACTGCTGCTCACTCTTGCTGGGCCATTTTTGAAATTAAATCTTCTCAACTTACACTTTCTTGACTACCTGTGACAGCCAAAAGTGTTCCGTCTAAGTGTCAAGACTATAAGAGATTCGGATTTTGCAAAATCAAAGTCCCTTATGCTTGCCGTTCATGCCACGAGTTGCTTAGACAGCTTGCATTCTAGACGACACAAAACTTCCATGCAGCAATGTATTGAAGGATGAAAGATCAGCTTTGCGGGTATTATGGTAACGCAATGATGTTGTGGTTTTCCAGCTGACAAATGGCGTCGGACTGTAGTGATGAAAGCACGGGAGTATCAGACTAAAATTACAAACTTGTTGGCAGAAAATATTTATGCAGTGTTAAGAAGGAATCCACTGCAGAAGATTAGGACAGAGATGGGCCATAGAGTTAATGCTTTCAAAGCAACTGTGGAGAAGGCCAAGAAAAACCTGAAAAGAGAGAATTGCACGATACCTAGATTCTATGGATTGCCCAAGGTTCATAAAAGAGAGGTTCCCTTAAGGCCGATTGTGAGCGTGGTCAACTCACCAACACATCCACTAGTGCCGTATGTTGCTGGTAAATTAAATCATCTTACAGAAGATGTCAGATTAGTTGTAAAGAACTTGGCTCACTTTATAAAAATTATTAATGATTTGACACTAGAGAAGATGTATGTCTTGATTAATTTTCATGTAGTATCACTATTTACTAACCTGCTGGTAGAAAAAGCCATTTCTGTAATACATGCTAATCATTTTGCACATGGAATTCTAGTGACCTCTTGGAGTTCAGCCTTAACTCATCTGTTTCCCAACATGGTGGACAACTTTATGCTCAAATGTATCCAACATCAGAAGGGTTTTCAGAAGTAACAAACCCATGGAAGACAACTCCAAATCCCAAGATACCAATGTGCCACGGAAATTCGTCTGTATCCTATATCTATTCGGTATTACAGGCAGATTGGAAAATTGTTAAAGCAGGTGGAGGTGCCAACAGTGTATATGGCTCACAGCAAATTTGGCCAATCATTAACAAGGTTGATAGACCATTTACACCCATACCAGCTTACGGGTGTTTATGAAACCTCCTACAGCTGTGGCAGTCTATACATCGGCCAGGCAGGTAGCACTGTGGCAGAGAAACTTAAGGAACATTTCCTTCGCTATAAACATAAAAACAGTGACAAATCTGCCATAGTTCAGCATGCCATTAACACCGTGCACGAAATAATATTTTAAGACATGAGGCTGCTGTGGAGAGAAGATCTGTGGTTGCCTGAATGAGTGAAAGAGGCAGCAGAAATTTGAAAGAATACCAACAATTTCAACAAAGACAGCAGCATATTACTCTGTGATGCTTGGTATTTTTAACCGACTTCAAAAATAGGAGGAGGTTCTCAATTCGTCTGTATTTTTTTTTTTTTTTTTTTTTTTTTTGTATGTATGACCAGCGATATCTTCACCAATTTTGAACCGATTTAAATGAAATTTTTTTAGTGGATAGGGTATACCTCCAAAGTGGTCCCATATGAATTTCATTGAGAAACCACCCCTTCTACCCCCCTCCGCCCCCTAATTTTTATACAAATCCACATTTTTTATTCAATCTTGATGAAACTTTGGACATATATAGCCAAAAATAAAGAGAAAAATACTGTCAACTTTTGGTTTAAAAAAACTGAACCCCTCTCCCCCTATCCACCCCCTTAATTTTTGCCATTTTTCTTTATTCACAGCTACAGTAGACACCATTTAACTGATCTCCATTAAAGTTGGCAATTACATGTAGTTTTTCATGGAGAAGGATTCTGATCAAAAAAATCAAAATAAAAAACCACGCCTCTCCCATTTACACCCCTTAATTTTATAGAAACCTACATTTCTTATCTGATTTTTACTGAACTTTGCCCATGTATACTTTAAAACAAAGAGAAAAATCCTGATAATATTTGGTCTTCGAAAGTTCAACCCCCCCTCCTTCCACCCCTTTAATTATTGTCAATGTTCTTCATAAAAAGCTACACTCGACACCGTTTGACCGATTATCATCAAAGTTGGCATATGCATGTAATTTTTCATGGAGAATGTGACCAAAAAATAAATAAATAAAAAACCACCCCTCTCCTCTTTACACCCCTTAATTTTTATACAAACCCACATTTTTTATCCGATTTCGATGAAACTTTGGACATGTATAGTAAAAAGTAAAGAGAAAAATACTGTCAACTTTTGGTTTGAAAAAACTGAAGCCCTCTCCCCCTATCCACCCCCTAAATTTTTACCAATGTTCTTTATACAATTCTACAGTCGACACATTTAACTGGTCTCCATTAAAGTTGGCATCTACATGTAATTTTTCATGGAGAAGGTTTCTTACCAAAAAATAATAATAAATAAATAAACCACCCAATGTCTCCCTTTACACCTCTTAATTTTATAGAAATCTACATTTCTTATCGATTTTTATTGAACTATTGCCCATGTATACTTTAAAACAAAGAGAAAAATCCTGTCAATATTTGGTTTGCCAATGCTCAACCCCTTTCCTCCTTCAACCCTATTAACTTTTATCAATGTTCTTTATAAAAAGCTACAGTCGCAATCGTTTGACCGATTACCATGAAAGTTGATGCTTATATGTATTTTTTTCACGAAGAAGGTGTCTGACCAAAAGATCTAAAAACCAACCCCTCTCCCCATTAAACTGCTTAATTTTTATACACAACCACAATTTTTATCCGGTTTAGACAGAACTTAGCAAATTTTTACTATAAAACAAAGAGAAAAATGATGCCAACTCTTGGTATGCAAAAAATGAACCCCTCTCCCCTTTTCCACCCCCATAATTTTTGTCAATTTCTTTTTAGAAAGCTACAGTCGACACAATTTGATCGATCTTTATTAAAGTTGGCACATATATATGTAATTATTTATGGATAAGATCTCTGACCAAAAAATAAAAACTATCCTAGCTCCCCTTCCCTAAATATTTGTACAAAACACACATTTTGATTCGATTTGGTGGAACTTCGCATGCGTATACTTTAAAACAAATAGAAAAAGAAAAATACTGTCCACATAACTTTCACAAAAATGCAAACCCCCCCTTTCTACCCCATTAATTACTGTCAATGTTCTTTATACAAAGCTACCATTTCTTTCTGATTTAGAAGGAAGTATGCACATGTATACTGCAAAACAAACAGAAATATAATGTCTACATTTGGTTTCGAGAGTCCAAACTCCGCTCCTTCCTTTCCATCGTTTAATCTACAGTTTCTATCCGATTCTGAAGGAAATTTGCACACGTATACTTTAAAACATACAGAACAATTGTGTTTAAATTAGGTTGCTGAAGCCCAACCCCTCTTCCCTTCTACACCCACCCCTCCTAATTTCAAATGTTCTTTATAGAGACCCACAGTTTTATCAGATTTCCATGGACCACTGCACATGTATACTTAAAAAAACAGAAAAATAGTGTCTACATTCTGTTTACAAAACCCTACCACTCACTCCCTTACCCGATTTAATTTTGGCAAATGTTCTTTACACAAAGATGCAGTTTTTATCTGGTTTCGATGGAAATTTTCACGTGTATACTTTAAAACAAAGAGAAAAATACTGCCCACACTAGCTTTACAAAAACCAAACTACTCGTCGTCTCCACACCCCTTAATTGGATTTTTATACATAACTACAGTTTTATCTGATATCAATAGAAATTTACACACGTATACCCTAAATCAATCAGAAAAGGCAGTCTACATTTGGTATACAAAAGCTCAATCCCTCTTCCCCTTTACCCTCACCCCTTTTGATTTCCAATGTTCTTTACAAAAATCCATAGTTTTAAATCCCGTCAAAATCAGTTAAGCTATTTTTAAGTCATGGCATAATATTTATAAAATAAATGTGTCGTAATGTCTCAACAAGTACTTCAGATTTCAACTTTGATCCCAAGCTTTCACGTTGTGAAAATCAATTAAAAATCTATATTTTTTGTATGATGCCGGAGCAAACTGATATATTCGAGAGAGATTTCTGTATGTGGTATGTATTAATGCCCAGATGTTACATGTTTTGGTTATCGAGCAGCAGCTTTAACAGATGTTATGATAAACATAGCCTGACATTCCTTAACACAAAGCCAAATTCACCCCGTTCTGGAAGTGGTTGTGGTATATAAAGACAGAATTCTTCGCAATTCAGTTTATCTTATATAGCTTAGGACAACTACATTCTCACCAGATTCTCAACTTAGACCTAGACATTAGCCATAGGTTTCCCTGGTGCTAAGGACGACATGCAGCTTGTGTCTGTGGCAAATTACGGATGGATGGATGGATGAAAGCAAGTGCTTTATTCTCTGAGCTACTAGAAAGTTCGCAAAATGGGAACTGCTGCGGCATATTTAAAATACCAAACGAACTATAATACCACTAAAAATTTAAAAATAAATTAATTTTTTAAAAAAAACATAAAAACCACCTTCAAAAAAAAAAAAAAAAAAATTATTGAGCACTAAAAATTTTAAAATAACTTTATACCTTGCTTAGAAAAAAGTAAATCTAAATAGACAACATTTTACATTATTTTCATTGAAATTTTGACATTAATTAGTTATTTTTGGAGTCGGTGCCAGCGAAAGCAAGAAAAACAATAAGGAATAACAATAATACATAAAAAATCATGTTACTGCTTACCTACAATTAATGCTAGAAACATGTTTCAACAAAACTGAAACATACAGATGGTACGCCGATATTATACTCTGTAAATCGTTTACTGCATGATGCAACCTACCGACTGACACTGTAGCGCGAAAGATATGCCTGGATGACCAATAAGGCCAAGCCACTGATTAAAATACTGTTAATTTGTTTCCCTAAGCTGTCTCCCACAATAACACTATCTGCCTCACGACATGCTGTAAAATATTGGGAATTTTTGTTCGTACTCCCCGTTTCGCCTCTAACGCCAAAACAAGTTCAGTAATTCTATCTTCATGATGTGACAGCTGGCACCGACTACAAAAATAACTAATGTCAAAATTTCAATGAAAGTAATGTAAAATGTTGTCTATTTAGATTTACTTTTTCCTAAGCAAGGTATAAAGTTATTTTAAAATTTTTAGTGCTTTTTTTTTGAAGGCAGTTTTTATGTTTTTTTAAACAATTATTTTTTTGCTATGTCAACATAATAGCATCTCTGAAAAACTACAATGTTTTTTTTTTTCTTGTCATAACAAAAAGACATTATATATCAATTAATTTTGAGAAAAGTCCTCAAATATTACCTTCAATTGGAAAAATGCCAGCAGTAGTTTAATGATGAGGGAGTTGCTAAGAGATGTAGTGAAAACAAAATATTGCTTAGTCTCAATATGACAATAACACTGGGAATGTCATTCTTGGAAGAACTTAGGAACTTGCTTACATATTCAACTAAGTACTTCCTTTCATATATTTGAGGTACATAATTGTTATATGTTTCTGTTGTGTTGCCAAGAAAGGTGAATTACATGTGGCAGCAGTAAGTTTCACATTAAGTGGATACTGATTTTGTGGAAATGTAATATAGCCATGTATCAAAATCTTGGGCATGGCAGCATCAACAGCAATGGTATTTCTTCAATTGTAAAATGAATCACAGCCAACCTGTTGCAATATTCATTGAATTTATTGTTTACCGGTTTCGACCCGCCTTAAGGGAGTCTTCTTCAGAACTTGTTAAAAAGTATTACATCAATCTAAATAAACTCTTCTCAATAAAATAGTACATTTTGTACTTAAGTCACACATTAAAATATATTTTATAGTTATCCATCCGGTAGCCAACTTGTATCACAGTGCCAGCGTCACACCTAACATGTTAAAGCAGGCATGTGCAACCTCTTTTTAGTTCAGGGATCAAATAATCATTCTGTCTGAAAATTAAGGGCTCAATCAAATTATTAAATAAAATAAATTAACTAGAGAACAGGGAATAAGGTTGATGATTGCTTTGCTTGTTAAGGAACAACCAAATTCAATAAACAATAAGCAACTGTTTTGTTATTTCAAGTTTATTTTAGGTGAAATGAGTAACCTAGTGATTACAGAGGTTTTTATTTTGTTCTCATACCACAAATCAAGAAATTGCATAGCAATGCTACACTCATACACTGCAGCAGTTAGTTTGACCAAATGATCATCACAAGAACAGTTGACTAAACGCTGTTTCATTAAAATATGCCAATCTCATCCCTGGTCATCTCTAATCGTCAAACCCCTTTCATGACTCAGATTTATGTATCAAATTTTGATGATCTGAACACACAAATTAAAAACCTTCCGAGTTCGCTTCATAACCTTAACTCTTACCATACTTTGAACTTCACATTCACCTCTCCCAAAGCTTATGATAAAATTCTAGATAATTCCGTACACTTCCACTGATCATGTCTGTATCCTCTTAACTCTCCAGGTTATACCCTAGACAATTTATTAAAAAGTGACATTTCAGCAATCTTGGTTTGACTTCCATCAGAGGACCGCCATGTCTAAGGCCACTGTCATCTATCTATATCTACCACAAGCATGTGTGTGTAAGGGAGATACCGGGGTGAAGTATCGGTTTCGTTACCTTAGCTAACTTCTGACTTGCTTTAAGTTCCTCTGAATTTTCATTAACAAAATTGAATGACCATGTATAAGCCTGGATAATTCAACTGTAAAGCATAGCGGTCGTCACATAGCTTATTTAAACCAAAAGCTAAGGAAAGGTTAATATTCACTACGAAAGTATGTAAAAGTTCACTTGATGAAAATTTTTTAGATTTTATTCAAAAATCACACTTGAAAATTGCTATTACAGTTGAAATGGCAAAATCGAACTAAACGTCTCCAAACATCACAAGTCAAAGAGGAAGAACTACCAGACTAAACCCTGTTAGAAAAGTTATAGGTTCAGAGTCACAGATTGCACTACTGACCGACGAGAAAATTCAACATGGCTACAAGTCACACCTGTTGTTGCTAGCTCCAGGTCTGCCGGAAGCCATCTTCGTTGACCGACACCAACGCCTCCCAACGGATTTCTTAAAACAAACTAGCGCAAGATTAACTCCGTGACGTGAAACAAAAGGTGGTCTAGACAACCTAAGCTCCTCAATATCTACCCTTAGCCGCATGCTTACAGTGATCTCTCGCTTAACAAAACTAGTCTGATAAAATTTTATTATACCCAGTGTTCAAAATTCAACAATGTGTAGCCTGGCCCTTGAAGGTTTGTTGAGTTTATGATGACCATAATTTTAAATTAACACGTTTTACTGTAAATAATTAAAGTGTGCAGGCGTAATGGTAATTGACTTCCTAAAAACGGTTGGTAAGTCCCCGGGCTGTTACTTGATTTGTGCAATCTTAGAAATTCCTGCTGGATTACAAATTATCATGTTTAAACTTATGTTCCTGATTTCAAAAATGCAACTTTTATTGTTATCGGTGGTGTATTAGAGAAGTTATTTAACTTACTAAAATCGAGGTTGAAACTGCTTAGAAGACATGTTGGGAAAAATTGGTTTCTATCGAAAAGGTATTATTCTCTGAATTTTCTTTTAATTTTATTATGTGTTTTAAAAGTTGTTTTATTTACGGAAGTGGTCTTGTTTAATCCCAGTTTAATTTCGAAAATTATCACGTTTTTGTTTACAAAATAATAACTTAAAAATTGATTTAACATTCGATCTACTGCATGGAATGTTTTAAAATTTGAATATGTTATACCGTGTTCTTTACTCTTTCAGAAAATTTACTTTTCAGCTCGGGAAAATATCGAAAACGTGTTGTTATTTAGTGTTGTAACTACATGTCTAATGAAGTGTTTAAAATTATGTTTACTTTATTTATATTGCCTGAAATTACTGATTTTTTGTGCATTTAAGTTCCTTTCGGATTACTATTAATATTATAAAATTACTTTACTGCACCGAAAAGTGTGGAGGATTAGTGGTATTATCACGTAACCAAAATCGACTGTTTACAAATTGGATAACTATGGATAACACTGGCTCATGTTAGTTTAAAGGCTATTTACTATTATAAATTGTTTATTTAAGGCTTGTATTACGTGCTGAGTGACTTTATTGTTTTTAAATCGGCTTATGTTCCGAGTTAGGTTGCAGTATCGGCTTCTGCATGAAACGTGTCTCTCATATCCTGTAGTTGCTAAATGAAAAATTTTATGTTTTCTGGAAGGCATACTCCCTCCCTTATGCCCTATAGCCAAGTAAAGTAGAAATTAACCTAAATTCTAAGGTGCTTACATGTGTTAATGCCTGCATTGACATCAGGGAAGTTAATATGACCAGCATTTTTCTAAACATATATGACCATACATGTTTAAATTGTAGCCACCTGTGGAACTTCTTATATGATTTAGCAACTAACTTGTGCATAAACTATTTGCTAACCACTTGTCCCAAAGGCTGTTTGATCACTGGCAAATGGTATTTACCCAAAACCCTCAACATTCTGTTGCAGCAAATTCCTTCACACATATTAGCAGTAACTTAAATTCTTCTTTCAAAGTTTGTGCTGTCAGAATTGTCCTAGTGCAGAATTTCCTCTAAATTTAGGCAGTGAAAGTAGTCTACTAGTGCAACTACCTGGTCTAAATCTGAGATAACTCTGTACTTCTTTGTTCCCCATTCTTTGCCCTCTCCTTTTTTTTCTGGTGCAGTTCAAATTCAACAACATCCAATTATTTTAATTGTTGTCCTCTGCCCCAGTAGGAATTCCTGTTTAAGATCGTTGTGTAAATATTTGGATTTTATTTATTTTATTAATTTAATTTTCATTTGATTTGATTTGAATATTCAGTTCTAATTTTAAACCCACTTTCTTCTGTTTCTCCAGTTTGTTGCTACAAATCTAAATGCCCTTGCCCACATATCTTTGTCACTGTTAAGCTTGTTTGAGAGAAACAACATGCTGGTAGTTATGTGACTCCTACCTTGTGCAATTCATATTCTATTATTGATGAAGTATTTACTTCAAAAATGTCTTTTTCTATGTTCTGCATTTTTCCGAGCTGTCCTAATATTATCTGTGATAAGTGGAGGTTTCTATTTCTTAATTAATTGTACTTCTTGTTTGATAAAATGAAAGGTGATACTGATAACAACAGAGAAATAGGTGAATGAATGCGGAACATAAATATTTCATTGATGAAAATTACAATGCTCAAAGAGTCCTGGAAGAATTAGCTTGACAGGCTGCTAAATGTGAACTGTATACACACTTATCGTATTTGTAGCTATAGGAGTTTTTACTTTATATGTTTTGGTCACCAGTGGATCAAAGTCTCGTTCAATTCACTTGAAACTGAATCTCTGAATTAAGGAATACGCTCTTTTATATCTGAAGCAATTCAAACTTTAATATCATTTATTTTGTTATTAATTCAAATTATATTTAAGTAAAAAGATCTCCAAAGATTATAAGCTCCGATTTTAACAGTAACCGATTGAATAGTTTTGATCCATACATACGCTAGTGTTATTAATCACTCTCTGTTTGTTACTCTGTGACACCATGAGAACCAACTCTTATCTCAGAGTAACCAACAGTCAGTTTCCTCTATGGAACCTGTTCACAGCACAGGAGCAAACCTGTATGAAGCAAGGGGAGAGGGTGCGCACAGGAATTAATGTTCAATTTGTCCGGATGCATGTTAACACAGGAAAAGCCTGGTATTTACATTCTGTAGAGTATACTACCCTTGAATGTTAACCTATGGCTCTGAAAACTGGGCTGGGACAGAAGGAGATACAAGCAGATTACAAGTGGCAGAGATGAAGTTTCCAAGAGGAAAAGAGGAAGTAACAAAAAAGCATAGAATCAGAAACACCAGGGAAGATAAAAGTTGAACCACTAGAAGAGATGTAAATTAGGAAATGACTGCAATGACTGGAACAAATTTTGAGTGTGATGGAAGGGAGAATGCCCAAGTTAGCACTCTAGAACAATGGGAAGGAGATCTATTGGAAGACCATGGACAAGGATGGTTTAAGAAAGAAAGGCATAGAGATGAAGGGAGCTTACAGGAGACAAGTGGCGGAGTAAGAAACATGGAGTGACTGTCAGATATGGATGAGTATGAGTTACATAAGTATAAATGTCAAATATGATAATGATAACAATAATAATTTACCGAGCATGGTGGGTGAATAGTTAAAATTCTGGCCTCGCATTCGGGAGGATGTGGGTTCAAATCCCCAACAGGGCATCCAGAATTGGGTTTTTCATGGTTTCCCCAAATCATTGCAGGTGAATGCTGGGATGCTTCCTCCAAAAAGGCCATGGCCAAATTCCTTCCAGTTCCTTGTCCCGTAGTCCCATCCCACCTCTAATGACCTTAGCCATCGACGAGGCGTAAAGCAGTAAAATAATAATAATAATTAACAGGAAAGTGGTTTAAAGCAATGCAATTAAGGAATGATAGAGAAACACCATAGATGATGGTGGCTGGGGAAAGATGATAACATGTAATGCAAAATTTTGGTGTTGAATCTTATTCTTGCAAGTAGATGAGAAAAACTTAACAGGGTCAGATTGATCAAACCCAAGCCTGCTTAGTGTCTGGAGGATCCAAAGTACCATGGTGCTGGTGCAGGGAGGAAAGAAAGTACTAGATCGATAACTCTGGAGAAATATTATGATTGGAAAAGTGAGAACTTCATCAAAGTAATTGATGTGATAAGATATAAATATTAATCTAATATACACTGAAGGGCCAAAGAAACTGGTACAGGCATGTGTATGCTAACAGAGATATGTAAACACTCAGACTGCGGTGTTGCGGTTGGCAATGCCTATATAAGACAACAGGTGACTGGTGCAGGCATTAGATCAGTTACTGGTGCTACAATGGCAGGTTATCACGATTTAAGCAAGTTTTAACATGGTGTTATAGTCAGTGTATGAGAGCTGGGACACAGCATCTCCAAGGTAGCGATAAGGTGGGGATTTTCCTGTGCGACCATTTCATGAGTGCATATCGGGAATCCGGTAAAACATCAAACCTCTGACATCACCGTGGCCGGAAAAAGCTCCTGCAAGAATGGGACCAACGATGAATGAAGGGAATCGTTCAATGTGACAGAAGTACAACTCTTCCGCAAATGCTGGCCCATCTACAAGTGTCAGCGTGCGAACCATTCAACGAAACATCATTGATATGAGCTTTCGGTGCCGAAGGTCTAATCGTGCACGACACAAAGATTTATGCCTCGCTTGGGGCCATCAACACCGACATTGGACTGTTGATGATTGGGAACATGTTGCCTGGTCTGATGTGTCTCGTTTCCAATTGTATTGAGCAGATGGACGTGTTAAGGTATGGAGGCAACCTCAGGAATTTACGGACCCTGCAGGTCAACAGGGAACTGTTCAAGCTGGTGGAGGCTCTGTAATAGTGTGAGGCATGTGCAGGTAGAGTGACATGGGACCACTGATATGTCTAGATACAACTCTGACAGTTGACCACGTACATAAGCATCCTGGCTGATCACCTGCATCCATTCATGTCCATTGTGAATTCCGATGGACTTGGGCAATTCCAGCAGGACAATGCAACACCGCACAGGTCCATAATTGCTACAGAGTGGCTCCAGGAACACTCTTCTGTGTTTAAACACCTACGCTGGTCACCAAACTCCCCAGACTTGAACATTACTGAGCATATCTGGGATGCCTTGCAACGCGCCATTCAGAAGAGATCTCCACTACCTCGTACTGTTATGGATTTATGGACAGCCCTGCAGGATGCATTATATCAATTCCCTCCAGCACTACTTCAGACATTAGTCGAGTCCATGGCACGTCGTGTTGTCTCTGCACTCCACATCTCCGGCACAAAGGTAAAATGCTTCACTACAATGTACACACTACTTCTCGTTGAGGTCTTCAACATCTTAATTCTTTTCTCAGCAGTAGCAGTTCGCATCGAACTAAAACATCTGATCATTCATTGTGCCTAGAGCAAAACTTTAGCAGGACACTAACATGACCAAAGTATTGCTTTTGCAAAAAAGTTAGCCACACGACCCAATAAAGAACAATGGTTCAATCAAAATCTCTTAAAAGGAAAACAAACTTTTCAGTCCATTGCCATCAAAGTACCACAATTCCCAAGGATTTCGCTACCAGGAATGAAATCTTAAAATTTCTTTGATACCAACACCATAATTTTAAAATCTACAGGGACCTCTCCATAAAGAGGAAAATTTTAAAATTTACCAGGACTTCACTATAAAGAGCAAAATTTTATAACTTGTATGGGACCTCGCCATGAAGAGTAAATTTTGTAACTTGTATTGGACATAGCCATGAAGAGTAAATTTTGTAACTTGTATGGAACCTCGCCACGAAGAGTAAATTTTGTAACTTGTATGGGACCAACCCACGAAGAGTAAATTTAGTAATTTGTAAGGGACCTTGCGACGAAGAGTAATTTTTGTAGCTTGTATGGGACCTCGCCACAAAGAGTAAATTTTATATCTTGTATTGGAGCTCACCTCGAAGAGCCAATTTTATAATCTACCACCATGAATGTTTAGTATCATCAGGGCATGCTGCAAGAAATGCTATGGATGGTCCTATCAAGAAATTAATCTTGCCCTTTTGCAAGTTTGGAAAGAGAGAATTTGTTCACGTTAGTGTACAGAATTTTTTTTTTCTAATTTCCCTGGGACATAGCCAGGAAGAAAATGAGTTTCTAAAAACTTACTTTGATGTTATGAAGATGGTAAAATCCCTCTTTCGCGTCTAATCACAATGGAATATATTAAACTTGGATTATCCTAAAGTTTTTTTCCTCAATATCAGTCAGTGTTCAATAAAATTGACCTTAAATTCAGGATTGCCGAACATACTGCGGTTAACCATCTTTTGTTCACAGAATCTTCACACATTCGACGGATGCTTCCATAAGGAGACGGCCGTGAAGCAGCGCCATACCAGCCTTACCAAGCTGGCAACGAGGCAGCCATGAAGAATCCTACAGACCCTTCCAGGATCACAAGAAAAGCAACGCAGAGCCCTGCCTGAGATGGGCATTGTTGAAGACTCCATTGCAAGAAGCCACTACCATCCTGATTTCGGTTTTCCATGGTTTCCCGAAATCACTCCAGGCGAATGCCAGGATGGTTCCTTCATAAGACCATGGCTGACATTTTTCCCCATTCCTTGCTCCGACAAGTCACGCACCCAACGCACACTACTAGTGCCTATGAGTGACAATCAGGGACGGCCGTCACAGCAGGATAGCCATGTCAGATCTGGAGTACCGTCCTACGCTGCCAGATGCACCACAGGCGCAGCGAACTACGTGTGAGTGCCGCAGCGACCACTGAGCTAACCACAAGGTGGCTATTTAAGGAGAGGAAGAGCAAGCAGCAAGCAGAATTGTGCCGCCCGCCAGAAAGGGAACATCACTATCTGTCATTGTGTATTGTGATACAGATTTTTTTTTTTAAAACTGCTTAATGTCTCTTAACAGCGAAGTCTTTAGAGACGGGAAAGGATAGGGGCAAGGAATGGGAAGGAATTCGGCCATGGCCTTTTGAAGGAAGCATCCCGGCATTTGCCTGGAGTGATTTGGGAAACCATGGAAAACCCAAATCTGGATGCCCGGACAGGAATTCGAACCACCGTCCTCCCAAATGCGAGGCCAGAACGCTAACAGTTACACCACCACGCTCGGTTTCTGATACAGAGTCTAATAAACTGGTTCTGTGTACCAGCTGTGTTCTACTAGTTACTCTCCACTGTCCGAGGGATATCCACAGCCTACCTTCGCTGGTGAGCTATCTACCTTGAACCAGGAACTCCATTCAACCCGACTCCTGATCTTTCCTGGATAGATTTGACATATATATTTAAAATCCACTATTTGCAATTTAGATTGTATAGCAATTTTCAGTGTGAGTTTGATATAAACTTCACAGTCTTTTAATAATATTAAGTTACAAGTTTCGAACAGGCAGCCGTATAAGTAAGGTAGCTCACCTGACTGCAGCCCAGATGAATAAGAGATTGACAGGCTAAGCACATTCATACGACAAGTCAAACTCACTAAGTCTCCATAAAACTAGTGGGTATACGATTACGGCATGTTACTATGTGCCAACACAACTACCGCGTGGAGCTGTTCACTCTGCGACTGACACGAAGTTAACGGTTTCAAATCTGGTGGAAGACTAGGCAACACAAAGTTACCACATTGATAACTATCGAAAGACTGGGCAATTTCAAGATGGCTGCAGGGACTTTCATCAACTTTTCAATTCCTATGACGCCAGCCAATTCTTTCAGAAATTAATATCTCCCTAAGTACTCATTGGTTTAAGCTGCCATTACTACAAGGGTTACCCGTTATCATATTCTATCTATTTTAATTTAATTCAAGTTTCAAATGGGTTTCTATAAGCTTAACCATGAAGTCTCTTACGTCATCGGCTTGGCGCAATTTGTTGCCCTCCAACAACAATTAACGACAATCTATCTTAAAAATCTTAATTATTTTACTGATGCTTAAACTTTTTACCGAAACCACTATATATTCGCAATCCTCTAAATTTAGGCTACCTACTTATATAAATTTCTCAAATCTATTCCTTTTAGTTAAAAACTTCATTTTTTTTCTTAATTAAAACCACTAATTAAATTTTACCAAATTAGTTAGTTTTACTTTTAAAATATACTAGACAGTGCTGGCTAGAGCTGGTGATAAAAGGTCAGCTGTGACTTTACTCAGCTCAGAGTTATTTCAAATCTTAAATTCTATCTTTTCTAATCGCGTGGGTTGAAACATAAACAAACCAAATTATCTCTTAAATTAATTTTTTATGCACATAATGAACACATTTAAAAATAATTTTTATTACGAGTTTTCACTGCAGAAATAAATGCAGGAAAATCCATTCAAGTTGAAAATTACTTCACACGACTTCAAAATCGATCTGTATAATACATTACTGCTTGCGATAGCCAGTGAGAATGCTTTTGGGGAGCTAAAAGGTAGTTTACAAGCAGCAGCCATAAAACCCCGTGACCTTCACCTTATAAACTTTTCAAACTAGTTGCAGCACATAGGCACAATAACAGGGCTACCAGATGATAGTAAAATCCCGGGCTTGTGTTACTATTTAAATTCCTGTCTGATGCCCAGAAGCTATGATCAACTTTTGTGGAGGGTTGGCTGTCCTATTTTTCATGAAAAACTTAATAAACCTACATGAACGGCAATTACATTATTAAAGTATTGTTAGTTTAATAACGAAAATTGTTCATCACATTGTTACTGTTTCCTCACCTATTTGTTGCACGTCACAATACATAATGTTTCTATCTGTTCAGGAATTAGGAAACTAGTTAATCCACTGCCTAATTAAAGACAATTTAGAAATTGGTACCTCAGTCTCTAATACCAAACAGGGACCAAGGGACAATGACCCCACACATGTTCATGCCAATTGTTGGAAATTAATAATTAACAAAACATTTGTGTTTTTCTGAGTTAAAACGCTTTTGTTGACATTCCACAGAAAAATTCGTAAAAAATAGGTCCTAATATCAATTTAGGATTTTTTAGGGCCCATAAAAATCACAAATAATCGCCATTAATATCCATAGATATATTTTAATCAGGAACAAAATAAGTTTTTGCCTAAAATCTGAGGTCTATCTAAGAGTTATAATCTACCCCGCATCTAAGAGTTGATGTGTGTTTCATACTGACAGAAACTGTCAAGCCACAGCTGATGTGAATGATCAATGTAATAATTGTTATGCAACACTTGTAGAATGTATATTACCAAATTCAACTTGCACTTGGAATAAATATTAGAATAATTATACTGTTAATTTTTAATTACAGTAAAATTTAACTTAAAATTCCAACTAACTTAAAATCAATAAATTAACACCTTCATTTATCTTTCAATTATTTCCACAGGTGATATTCTATCAACGGATAATGGCAGCTAGCCATTTTAAAGAATCAATTCATTTTTCACAGTTGACCTGATACTACAAGCTTTTGGTTTCCCCATTCTATTTGCATAACTGGTAATATTGTTTTGGATGGCCAAAATGTTTTACAAAATTAACTTTACAGATTTTTTTTCATCAGTGCAATTCTTCAAAATTTAAAGATAAATTTAGTTGTTACAGCTTTAACAACGCAACACATTGGATTCAACAAAAACACTCAGCCCCTGAGGTGAATTTGCATTTTCAGTATACTTAGCGAATAAAAAGATCCTGAAATGATGATTTCAACTTTTGTACAGCATTTTTTATACATCTGGCATTGATTTTTGTTGTGCCCATTTCATATTGCATTTGTGTGTTTTATTTTCATGTTTTTGTATAGCCTAACAGTAAAAATTGAGATGGATTCAGAGACTTCAATTGAAGTTGGTGAAACAAATGCTACTCCAGTAAAAGTTTTAAATATAGATTTAATAAAAAACTTAATTACTGAATATGGCACACACAGAGGCTGAAACTCCGGCTGAATAAGCTTCAGACGACAAAGTGTTTTGTTCCGGGTAACAGTTGGGATGAAAGATTACAGAATAAAGGAACAATAAGTGTTAAAGCATGTAGATTTAAAAAAGTCCTGAATCACTGCCATGACTGTTGTAGTAAGATAGTCTTTGATGTCCCAAGAACTGGGATAGGACAAAAGAGGTCACATGAGAAAAAGGGCGATCGTGATTGGCAGGTCTGAGTGGACGAGATGCTATTCATGCTTGTTCCAGTAGTATTACAAGAATATTCAAGATATCATGTTAGAAATGTGGTTCTTTCTCGTATAGATAGGTTGTAATCGGGACCAGAGATGTGGAGTTGAAAACTGGATTTCCTTCGAAGATCTGAAGTAATGTGATGGTGGTTCGTGAAATAGAAAGTCCGACAGCAGGCAAAGCCTAGCAAAAGAGAATGAATGTTGTTTTACAGTATAAGAGAAGGTACCACCCTGTTTCATTGTCTAACTTATTCGGAGTGTAAATACAGGTTTGGTACCAGACTTTACAAAGTACTTCTAATAAACCTCATGATCAAAGAGTACACAGTGACTTTTGGATTTTTATTTAGTAGTATGATAACTTTGTTTGTTAATGATGTGAAACCTTTCCCTTAAGCACAGGGATGGCGACTATCTGAATTTCCTTTACCAAAGTTTGAACTGTGTCTGAATTGCAGAGTAGTCAGTAATGATAAACTTATCCACAATAAACAATATGGTTGTTATTCAAGAACTGAACAGTCAAGAAGACTAAGTTTGCGAAGGTTCCTCAAACCATTCAATCTCTATATGATATTCCCAATCAAGGAACTGTTCTGCAACAGTTGGGAGCCTATAATTAGAGTTGCAGAATCTCAACACTATGAATAAATTCTGTAAGTTCACAGAGTGCCACTACTACTTGTCATGTTACAATATATAAAGCCCCTCTTATATTTTTTAGTTGCAAAATTGATACCATAGAGGTTTAAACTATTGAGTGTGAACTGTGATAGTTATATCGATCTTAATAGATCGATGCAAGTGATGTAAGGACAATCACAGACCACAGCGACAGTCGCAAAGTATGGCGAACTGCAAGATTATTGCGAGAAACTATTCACTTATGCATGTGAGGGAATAATCATCATACATATTATTTCTATAAGGTTTTTTTTGTGTCATAAGCCATTGTCTCCCTTCATACCTAGCCAAAATCAATAAATGAGGTATAATTTTAAAGATTAAGATATCCATTTATGTTACATCATATTTTAAGAAAGTAATCTTTTAGAATTCGACCTTAAAAGGACAAAAATGTCAATATTTCTAAAATAGTTTTTTTTTGTAGCACGAACCAGTTCTCCCCCTGTATTCATAACTGAAATCGATAAATGAAGTATCATTTTTAAAGATTAAGATCTCCACTTTGGTGACATCATATATTAGGAAAGGAATTTTTAGGAATTCGACCCTTAAAGGGCAAAAGTACCATTATTTACAAAATGTATATATTTTTTGTGTGTTACAATGCATTTATCACCCTTGATACCTAACCAAAATTGATAAATGAGGTATCATTTAAAATATTAAGGTCTCTACTCAGGCAATATTATAAATAAAGAATGAGATTTTTCAGAATTTGACCACTGTAGGACAAAAGTAATAACTGTGAAAGTTTCAGGTATGAGACAGTTCAGAGTGATGACACTAGATAGCTGCAGAGATATTAATAAAACGCTTCACTCACATTTTGTAACATACCTATAACACGAACCAAATAAACAATTGATACAAGTAAGGTGGTTCTTCTTTCTGCCTATTACAAATCACCAACATTACTACTCATCATAATCATGAAATTTTCGAATGGGACATCAAGTATTTATTATTTTAATAAGGTACTTTTTGTCACAAGCCATTATGTACCTTCAAACCTAACAAAAATCGATAAATGAGGTTATAATTTTAAACGTTAAAATATTCACTTTGATCAAATCATATTTTAAGAAAGTAATTTATTTAAAATTTGACCTTTAAAGGGAGAAAACTTCAATCTTTTTAAAATACGGGTTTTTTGTGTCATGAGCCATTCATTTCCCAGGATACACAACCAAAATTGATGAATGAAGTATCATTTTAAAGATTAAGCTCTCTGGTTTGATGACATCATATGTCAAAAAAGAAATTTGATCCTTAAAGGGAAAAAAATATCGATATATCTACAATTCGTTTTTGTGTCACAAGTCATTTATCTCCCTTGATATTTAACTGATATAGATAAATGAGGCATCATTTTAAAGATTAAGGCCTCTGCTTTGGTCACATAAAATTTAAGACAGGATTTTTTTTTTTTTTGGGGGGGGGGGGGGATTTGACCCTTAATGGAAAAAGTATCAACATTTCTACAATGTATTTTTATAATTTATGTGTTATGTCCCTTAATACTGAATAGTAATCAGGTATTATTTTAGTGATGGTCACATATTTTGAGAAAGGAATTTTTCAGAATTTGACCCTTAATGGGTAAAAGTATTGATATTCATTCACCTAATGCTAAGTTGAGTAAACATTTATTACATGATATTAAAAAAAAATTATAAAAAAATAAAATAAAAAATTGGTCCATGACTGGATTAGATGAAGAGAAAAAGTGGAGGCACTGCATTTCTTCTGAGAGAACTATCTTCGGAGGATCCACTAGCCTACAGAAATATTCAGTGTCTAACTCAACAGTACTTATTCTTTTTTCTTCCTGGTCCACATATGTACTACAGCCAGTGCTTGAACTTGACCGGGCGTTAGGCATTATTATGCCCGAATTTTTTCATTTTACACCTGCGATCCCCGTCAAAGGCGTAGTGAATATGTCTAAGCATCAAAACTTAAACAACACATTTCAGAACTTTGTTTTCAGTTTTGCATGTTCAAGGTTTAATTCTAATAATTAATTTCAATTATAATTCCTGTCGTATTGAAAATCTATTTAAAAGTTTCAAATAATAAGTTTCTGAAGTTGAGAAGATGTGGCAACAGTACAGAGGAGTAACCGCAAAACTAAAAGACAATTTTAGTGCATGCATGTTTTTGTTTAACAGAGGAAGTGAAGATGTCTCGTAAAATCACTGACTTGTAGCAGTTGTAAAGACAAGTAGTGGTGACAAAAGAATTACAAGTACCAGTAAATGGGGAAGGTTAGAAAATGAACAAACATCAGCTGCTGGTAAATCATCAGACTCTTCAGCTACTACCAATAGGTCTGCTCCAACTTCACACAATCCAGGGAGTCTACAAGCAAGTAAACGATAAAAAATAGTAACTCATCAGTTACTGTGGCTGCTGCTAATGCCAATACATCTAAAACTAATGCCATAGGTGGATACATATTAAGTAAGTGGCAAAAAAGTTTTCCTTGGTTATCAAAAGAAGAAGGCAGCAAAAATAGCATGTTTTGCGCTGTTTATAGGCAGTTTGCAATTTCATCTTTAATGAGTTTCGTAAATGCATAGGTTGTATTTAGATTAGAATCAGTTTTATAAAACCCCCAAAACAAAAGTGAAGTCCAACAGAATTCGTGTGCAGCAGATGCAGCCAAAAAAAAAAAAAAAATTTTTTTTTTTTTTTTTTTTTTTTTTTGTAAAGTCTTAACTCTTACTTTCAGTGTCATGACTGACAAAATACACCAAAAATGTGTATTTTATTTAATACTGCTAACTCCAAAAAATAGAGCATTTAAAGCATTGCTCAGGAATTTCACAGTCATTCCTTCGTATTTTGACGACTTCTGTGCTGGAAAAAAAAAAAAAAAAAAAAAATCTTCAAGCAAAAGTGATGATCTACTTAAAAACTTTAAAATCAGTGCGGTCATGATGTTCTTGTGCTTTAAGATTAGTGTAACTAATGTTTTGTAAACAATTTACAAAAATATTCAATATGACAAGGCACACATTGGGAAAGTGCTGTCTGTGAAATGAAAAAAAAATAATTGTTGCCAATGGAGCAACTATGTCTCAGTCTGATAAGGCCTGTAACTTGGGTACTCATACTTATTAACATAAAACCATAAAATTGAGTAACGAGAGTCTGAAGAATTTTTTCCGTGACCGTGAAGATATAATCAAAAATTTCTTAGCAATATTAACAAAACAAAACTAAGATCTTCAAACTAATTCCATGTTTAAAGATACAGCCATTTTTGATGCAATTAACATTCCAAATGAGGATATATTAAAGTATAGAGTAAAGGAGTTGGAAGAGTGTCAGATTCTTTGTGGTTGATTAAAATAGTAATTAAGTAGTCCACCATAAATTTCAGTTTAACATCTGTTTATTTTGAAAACAACGTCAGCGATATTGTTTACATGCAAAGATACAATACAGAGATATTACTAATGCAGTCTCTGGCAGTTGCAAAGTGAATCTGTATAAAACTTTAACTGTCTTGCTGATTTCTTTATATAGGCTCTATCGAAATTTCCCGAGCACTTCAAAAGCTTCCACAAGATATTTCTCGAACATTAACAATTACTCAAACAATTAAACATATTAAAAACAATCAGAATTAATACATAATCAGTTAACATCATTACAAAATGGTCAGAAATGGAAATTAAAGATACTTAAACACAAAATTATTTACAGAAATCATTTTAAACTGTAGAAAATTGTCCTGTAGACATCGTAACTTGCATTAATACTTGGAATTACACACACTTAAGCAATTCTCTTGCACAATTCGGTTCTTAAACATATTAAATGGCCTTTAAATAATTTCCTTTCATAAAACAAAGACTATATACACTGATTTACACGAAATTGCAAAACAAATATCCCAGATCATATTCAAGCAAACTTTAGCTCACTACAGATACTTCATTAAATACAATCCTATTTTAAGTTCAGGTATGAGGGCTGTTACAAGAGGTCCTCAAGGATCTACTTGCAGCAATGACCATAAGCAAATAACAAGCTTCTCATGAATTTAATTTCTGCACTGGAAAGTATGGGCTAAGGACAAGTCGTGAGCTTTGGGACAGAGTACATAGTGAAGACAATCTATATGCAAATTTATTAAAAATCTTTTCATGTTTATGTGTGTTTCCATTCACCACTGCAATATGTGAGAGATATTTTAGTGAGCTTTAAGACACGAAAACAGGGAAACGAAATTGATACCCTAAATGTAGATGACTTATTGCTCATCAAAGTGAATGGACCTCCACTGAATAATTTTTATCCTCCCCAGCGTGGCTTACTGGTGGAAAAACACAGAACCCTTGCAAACCAAAATTCCTCGATAAGAAGTGACACACAGTACTTCATGTAAGGACGTAAGGCAATTTTTCTGATTTTTTAAGGTGAGGAATCATTGCATTTGGTACTCAACTACAGTACATTAAATAAAATGAATGTTTTTGCTTCAACGGTCTTGCTGATAAGTTATACTAAAAAATTATGAAAAAAATAATTCTTTGATTTTGTACAGCATGGAAAATATTTTACAATTTTTAGTATACATATTGACTTATTTTTAATTAAAAAGAAATAATATTCTGATGATGATTTGGAAATAATTTCAAAATATTTAGGAATCAAACAAGTTACCTCTGAAGATGAAGATAATTGTGTGAAATTAAAAAACTGTTAAATAAAATTTTCTTTCGCGACCAAGCCCGAGCACAGGTTGTGCAACAAGACTGTTTTGAAAAAACCTGGAAGCGGGCCACTATTGTACTCGTGCTGCGTGTAACACCTGTCTGTATTATCCTTGACTGGTGCTATCTTCTTTGATGTACTTATGGAATTACTTCGAAAGAAACAGTAAGCGGTGCTGGACAGCTTCAGCTGCGCGAATGTGTATTTGCATTGTCATGAGTTTTGCAATTCTCGTTAGTTTCTGTCAAATATGTAGCGCTTTTAGAGTGAGCAAGAAATTTTTAATGCTCTAGAAGAAGAATTGAATGATTCTCGGTTGGAGGGGGAAATTTCTCTGCATGCCAGAATGCTTCAAAATAATGCAAAAACTGAAAACGCAATTTTTTCGTGCAACAAAAATTATACCTTTTCTGTTTGTCATTAACATTGTTGTTACCAACCAAGAGAATTAAAATAAACATTATATGAGTTTCTCTTTAAAATATGTCAAATTCAAACATGTCAGTGACATTATAAAGAATATCATAAATGGCTGATTTTTTGGGCCAGGAATGTACCTAAGCTGCTGGTCCTTAAAGTGTTAAGTCCATTGATAAAACACGACGTTTCAGCAGTCACAACCTCTGCCGCCATTGTCAAGTGTCAGGACACGCTGAAACGTCGTGTTTGATCAATGGACTAACTTGGCTAGTGACACTTGACAATGGTGGCAGAGTTTGTGACCACTGAAACGTCGTGTTTGATCGATGGAATAATTTGGCTAGTTGCCCGAGGAAATTTTATTTATTTTCAATGCTGAGAAAACCTCCAGTTTCAAAAATTGTTGTAATAAACACATAAAATTAATAATTGTATTAACCTATTTCACAATTTTGGTACATAATATATTGGCTCATATATGTCTACCATATTACTTTTTTTCTAGGCCTTTTTACGGTATTAAATTGTGTTGGAGTAGGTTGTAGTCTATAAAAACTGTATTTTTATAATTATAATATAATTATGCTTGAACATTTTCTTTTACGCCCAAGTTTGAAATTCAGGAGTATCAAATACTATTGGATTTATAAACGAATTTCTAGCACTGACTACAGCTACATCATGATAGGTTACAATAACCTCCAGTACAACAAAACTCCACATTTAAAAGTGAGAAGTTAATGAAATTGTTGACTTTGTTACAAAGTTTTGACAATCTTTGATAAATATAGTCGCTGGGCTTTGGGCCAAATGGAAAGGGTTAGTGAGTTGCATGCGGCCTATGGTTTGAGTATCAATGGGCTAACTGAAGGAAAGTTTGATAACAATGAAAGGAAAGAAATGCCGCGAGGCAATATTTACATGGAAAAGAAAGGAAAAATACACCCAACACTCACCAAAGCTGAAGGGAGGAGGGCAGCAGCAACACAGCACAACACACAAACAAATAAAAAACAATATTTCGGGTGAAAATCCCTTTTTCAAGTAAACAGATAGGTGGCTGGTCTTGCGCAAGACTTGCGTAGGACGCAGCCACTCATAGTGAGTGGCTGCGTCCTACGCAAGTCTTGCGCAAGACCATAGTGAGTGGCTGCGTCCTACGCAAGTCTTGCGCAAGACCAGCCACCTATCTGTTTACTTGAAAAAGGGGATTCTTCACCCGAAATATTGTTTTTTATTTGTTTGTGTGTTGTGCTGTGTTGCTGCTGCCCTCCTCCCTTCAGCTTTGGTGAGTGTTGGGTGTATTTCCCTTTCTTTTCCATGGAAAGTTTGATAAATTACTTAAAATGATTAATCCTCAATTTATAAAAACGATACACTGATAAGAGGAGCGATTCCATGTAAGACCAAACTAGAAATTAACTTGTGTTACATGACAAGTGGTGATAGCCTGAAGTCTTTGGGGCATTTATTCATAGCTAAATTACTTCCTGTATACATCCTCAGTGTTCTTAATTTTTCTGAGATGTTGCTCAGTTTCTATCAATTCCATAAATAACAGCACCAAATGGTTTTTTCGTGCATTTTTGTTAATTTATTTATTGTTATTCATGTCCAACTGTCCTTCATATTTTCGATAAACATAAAAGAACATAAAAAAATCAGCCATTTGGTCATATTTTCTACCCGGTTCTCTATGACGACAATTAAAAAAACATGGAACAAGCCAAAAAATGGTAAACGCTACCTCTGACAACAACAAAAAGACTAGCGATTGTGCTGCCAGGCAAAGGCGACAACAGTGTTGTGCAGCGGCGACTGGGTCATGTGGCTGCCACAATTTTGCGCTACTTGTGATGAGAATTGAACATGTTCAAATCGAATCGCTGCTGTTTTATTTGTAGCTGCCAGGTGAATCAGTAACAGTGATTACTTTGTCAAACGGAATGATTACTCACTTCTATTCAAGTAGCAGCGACAAAAATTGCCCCGTTTGACCGAGGCTTAAGTGGTGATTTCTCAGAGGAGAGGAAAGGTTAAGAATGGATTGGAGAAAGTAGATTGAACTAAAAGGGGGGGGGGGGAGGGAGGGAGGAAGAGCAAAGGGTTGTCTTATATTAAGATCATGTGAGTGACTGAATATACAGTATATACTAACAAGCCAACTGTGTAACCAGGAGCAGATGAGATTAGGAGATTTCCAGAAAGAAGTTCTAGGAGGCTAGGAGGATCTTGAGCAGGAGGAATAATCTCATTTCATGACAGGAAACACCTTTCCCCCTACTTCAATAGATCATTTTTTTGTTGTTGACTTTATGCCTTGTCTACACCTATCTCATGAGAGGAGGAAAGGGACAATGAATGGGGGTGAATTCGGGCAAGGAACCATCCCAGCAATCACCAGCAATGATTTTAGGAAACCATGGAAAACCAAAATCACAATGTTCAGATAGGAATTTCAACCTGTGTCTTTCCGAAACCAGGCTTAAGTATTATTGCTCACCTACCGAAACCATCAATAAGTCTTATTTCCATGCTCATGTCAGCTTCCTATATGTTGACACATCTCTCTAAAATGGCCACATTAATTACAAGATGCTTCACAAAACAGGAAGCTAGTTTGAATACTTTACCATCTGAAACTGAGGCAGGTGGATGCAATTCAGCTCTCATAATTTCTTCAACATCAAAGAATGGATTTTCTCCAAATGTCATCACATACAGTGTTACACCAAGAGACCACATTTCAAGTTCTGGACCTTCATATCTGTTGAGAACAAATGCATACATAATGTATTATTATTATTAATGCAGCCTTTAAATAATAATAAAAAACACCACACACACACAAAATATGACCATATAGTATTTCCTGATATATCAATAGCTGGACTAAATTTAAGATAGCTCCAATTTTCCTCTCTCCTCCGACCTTTGCCCCTTACCTGCCATCATTTCCCACAAAACCATCGCTCACCAGAGCTTTCTCTTTTTGTACTTAGATCTATTGCAATAAATTTTTTTCTCTCGTGTGTTTTATATTATCATATTTTTTCCGTGTGTAGTATTTTTTCGTGTGTAATATTTTCAATAATTTTGCGTGTGGAATAAATTTTTTATGGGGGCACTTATAGATCGTTTTCAGTAGATTCCCCCCCCCCCCCCCCGTGTTTTCCTTGGTTTGTTTTATGCTAGTGACCTTATGACTGCAACCGCATTTCCACTGTGCAGTCTAATTATCATTTTCGGGCTTAGGTCCTTCCACCCCCACCCCCGCCTCCCGCCATGTTGTTTCTCCCCCCTCCCTCTCCACCCCGACCAGCCGACCATGTGCACCCCGTGTGGTCTCCTCAGTTGGTTGCTAGCTTCCGCGGGGCAGCCACCTCATCCTACAACATGATGAAGAGCTAATCTCGAAAATTTGTATTATGTTTGTGTTTGTGTGTTTTTTCGTGTTTTGACGCCGCTGGAGCCCTCATCTTTGGTAAGCGGTGGTTTTTCTCCTATCCCAATGTCTAATATATATATATATATATTTGGATTAAATTAGGATAGGGAAATGAGCCACCACTTACCTTTAGGTGATGGCTGTGGGGAGTGAACACACAAAAAAGACAAAAATACAACTAATAAAGAAATTTTCAGGACGAGCCCGTTGTCAACAGGAGAACATTATGGGAGTTGGGTGATATGGGAGACTGCCTCACAGAAAGACTGTTGGCCAGGAAAATGGTGGGGGTAATTTCAAACAGAGGAAACGTAAAGGGGCTGTGATTCAGAGCTAATACCTGAGCATAGAAAAATATCCAAACTAACCTTTGGTTGAAGGGAAAAGCAAAATATAATTAAATCTGAATATGAAATATAAAAAATATTTAAAAAATAATATAATAATAATAAATTTAATTTTTTTAAAACCAAAGACTATATGAAGTAAACATCATCTTAAGTTAGTGGTGGTTCAATATAGGTAGTAAGATGGAGGCACAAAGAGGATTATAAAAGGGTAAAAAAAATAATTTGTGAGTGGAGACTTTCCAGGCGTATTGATGCAACAAAATCCTCTCGGATGTCTTGCCGGATGGTGTTGTAGAAACACGATGTTTTGACAGCTGGCTCTGCTGTCTTCATCAGGTATCTTTTAGCTGTCGCAAGCTGATAGTTACTGCCTCGACTGGCTTAGCCACCCAGCTTAGCGCTCTCGACCAATCAGAATGAGCGGGCCTTCCAGCTGAAGGTATAAATGAGGTTCGATGGGTGGCTAAGCCAGTCGAGGCGGTAAAAGTCAGCTTGTGACAGCTACAAGATATCTAATGAAGACAGCAGAGCCAGTTGTTGAAACTTCGTATTTCTAAATCACCATCCGGCAAGTCACCTGATAGGATTTTGTTGCAATAATAATAATAATATTAATTACCAGATAATATCAAAGGTGAGATTAGGTGGTTAGCTTGACCTCAGTATGTAGTGGTAGGCAAATTCTCACCTTCTGAGTTCAGAGGAGCTGCTGCCATTAGGGAGGACTCTGATAGCACGGACCGTGAAACACGAGTTAAAAATTATTCGAGTCATGGGTGAACAACAACTGGGAGCTTTGGGTTCCGTGTGAACACCTCCTGTTGGTGACCATTTATTCTTATGGAAAGTGGATTTGTGGACAAACCTATATATGAAGCCAGGCAGTGGTTGCATGTTAACTGGTAAATTCCATGGGAGGTTTCACAGGTGAAGTATCCTATGACAGGGAAGCTTTCCCCTGTGCCCGGGTTGGTGAAAGGGGTGGAGGCATGGTGTATGTCACACATCTTGCAGCGGGGTCTATTGCATGGGAAAGATTCTTGGGTTGACTGTTGGGACGAGGACGACTATGTTTGTGGACTAAAAGATCACCGAGGTTAGGAGGTCTGCTAAAACAAGTTCTAGGAGGGGCAGGGAAGAGTTTAGGAAGAATGGATCTTATTTCAGGGCAGGGTTACAGGCAATCATAGCCCTGCGTGAGGATTCTATTAATGCATTCGAGGCCTGTGTAGTATTGTGTGACAAAGATTGGATTGTGGTTGGTTTTTGTGAGTTTTGAATTGATGGGCTGAGTAGGTTATAATGTTGCACATGATTGTATACAGATTCAGTAAGGCCTCAAAGGAGTGTTTTAGAACCTACCTGAGGAATAAATACCATAACTTCAAGTCAACAAAGGACACCGTTGAAGAGATGTGGCATCGTTTTATACATATAGTCAGGGAAGGAATGGAAATACATATACCAAAGCGGACAATAAAGGGAGAGGATGATCCACCGTGGTACACATGCGAAGTCAAAAGATTACTCAAAAAACAAAGAAAAAATACACGCACGCTCAAGAAGGAAGGGGTGACGCAGTGATTTAGAAACCTTAGCTGATTTAAGAGGACGTATTAAGAATGTAATGCGCGAGGCCTTTAACGATTTTCACTCCAACTCTCTCTCTAAGTCTCACAGAAAACCCAAAGAAATTTTGGTCATATGTACGAAAAGTTAATTGTACCAACAGCAATATTCCAGCACTAATTCGTGAAGGTTCCGAGGTTAATGAAAGCCGCGATAAAGCTAACGTACTAAATACTGCATTCAAAAATTCATTAACAAATGAACATAAGGATAGTATTCCCGTTTTCCCACGCCGTGGCGAGTTGGTGATGGAATCATTACGAATAGATACTTCAGGTATCGTTAAGCAATTAGAGCTCCTGAAGTGGGGGAAAGCACCGGGCCCGGATGGAATTCCAGTAAGAGTATTTTCAGAGTATGCTGCAGAAATCGGGCCATTTCTGTCTGATATATTCAGTAAATCATTAGAAGAGCGAAAAGTACCTTCAGACTGGAAAATCGCACAAGTAACTCCGATTTTCAAAAAAGGTGATCGAAGTGATCCTGGGAACTATCGTCCCATATCTATAACATCTGTCTGTAGTAGAGTTATGGAGCATATTATACGCTCGAACATTGTGAATTTTCTAGATTATATTTGCTTACAACAAATCAACATGGATTTCGGAAGAAAAGATCAGCTGGCCCTATTTACACACGACGTAATGAAAGTTATCGATACAGGTTCACAAGTAGATGCAATTTTTTAGATTTCCAGAAAGCCTTTGACTCTGTGCCACACAACCGCCTTTTAGCGAAGCTTCGAGCGTACGGTATATCGGATCAGCTTTGTGAATGGGTAAAGGATTTTCTAACTGGTCGGTCGCAGTATGTTGTCGTTGAAGGAGAAAGTTTTTCTAATCTAGATGTTACATCGGGTGTACCTCAAGCAAGTGTAATAGGACCACTTCTTTTCTTAATTTTTATAAACGATCTCGGAGACAAAGTGAAAAGCCTTTTTAGATTGTTTGCTGATGATGCGGTTATTTATAGGGAAGTAAGAACTTTGGCCGATTGCTTAGAAATTCAGCGCGATCTGGATGTTATTTTGGCTCGGTGCGCTGAGTGGCAACTTACTCTAAACTGTAAAAAGTGCAAGACAATGAGCATAACTAACAAAAATAATCCGATTGTTCAGAAATACGAGTTAAACAATACAGTTATTGATATGGTCGATTCTATGAAATATTTGGGAGTAACAGTACAAAGGAACATGAAATGGGACATACACATTAATTCTTTAGTAGGTAGAGCAAATTCTAGGCTGCGATTCATAGGTAGAATCTTGAAAAATTGTAATGAACAAACAAAGGAGATAGCGTACAAATCTCTTGTGCGTTCACATTTGGATTATTGTTGTGCCATTTGGGACCCGTTTCGTAAGGGATTGATAGAAAGTATAGAGAAAGTACAGAGAAGAGCCGCTCGATTCGTGACCGCTTGCTACAGTCCTTATGAAAGCGTCACAGAACTAATTAGTAGATTAGGTTGGGAGTCTCTGGTAGATAGGCGACACACGTTTCGTTTAAACTTATTGGAAAACATGCGTACTCCAAGTTTCACTCATGAGTGTAGTGAAATACTTCTTCCACCAACCTATTTGAGTCGGAAGGACAGGAAAGATAAAATTAGAGAAATAAGGTGCCGGACTGATTCTTACATGAATTCTTTTTTCCCTCGTACCATTAGGGATAGGAATGCACAGCAAAGAGATTAGCTTTGGTGCTGAGCACCCTCTGCCACCCACAATTTTGTGAATTGCAAAGTATATATGTAGATGTAGATGTAGAAAGCTGTTTGTTCACCAAAGCCGATGGGTAATTGCAAGATATCAATGCTTGTGAATTACTGTTTGAATAATCCATGAGGGACTGTTGTTTGGAGCACATGTGACTACCTCGAATCCCAAGACTCTCTGGGAGGGAACGTTTGGTATGATACAGGTGGCAAATGTCAAAATGGAGATACTTTTGAAAGGCTGGTGGGTTTGATGTTCCATTTTGACACTACTACTTTTCATTGTAATCGTGGATGACATAATGCAGAAGGTGGCAGTGAGGATGGGAGAGGAAAACATGTAGGTGATAGCTTTTGCAGACAATCTGATGATCTGGGGAGGTGATGAAGAGGACGTGCAGCGGAAGTTGGATCTATGGACAGACAGTGTGGAGGAATATGGCCTGAAATTTGATGTAAAGAAATGCGAGTACATGGTAACAACCAGAAAGAACAATAGGTTAACCCCGGGAATTGTGATGGCAGGGGAACAACTAAAGAAGGTAAACAGGTTCAAGTACTTAGGGAATGTATTAGAGATATGTGGAGGAAATGATGGCGAGATAAGTGAAAGAGGAAGACAAGCAGAAGCGTTTTTAAGGAGCATTAGAAACCTGATATGGAATAAAGATGTGCAACAGAGAAGCAAGAGAGTAATCTATCATACACACTATGTGCCTATCTTGACTTATGCTGCTGAAATATGGAGAATGAAAAAGCGAGACATCAGCAGGGAACAAGCAAGCGAAATGAAGTTTTAAGAGGTAGAATGGGAGTTACTAAAATGGACAGAATAAGGAATAAAGCGAGTACATGCACCATAAAAGAGGAAGAGTGATTCCAGGCCAGGGACTCACTAAACCAAATTCTTCGTTTGGGCTATGACTTTCTCAGATCCTTTCCTGAAATGCGGCACATTCTTCCAACTATCCTTCCCACCACACCCCGAGTTACCTTCAGCAGACCGCCTAATCTAAAAACATTCTTGTAGATAAATATCAACCCTCTGATGCTCCTAAACCACCGTTTGGATCTTTCCCTTGTAAGAGACCCCGTCGAAAAACTTGCAATATGCATTCACCTACCACTACCTACAGCAACCCTACTACTGGTGAAACCTACCCCATAACAGGTTATGCCACTTATACAACCACCCATCTCACATACCAGCTCATCTTCCTCCACTGTCCAAGTTCCTACATTGGCCTTACCTCAAACTCATTGTCCATTAGAATGAATGGTCACAGACAAACAGTTTACTCCCAAAACCTGGAGCTATCTATTGCTTACAATGTCAGTACCCACAACACTCGCAACCTTAATAACTGCTTCACATTCAGAGCCATTAGAGTACTTCCAGACACTACCTTCCAATCCGAACTCCGCAGGTGGGAATAGGCATATCAACACATCCTGCAGACTTAACATCTCCCAGGCCTTAATTTCCGTTAATATCTTCCATCCACACCCTCTACACCCATCACTGGCCAGCACAATAAATTCATATATATTTATGGACATTATTTCAAAATTATATTTATATTTTTTATTACTATTATTTTTCCAATGACTATTATAAGTTACCATTTTAATCTTTCTTCTGATTTATACTTGCAGTTATATTATCGTTGCTCCCCCCACCACCTCCAATGGTCTATTTCATTCTATCAGTGGCTGTGTCGAACGCAAGGCTTCCACAAGCCCAGCCACTTCTTCTGGAAAAAGGGTTTTACTAGAAATACTATATCTTTGTGTTGCTGCTTCCCTCCTCCCTTCAACTTTGGTGAGTGTTGGGTGTATTTTATCTGCCCTTTCCATATAAAATTGATAAATGAGGTTTCATTTTAAAGACTGAGGTTGTGACGAAACCGTGAACATTACAAATATTTTGCAAGTTGATGATATGATCTCAGATATGGATATAATGTCTTTGGCATTGGGTGGTTGTCTAGCACGCAGGGATACAGTCGAGTGACGTGCTTTATAGTCGGCGGGAGCTAGAGTGTTGTGGTCATGAGTGTATATTCCGTGTATGCGCTATCGCGGTATTACCGGTATTCCGATGGACAGAATATTATGTGAACAGTGCAGAAGTATTTTGTACACTGTGTATGTTATTTTAAGTGATATGGTTTGATATAGACTGTTTATGGTGAACTGCTATGGTACTGTAACCGTCAATTGTTTAATCAATAATTACGGGGCTTATACTCACTATTTCCAACCTTATTTATACTCGAAACTGCATTCTTTGGTGACGAAGATTAGTTTTAGTGTCTCGTGGCTTGGTTTGGGATTATGTAACTACAGAAGAATAAAACTTAGTGAACTGTGAAAGCTGACACATGTGTATGTGTTTCTCATTAGCTTCTTATATGTTCCCTTTGACTGTTATTTAATTAATTTATCCAAATAGCAACACTAACTATACTGGCGACCGGACGGCATTCGAATCATTTATTAAAAGTAATAAGCTGCAAATGAAAGCATTGAACATAGTGTTAAGCAACATAGCTCCACAACTGCCACAATGAACATTAATTATTTTAAAAGCCCCAGTATCTACCCATTGTGCTTTACAAGAGCTTTGCAATGTCTTCGGTTGGTTACACCATATTTTAAGAAAGGAATTTTTCAAAATTACACCTTTAAAGGGCAAAAGAATTAACATTTCTACACATTTTTGTCACAAGCCGTTTATCTCCCTTTATATCTAACCGAAATCCATAGATGAGGTATCGTAAAAATATTAAAGTATCCACTTTGGTCACATCATATTTTAAGAAAGAACTTTCTCCAAATTCAACCCTTAAGGGACAAAAATATAATCGTTTCTAACTTTTTTTTATTTTTATTTTTACCTTGCTTGATGCCTAATCAAAATAAATAAATGAGGTACTATTTTAAAGACCAAAGTGTCGCTTTGGTCACATCATATTTTATAAAACGAATTGTTTGGAATTCGAGCCTCAAAGGGCAAAACTATCAATATTATTTCTACAACATGTTTTTATTATTATTATAATTGTGAGCCATGTATCTCCTTCAATACCTAACCAAAATCGATAAATGACATATCGTTTTAAAGATTAAGGTCTCTAATTAGGTAAAATCATAAATTAAGAAAGAAATTTTTGGAACCTGATGCTTAAAGTGGTCACACGTATGAGACAGTTCAGAGCCAAGTCCCTAGATTGCAGCAACACATATCACGGAGATGTTGATAAGCTGAGTGCATTTTGTTCTGGTTGGTTTGTATTCTGTTAAGGTCAGTGACAGTTTGTCGTAAATACAGTGCATTTTAAATTTTCCTAACTGTTACGTAATATGTTTTGATGCATACCTATTACACTAAACAAATAAATATTTGCTACAAAAGTGTGGTTCTACTTTTCATTATATTACAAGCATTCAACCTCACTATTCATTGTATTTTCTTAGCCAAATTTTTGCACGGGTCGTCTAGTGTAATTAACCAAGGGACACCTAATAAAACGCAAGTTCAGAAAGTTGAAATTCTAATGTCAAGGGATTGTGTTACTTTCATTTCCATTAATGAAGCTTGAAATTATTATCAATTTGAAAAACGGTTTGCACAGGCTACGAATTTTTTAAAGAGAGATATTTCAATTTCAAGTTGTATTTAGTCATGTGCGCAAGGTGAACAAACGAAAAAAATCTTAAATCTGAAGTCATCAATTAATGAAAACAGATAACTTGAATTTAACCATCGCAGCATATTTTCAGCATTAAGACACCCATTATAACAAGAAAATAGAGTCTGTAGATAAATTCTAAAGTAAAGTATTGAATTTTATAAATAAAAGAGCTAGAAGATAAAAGTTGGTTTAAATAATAGAAAAATCAATACTATTATAAATCTGTAAGCAAACTGGGTGTGTCTCTTTATTTGAACGGGTACCGTGCAATAAGTACAGCAGCAATTTGGATGTGGTTTTCAAGATTTTAGAGCTAATGGTCCGAATCAAAATCTGCTGAAATAGCTAATGACTTATTTGTACCTTTGGAAGGAACAGGCAATTACAAACCTTTTTATATGGAAAATTGTAGACCACTGATCATTATGCACTTTCAGACATACACTACTTCCGCATAAATTTAACGAAAATTCACACAGCTTAACTAATGATTGTTTAAAATTTTGACCTCGAATACTTCGTTTCTCAGTTTTCTAGAATGCAGTAAATAAACGGAATACCTGAATCTAACGTAATGATAATCATTAATATTTAATTTAATTTACTGTAAAAAATACGCATTTAATAGTTTGAACAAAGATGAATATTATAATCTCTGAATTGTTTATATTGTATTTATCTTTGGTTATAGTTACTCGCTTTTAGAAATTAGTTACTCAAACTACTATATAATATATTAAATCTTCAATAAGAATAAAAGAATTGTGATATTTACGGTAAGTTACTTAGAGCTTAATATGTATATTAAAGGTTTTTATTGTCGCTGCAATTTGATTGCAAAATTCAGTCCGCATTTCATCCTAACCACAACTGCTAACTTTACATTGCGATACAGTAGATTTATTATCATAATTCCTATTCTAAAATTATCAATGTTGTCGCTACCCAAATTGTAGTTAGTGAAATATTTAATTTGTTTAGGTGTATCTGAATTGTTTGATTTTGTAACGGCAATATCAGTACAAGTTGTGATTAGTTTGAAATGCAGCCTTACCCAGAATGTTCATTCAAAAATATAAGGCATGAGGAATTCAATTATTGTTAGTAATTAATAAACTGTTTTAATGAATGCCATGTTCGTGATGATATGTATCGCGAAGTAAGCTACCACCATTGTGCGTGTCCAGTATGTATTTCCTGATGGCTTTGGCGAAATTTGATTCTGGTCCAGGCTACATTTCAATCAAATCACTTCAGTTTTGAGATATGGTGAAGGGAAATGGGTGGGTAGTTGCATAAAAGCTATTAAGAAAAAAAAATACATGTTATTACTCATGACTTATTAATGTATATATATGGAATTAAGATATCTTGCAAGTGATGTTAGTACATTCGTTGCTGCAAATGCTATCATTGGCGGCGTAGATAGTTTAGAATTAACTGCCATTACTATCGCAGACAGTAACTTTTGTTTTGCGTTATATGTAAGGTACATTTCTTCTCGCTATAACATGCACTTTATAAGGAAATTTCTGTCCTGAAGGATAATTGATTCTCGGTACGCTCTTACTGGACTGTTAGTGATAATGTTTCACGTAGCTTTAGTATCTTATATTTCATATATTATACTGTATTAAAATAAAAGTCCCCAAAAAAAAAACCTCTAGAACATCAGAATGAAAACCGAATCTAAGGTAATAATTAAAAGAAAGTAAATTTTTAAAATGATATTCATATATTTTGCTTCTCTGCATTAATATTTTATACTAAAATAAAAAGGGTATAGCATTTTTTTGGGGGGAGGCTGCCTACTACTGGTACTAACCATTTGAAATATGGATTAACAGCTTCGCTATAATGTCCTCTTCACGTTTTCCACTCTCCTTTTTCGGAAAAGTTACCACAAATTAAATTAAAAATGGCAAACTATGAGAGCGACGCCCAGTTATTAGATGCTGCTGGTGCTGCAAAATTAATGAAAATCTATTGAAATGTTGGTTAAATCCTTTATTGTAATGTTTTATTGCCATTTAAACTTTTCTCCATTGTAGAAAGTCGCAAGAAATTAACAAATAAAATACACTTGTCCGAGATGTAGTACAACAACAATTGCCATCTTAGAATCAAAACAAGCAATCGGAGACAATTCATTGCTTCCGTTGTAAACGAATACCCAATTTTTCAGATGGAAGCCGGAGAACGATTTTCCCAAACTTTCTCTCTCTCTCTCTCTCTCTCTGGTGGTCTAGGTCTAATTTCAACCTAACCACAACCACTATGACAAAAAGAAACTGTTTAGGTTGATATGATTCCTGTACCGATAATTTTTGTGTCATTTTTACAGTGCTGGCAACATTACGCCGTTGTGCAGTCTCATAAATGTTTAACTTAACATATGGCAATTTTTTCCGAAAAAGGATAGTGCAAAATGTGAAGAGGATATTTTGTGGAGGCAGTTAATCCATATTTCAAAAGGTTAGTACCAGTTTTGGATTGGTGAAGAAAGAGGCAGACTACCCGCATTTCTACAAATGTCAAGATCTGCACATGCAAAACAGTGGGTAAATGTTAGTTCATGTAATAATAATAATAATAATGACATATTAATTCATTATGAATTTGAGATTTAAAGGGAGAAAGATGGACTTTTAGTATTGAAACGTTTGACTTTAAGAAATTAATAACTCTTAAACAAGAACAATTACGAGAAAATCTGCGATAACTTAAAAGATTCTAAATAAATCAGACTATAACATAGAAAGGTTTCAGGAAAATGCAATTAAAAATAGTGAACAATGAGGAAATAAGATTTTTCTAACTCGCAAGAGAATAGTACGCCCCCTCGGGAATACACCGATATTCCAGATCAATCCAGTTAAAGTTTAGCCAGAGAGTGTATAAAGTGGCTATTTTCCTTGCCTGAGCCTTCGGGATTAAACCAGCAGTACAGGGCTTCAGTATCAAACCAGCAGTGCAGTCCAACAGTCTTAGTCTAACCATCATAAATGTAGCGCCGCATAAGTGAAGATTTCCGAAATGTAACTACTACATATATAATTCTTGCACCTCGGACAAAGTTCACGGTCACTAATATTTGTTTCAGAAAAGGAGAACAAGATTTTAAATTCAGTGGTAGGAATTTTCTTACAGTGTGTTAAGAAGTTAGCAATAGCAGTGATTAACAATTCAACAAACTCCCTCAATTTTGGGGTGCAAATCTAAGGATAGGAGTATGTCAATAATCTGAATGCCAATTATCAGAAACATCAATATCTGATCAACTGGTATCTATTATATTTTAAGAACACAGCCGCCACACGATTCATATAGCCTCAAACGTGAAAGGTAATTTAAAATAAGTTCACTATACACTGTTTCAAATCCACAAAAGATATATTCTTCCGAAAGTTCCACTTTACAATGTCAGTACCAGAATTGTGAATAAAGGAATCGGACAGCAGTTCCATAGAAGATTGTAGGTAAAGCACACTCGTAAGAAGAAACAAACTTTCATCAAGCCCCCTAACGTTGATGAAAGTGAAACTTCGGCATATTGAGATAAACTACACCGACTAAACACGTGGAGCCATTTGCTCCTTCAGCAGCACATTAACTGTTTGAAATCTGCTGGAAGAATGAGCCTATATTATGACACGATGTTGACTCTTTGAAAACTTCTGGTAGACTGAGGCCAACCCAGACGTCTGCCTTCTACTTATTGGATCAGTTGACCTGATGACATCAGTAAAAACATTCGAAAATTAATATCTTGGAAAGTATTTAATAGTGTGAATTGGAATTACTACCTGGGCTTCTTGATATCTTATTTTATCTGTTTTGACTGGACTTAGTCTTCAAACGGGTTTATATCAAATTAATTTTAAGTCCTCTTATGTCATCAGTCTGCACACCTTGGCACACTTTCCTCACAATCACGACAATCCATTTCCAAAATATTGTTTATCTCATAGATGGATTAAACTTTCTACGAGAACCTATATATATTTTAACCCTCTTAATTTGCTCTAACTTCTGATATAAATTTCTTGTTTTTATCTCTTTTCGTTAAAATTTCTATTTTTTTTTCAATTAATTAAAAATCCTAATTTTATTCTGACTAATTACTTGACTTTATGTTCAAAATATTCTAGAAGATGCTGACTATAACTGATGATAAAATATCAGCTGTAACTTTAGGCAATTCCAAGTTATTTCAACTTTGTGGTTTTAGTCCTCACTGACTGCGTGGCTTATAAATGTCAACAAATCAAATTATCCTTAAACGAATTTTTCCAGATATAATGTATACACTTTAAAATAATTCTTATGATGAGTATTCACAGTGGAAATGAATACAACAAAATCCATTAATGTTGGAAAACTACTTTAAATGAAATTTGTCTTCCACAAAGGCAGCTTTAAAATCAAACTAAGAAGTATGTAACTACTGGGAATAGCTAGTAGAAGAGCTTTTGGTGAGCTTATAGGTACAATACACAGTGCCGTAAATGGAGCTACATTATCCTTGCCTACCTGTCGAAGGAATGGCAGCAGTATAGGATTAACAACCTGCTGGATGTAACAAGCACTATTTTTCTTTCCTCCCAACACAAACACCAAAGGTGAACGCGAGTTGTAACTAATTGCTCCCCACTCCATTAAGCCAGGAGTTGGGCCAGTGAGTAGGAGACGAATTCACACTGGAACATGATGCTCATCGGGTCTACGTCGCATATGTACATGATCATCACTAGCATAAAGAAAGAATCTATTTCATCACTGAAGACAACAGAGCACCATTACATGCTCTCGTCTTCCACCAGAGGAGACACGCACGGCAGTGTTGTGGTGTAAGAGGTTGCCTGGCCAGAGATACACATGAGTTAAATCCAGCTTCCAGCAGACAGTTCCCAATGGTCTGTGCTAACAATCTAGGGGCTACATGTGTCTTGATCACTTCTCTGGATGCTGTTCATTTGGTCAACGCTGCTCGAACAAAGCATTGGTCTTGACATGCATCTGTACTAGGCGCCCATCCAAATCATGATTTACGGGTGTGGAAATGTTCCACAGATCACTGCCAAAAGCAGCGGCACACTACCGCTATATTGCAACCGATATGTGCAGCAATCTGCCAACAGGACCATCCAGCTTCTTGTAGGCCCACAATGTGACCCCATTCAAATGGCTGTACGTGTGCAACCGGAGAAAATGTGTGTCAGTGTGGCAAGGCTACACCCTCACGTGAAGGTTTACATGGTCGTCCACTTGCTTATGGCAATATGCACTGTCGACATCACAGTCATTAGAGGCAGGAATGTCCTGGGAACAAGAAACAGGAAGGAATTTGGCAATGATATTTTTGAAGGAAGCATCCCAGCATTTACCTGGAGTGATTTAAGAAAACCCAAATCTGGAGGCCTGAACAGGGATTCGAACCTGACTCCTGCCGAACGCAAGGCCAGAGCATTATGGCTCACCCAGCATTCCCCTTCGAAGGCCACACAGTGACTGACTTACAAGGTTAACACAGAGGGCACACCAATAGACATATTAAGTGCCATCTGTTGTCCGATGAATGTGAACAGTTTATCATAGATACTACAACTCCTCAGCGTGCACATATTATGCCCATACTCAGATGACCACAGTCCTTGAGAGTGTTGCAATTTTTTTTTTCACTAGTGTATTTCCAACTCCATTCTTCTCGTGATATTTCGATTCTGAGCCATGCATGAATATATATGGTACAATGAGTTACATAAAAATTTACAGTCTTGGTCACCAGGGCCGGCGGATGATATGGGTATGGTGGGTAGCAGTACCCACCTGGGAAATTCAGGGTGGGTATTTTACCCACCCTGAATTTGTGAGTGACCGAACGTCCATAGAGGAAAGAACATTTTTTTTTCTACAGTCAGTCAGGCATGTCTGTTATATATATCTGTATGTATGACTATATGTAGAAATGAAGAGGTTAGCACAGGATAGGAAGGGACGGAGGATTGCATCAAACCAGTCGAAAGACTGACGACAGCAAAAATGACTATATGTATATCTGTATTACAAACATGCACACTTTTTTAGGTAGGGTATAATTTTACAAACTTGAGCAAGTTACACATTGGATTCCACATTTCCAAATCCAATTCCACAAACCTAAAAAGAATCCTGTTTAATATATATATTTTTTTTTTTTTGGGGGGGGGGGGAGGGTAGGAGAGCAATGCGAAATATAATCTCTTCTTTTGAATACAAACATTACATCAAGTTTTGTATGACATTTCCAATTCTGTCCACTCTTCCCTTCATGGCGCCAACCAAACTTCCACCATTCGTTCTGTTTTTATTTTTTTCCTGAGAATAGGTCTCTGTCAAAATTAAGGACAACATGGTTCCATCGATCGTATTCTGTTGTGGTGGGTGGAGGGTCTGTCAGAGAAGCCAACAACATGAAAAATCAAATTTGTGCTTTTTTTTAAACGCTCTAGCTGAAGATGTGACTGAACTTAAATCATGACTGCTAACAGATGCTCACAAATAGCTTCATCATGACGGACACACCGAAATTCTTGATTTTATGGTTACCACGGTGCTGTCTGAAATCATGGAAGAAATAAGAGCACCTGATTTTTTTCCTATTTCTTATATTTCCAGAACTGAACAAGTGTTCGTTTACCTGAGAATCATTTCTGAAGATTTCTTTGCAAATGAATATTTTATTGGGTTGTTTTCAGCTGCGAACACCAGGGCAGAAACCGTATTTGATCTAGTCATTGATATTTTCGCTAAGCACAATTTGCACTCTCTAAGCCCAGACGCTACGAGGAGGCTTCTAATGTTTCTTAAAAAAGTACGGGTATTACAGTCACTAATACGTAAAGATGAGCTTTGAGCATTATTTGTGGTCTGTAATGTTCATAATCTTCATTTCATAGTACAAAATGGAATTGTAGTAGTGAGAAAATTCATTGGATCAGTAAAATATTTGTTAAACTTTGTGGGAGACTCGTCAGAATTACTTGGACAGTTTTGCTTTTTCTTGCAGCATATTGTCCGACAACGAATTTATAAACATTATAAGTTTAATATAATTAATTAAATTAGATTTTTGTACTCATAAACATATTTATTCATTTCTAACAAGAATCAAATCTGTTAAATCAATAAGAGATAAATATAAGCAGCTAATGCAATTTTATATGACCATTTTGCACCCAGAGAAGTAGAAAGCACTGTTGCCATTAAGGCTTCTGGATTTTATATCTATATGGAATCGTTTAACAACGATAGAAATTTCTAATCGTCTCAAAATTTTGAATGTAGATCTACATACATGATTAGTGTAGGCCATTTCTTCTGCAGTTGCTTGTTAAAATAATAAATATTATTTAATGAGCACGTCAATGCAACTGTTGATGTTACTTATTTTCAGACGCATTTCGCCTCTCGTCGAGGTATCTTCAAGGTACACTTATCAGATTTTAACTTTCGTACATAACGGTTTTTGTTTCATTATAATACTAATCTTACATATATAAATCATATTATGATTCAATTATATAAGATTACTATTATATATAAACAAAAACTGTTCTGTACAAAAGTTAAAAACTGATAACTAGGGTTCGGATCTTTAGGAAAAGTCATATTTTTTTCCTACCTTCTTTTTTACCTGAAATGCAGAAATAAACACTGATTCAACATTTTTGATTGTATTTAAATGTATTTTATATAGCCTATAAATGCATATTTGGGCCATTTTCCTAATTCTGGTCATATTTCAGCAATTTTTATGGTCATATGGTCATATTTTGAGAAAAAAACTGGTAATTTTTGATAGAAGTTGTAGATGAAAAGAAATTAAGATAATTATTCAGAGAAATATATTCCTGTTATACATTGGAGAAAGAAATGAAACTAATTGTAACTAAATTGTTCAGAATTCACCAGCCAAGAATTAAAGTTATAAATTATTCTCACTCTCTAAACGTTAATGTTCCGCCTGCTTTTTAAATTCGACTATGCAGCAGCAGCATGCCTGTGTCGAGTCGCGTCAATCAATGTCTCACTTCCGATGGTATCGCGGGAATTGAGTCCACTGCAGTGACCCACCGATGAGTTGAGAGGAATCAATTGTCTTCCTATGATTCAGTACGGCGAAACTGCTGCTTAACGAGAGACCCGTCCCTACCTAGGTCAGGTATTCCCCACATACCAGACACTCCGCGTTGAAACAAACACAAAGCCTTCATCCACTCACGCACTGTCACCAATGCTTTTGAAAATAATCCTGAACCAGTGTTAAATCTGCAGTGGATCAGTGAGTACCGCCATGCCGAAAACAAAACTTTCTGAAAGTGTAAAGTTACAGAGTTACGTAAAGGAATTTGGAGAGGAGTATTTTAGCACAGATGAAAGAGTTCTTTTCTGTAAATTATGTGAAACTAAGTGAATGCAACAAAGCGATTTCATGTGCAGCAGCACTGCAATACATCAAGACACAAGAATAACGTAATACGACATTCAACTCGACAAAGCAAACAGCGACTTTTCTTGGATACATCTACAGCTTCGTCGTCTTCCAAATTATCAATTTTTTCTAAAGAACTCTGTGAAATGATTGTATCAGCCAACATCCCACTTAATAAAGTGAACAATGAGCATTTCAAATCGTTCTTGGAGAAATACACAACACAGACGATTCCAACCGAAACAACATTGAGGAAGAACTATACCGTCTTGTTATGAAAATGTATTGCAGGCAAGCAGAACTAAGATAGGCACCAATAAGATCTGGGTATCAATGGATGAAAGTACTGATGCTTGTGGGAGAAACGTTGTAAATGTTATCGTTGGAACCCTACTTTCTGACAGAACGGGTGATATATTTTTACTGGACTGTGAAGCTCTTGAATCAGTAAACCATTCAACAATTGCCGTCCGTTTCGACAACGCTATGAAACTGTTATGGAGCGGTGAAGTTAAGCGAGAACATGTCTTACTATTTGAGACCAACGCTGCGCCGTACATGGTAATGGCTGGAAAATGTCTGAAGATGTTGTATCCTTCGATGGTGCATTTAACCTGTCTCACTCATGGATTACATAGAGTTGCTGAGGAAGTAAGACTAAATTTCCCTGGTGTTGATAGGTTAATATAAAATGTAAAAAAGATTTTGTTAAAGCTCCAATGAGAGTGGCAAAATTTAAAGAAGACGCACCTTCCATCCCAACCAGCACTTACACGATGGGGCACTTGGCTCGACGCAGTTAGCTATTACTGTGAATATTATGAAAACATACGGAAAATAGTTTCTAATTTTGATAGCAGTGAAGAATCTTCCATAAAAATTGTCCAAGAACTCTTTTCCAGTAATTTGTTCAGAAATTTGGCGCACATAAAGTCAAGTTTTTCAGGTATCACAACTGCGATTTCGCGTCTTGAAAAAATTGGTCTAGAACTGAATGAAAGTTTGGCGGTCGTTAAAAGTGTGGAAACCGAAACAGGCCAAGCAGGGGGCAGTATGGCTAGTTTGCTGAAAAATAAATTTGATAAAGTGTTGTGTGGGAATAAAGGATATAAAACAATTTGTAAAATTAGTGAAATTTTACATGGTGGCGAATCTGTTTTGACTGAAGACGACCCACAATTAAATTGCAGTGACCTGACTCTGTTTAAGTACGCTCCCGTCACATCTTGCGATGTCGAACGAAGCTTCTCACACTAAAAGACAGTTTTAAGTGACAACCAGAGAAAATTCCTCTTCGAGAACTTGAAGATGCACGTGGTGATATACTGCAATGTTGGCATCAAACAAGAATAAAAAATGGTATGTACACTAATTCGCAACAAATGTGTAGTAAATTTTCATTTTTAAAAGTAAAATTCTAGTAATCCATTCTTTAACAGGAACAAGAAAATAACTTTCAATAAAATTATTTCCCAATCGTACAGTGAGTGCATAGAAGCGAATTATGCTGTCTACTTGAAAGCGACACAGCTACATAAAATAAATTATGTACATTTGAGCATTTTTAATGAATAAAAAATTTAATGTTTGGTCATATTTTGTCTCTTTTAGGTCATATTTACCTATTTTAAGGTCATACTTGACTGCATATTCGCAGATTTTTTTGGTCCTAAAGATCCGAACCCTACTGATAACCTATTATAGAATAAAGTGTATGCTGACGATACCTCAATGAGAGGTGAAACGCGTTCGAAAATAAATAACGACAGTTGCATTGGCGTACTCATTAAATAATGTATTATTGAATAGAATGAGAAGATATAACATTGAAATGAACGAACAACAAATCCCACATAAGCATAAAATTTCCAAGTGCCTCCACAAAGATACAAGCAAAAAATTTCCATTCAAAACACACAAGATTTTTTCCGAAAATCTTATTCTGAAGTTCATGATCCAGTTCTCATGTCTTTAAGAGTCGATTCGACAACGATTCCACCCACTTCTTCAAATCTTAAGAACGATCCGCTTTGGGAAAGCCCACAGAAGTTGAAAAATACAAATTTCTATAACTATATCTCTGACCGAGAAAGATTGTTGAATGATAAAGACATATTTTTAAAATTTTGAAAAGCAGACAAAAATTTAAGAGGGTTATAAATTATTTACAGAAGTATAAATGTGCTAGAGGACTCATACCAGAGTTTGTGCGTTTCATCCAGCTACTCATCACGCTTGCTGGATCGTCCTGTTCGAATGAACGAAATTTTTCAGTTGTGCACAGACTCATGTATTATATAGTAAACTCACAGACAAACTTGATTTGAAAAAATTGTGAATTAGTTGATTTCCAAACAAGCAAAATACAGTACAGTTTTTGCATTGAATAATTAATACTGAGTAACAATAATTTTTTTTAAAAAAAATTTGTATTCAATTAAAATATCTTATATATAAAAATCAATGTCTGTTTGTTTGTATGTTCGTCTTCTATGCGTTCCTGTACCATTTATCAGATTGCAATGAAACTTTGGGAGTTTTCGAGTGTGCGCCTGCGAAGGTTCCTGCGAAAAAAAAATTCCAAAAAGTCGCCCCCTATTCCCCATAACACCCCATAGTTTAGGCAAAACCACATTTTTATCCGATTTAGATAGGAATTTGTACACTTATACTTTAAAACAAACATAAAAATACTGCCTACATACGGTTTCCGATATTAATCCCCTCGCCCCATATCCACCCCATACTTTAGGCAATACCACATTTTTTATCCGATTTAGATAGGAATTTGTACACTTATACTTTAAAACAAACAGAAAAATACTGCCAACATATGGTTCCCGAATATTCACCCTCTCCCCCTTTCCAACCCCATTACGTTATCACCCCATAATTTAGGCAAACCACATTTTTATCCGATTTAGATAAGAATTTGTACACTTATACTTTAAAACAAACAGAAAAATACTGCCTACGTATGGTTTCCGAATATTCATCCCCTCCCCCCTTTTCCAACCCCATTACGTTCCATTACGTTTTTAACCCATAATTTAGGCAAACCACATTTTTTATCCGATTTAGATAAGAATTTGTACACTTATACTTTAAAAACAAACCAGAAAAATACTGCCTACGTATGGATTCGAATATTCAAACCCTCTCCCCCTTTCCAACCCCAGTACGTTTTCAACCCCATAATTTAGGCAACCACATTTTTATCCGTTTAGATAAGAATTTGTACACTTATACATTAAAACATACAGAAAAATACTGCCTACAGTATGGTTTCCGAATATTCATCCCCTCTCCACCTTTCCCACGCCCCATTACGTTTTTACCCCATAATTTAGGGCATACCACTTCTTTTATCCGATTTAGATAAGAATTTGTACACTTATACTCTAAAAACAAGCATAAAATACTGCCTACGTATGGTTTCCGAATATTCATCCCCTCTCCCCCTTTTCACCCCCATTACTTTTTTACCCCATAATTTAGGCATACCACATTTTTTATCCGATTTAGATAAGAATTTGTACACTTATACTTTAAAACAAACAGAAAAATACTGCCTACATACGGTTTCCGAATATTCATCCTCTCTCCCCTTTTTCCAACCCCATTACGTTTTTACCCCATAATTAGGCAAACCACATTTTTTTATCCGATTTAGATAAGAATTTGTACACTTATACTTTAAAAAAGAGAGAGAAATACTGTACACATTAATTTCACAAAAACCCAATCCCTCTCCTCTCTATCCACCACCTTAATTACCCCCTCTTCCCCATAACACCCCATAATTTAAACAAACCGCAAACCGTTCGTCCGATTACGGCGAAGCTATAGTGAATTGTCGAGGGATGTCGAAAATGGTTCCTGTCAAAAAACAAATATTTAAAAACCCACCCCTCTTCCCCATAATGTAACTCGACGAGACAAATCAAAAACAAATGATACATTTTCTTGATATCAGCTTAGTTCTCGACATATGTATGTCAAAAGGAGGAGGTTAGGGTGAGATCCGGCCTGACCTGAATAAAAATTCCCAATACACTATATATTGCGGTAGAAATTACCTATACATATTTTACTTCTCCTATTAAATGTTATTATGGTTGAAATACGGCCTCGGCCAGAAGAAACGTCACCAAAAAGTACATGGAGTAATAGGCTACCTATAACTGATTTTTAACATGCTAAAACTCGAAAACAAAGCGAGATATCAAAAATTATATTCATTATTTTCGATTTATTTAGTCGAGTTCTATAAGAATTCATAATCAAATTGTAATTTGCGATGTTTTGATGATGATGTGAAGTTAGGTTAAGTTAGTAGGGGATTACTGGAGATCGCAATTCCTCAAGGGAATTTGCACATTTATACTTAGAAACAAACAGAAAAATACTGCCTGCATATGTTTTCCAAAGCGCATCTCCTCTCACCCTTTTCAACTGAAAATGAATGAAACAGCAGTTTAAAATTTATATCTAAATGTTTTTTCATTTAATCTATGTGCCTACTCAAGTCCAGCAATAGAGAAGCATTGCCGGGTCAGCTAGTATGTTATAAATTATATGATAATTTTTTTGAATTTATGTTGTTGTCGATCTGTTTGAATGACCGTCACTATTATTATTATTATTATTTTAGGTAAGATAACCAAATAACATTTTCATCGGATCCTCCCCTCCCCCCTCCTCTTTGCCAGACTACCCACCCATGATTAACATGAAACGCCGGCCCTGTTGGTCACAGTAAAGTCATGTAACAATTTTGCTTGATTACTTATGATTAATTTTAACCCTTTCCTCCCTGACGGTACTTATGAGTACCACTGTATTTACCATCATATAATTCGACAATACCAGTGTCCACTGCATTGTTAAGCCTGTTGATCTATTGTTGTATGATTAGGTCAGACAATGACAACATTTATTTTTAAATTCTGTGTGAAATTGCCAAGAAATTAATTTTCTAAGTTGGGGCTTGACAGCATACTGACCAGAGTAACAAGTGCTACATTACAATGAATTTTAGATGATAATTTACTTGGTAAGTATCAATTTCTGTTATTACTTTTTTAGTTTGAACATTTAACCATATATTTATTACCTATAAAATATGTTTTTCTAGTTTCTTTACTAAATAATCTAGAAAAACCAATGTGGACTTATAAGTACCGTCAGGGACTTCTGGTTAGTTTTATACAGATTATTGGTCAATAGATTTAGCAAGTATACAATTGGTTTTATCTGTGTTTTAGATATTTTCAAATGGATATTTGTATGAAATAGGCTCTGACTGAAGCTCTTCTCTTAGAAGTTTATAATTTATGAAGGCAAAAGTGAAGAAATGACTGGAATGTTCTCAGATTACTCATTAGGTCAAAGAGTGGTCTTAGAATTGACTGAAAAAAAAAATGGAGCATTGGCGATGTTATCTAGTATTATCATTATTTTTCATCAGTTTCATTATTAAAAAACTGAAACAACTTTGTTTGTGGGAGAATCAGATCCTACTGCAAGGGACTTTCTAACAATCTGCTGATGGAAAACTAAAAAGAGGAGATTGTGACAATGAATTTACAAACCTAGATATTAGCTACTGGAAATGGAAGGATAAAAAGGTCATACATTAAGTATCAAATTTTCAGGGCAGCGGTGAAACTCTACTACACTGGTTGGGGTTAATGGCAACTTCAACAGATGGGCCCTCTCTCATGTTGGATTGGTGACCTGGTGAATCTTGGACCAGAGGGCCTCTCTGGCCAGTCATCGGGAGCCACATCCGGCAGTAGGTCCCGTGGCATTTTGCCCATCCTGCCACCCTGTTGTTACACCACTAGTTATATGCATAGAAAAAGATGGAGTGAAGTCGACAATTTCATCCTCAGGAGTCGTCAAGGACTACAATACCTTCATGTGTGGGGTTGATACTGCTGATCAGCTGATGGCTTTGTGCAATGCTGACAGAAGATTACCGAAATCATGGTAAAGATTGTTTTTGGGAATTCTGGATGTTGTATTTGTCAATGCCTATAACATAAATGGTCCGATATTTGAAAAAGTCTGTAAATTTTTTTAGAAGATCCTTTGCACAAGGTATGATGACTATGAAGGATATCGGTAAGAAGAAAAGGTCATCTATATATATTTCACCAAGCCCATTCCATTCAAACAACGCAAGCCATACTATTCCACAATGAGAGATGTAAGATTGGGAAACAGAGGTATACACTGTCCCTAATTTGTAAAAATCGGATGGAGATGTGAAGTATGTAGAATGAAGAAAATACAGTCAAAGCATCATTCGAAATGTTCCACTGCAATGTCTTTTGTGTCTGAATGAGCAAAAAGAAATGTTTTTTTTTTTTTTTTTTTAATATCATGAGGCGAACATTTCACACTGTAACACATCTTAGAATTTCGCATAACAAACTTAGTTTCTAAGATAGCGAGTTCAATTGAAGTATATGGTACCACCATTTTAAAGACATTCTTCCAGTCAATTTTAATAATAATTCCCAGTAATATCTCTAAAATAGCCATTCATTCAAGTATGAACAGTAAATTCAAGAGTTAAATTCATTTAAACAGCTGTTAAGAAACTTAACCTCAGAATTGGATAGGTAGTATTTGACTTTCATATAATTTCGCTAAATCAATATATTTCTTTAGTTCAGAAGATGTTTAGGAAATAAACAGCCAGAAGATGATTAAGTTTGTTGTTAGAAGATCATACTTAGAGTCTAAATATGTTTAAAAGTGATTTGCCGGTTTAGAATTTTGTCTCGTAATTTTCCACTCTATAATCGAAGTATTCAGTCATTAGGAAACAGTTAAGAAATCAATTAATAGATAGAAAGTAGCGTAATTCTGGTTTAAACAACATATTAAAATTTTAGAAAGTTTCATGCATTTTAAAGATCGTTTTTGGATACAATTTAGTATAGCAAGACATGTGCTTCATGTAAAAATTAAATATTTCAGTCTTATTCAGGAATTTATGAGAAGAAATTATGTTCAGAGTAAAGTTTATTTAAATATAAAGGTTTCTGAAAAAGTTTTATTTCATAATATTAAAGCATTTGATTGTAATAAAATAAAATAGGTTTTGGCGACAGAAACGCTTGCTCAAGTTCAGCTCAAATTTGATGCGCATTCGGGAGGAATAATATTCTAAAATTCGTAATAAATCAGGGAATATACTTAGAGATTCCAAATTTTTACAGTAACCGTTTTTCAATATGGAGATTTGTTTGAAGTTATTTTCAAGTCGATACTTTGAATATTTCAAGTAGTCAAATTTTGTTTTCGAGTTTTATACCACTTTCAAAATAGGTAAAATACTTTATTTGATATCAAAGGATAGATGAGCAATAGGAGAATAGAATAACATTTGTTCCAACTTGGTAGGAGTAATATTTCGAAAGTTTTGGCAATCACATCTTTATGACACTTTTCTGGCGAAACTATTAAACTTCCGAAAAATTTTATAATAACTTAATTTGAAGTTTGTAATAATATCTAGCAACTATCAAAATTTCAGAGAGCTAGGATTATTTCTGGTGTCATGATCAAATGGTATTGCGAAATATTCGTCAAAAACTGATCAGTTATCTGATACGGTTGATGGGAAAATCAAGGACAGGTGGTTCCCACGGCCCAAGCAGCAACGATCATATAAATACCCCCTCCAGAAGCTACCCTCGCCCAGACTAACAGCGGCAGTCTCAGAGTGCGTTACAAGTTATGTAGGGCGTAGCTAGGTTGGGCTCGTGGCGCAGCAAATTACCAACTTGCGTGATTATGGTTGCATGGTTGCATGGTTAAAATCAAGTAAAACCTCATGTAGCTAAGTAGCCGTGGGGGCGTGAGGTTTGGTCATGCTCGAATGGTCTGTCGAATCTGTAAAATGTTTTTCGGAGAAATTGTCTGATTGCCTGTGCAGATTTCTGAAGAATTTTGAATAATATATTTATCATGTCAGAATGGACTAGTTATCATTGAACTTTTACCTTTTCATAGTTTTGCGCTAAAACTATGTGGCGACTGAATCATCAAATAAGTCAGAACTGTCACATCCTAGGCTACTCACGGTTATAGCTGAGACCAAGTGTTTATGCATAAGCATAAGCATTTAGCATTAAGCATAAGCTTGTTCCTCACAACACCAATATGAACATAATTGATTTCAATTGCTATTTCCGTACATCCTGTGATACACAAAGTCCCTGACGATACTTATAAGTACCGGCTTAGTAATTAGCACTTAGAGTTCCAAAAAAAATTGAAAAAAATTTGTGTTTTTAATTTCAAGTACCTTTATACAAATATATAATTGAAATTATAAATTTCCCTTTATTTCCAATAGCCGGTAGGAAAGGGTTAAACAGTTCTAAACAATGTGTATGCTGAGGTCACCAGGTATTGCCAAAACCAGTTCATTATAGTGTGGCAGGTTTATTAAGAACACATAGGTTTACTAAAGCACTATACTGTCTGGTGCAAGTTTATTATTCGACCCACCAAATTTCAATTATAATAGCTAATCGGAATCTCTGTGTCTGAAAACTGCAGATCCTTTTTGGGAGGAATTAGTACAACTTCACGCCCGACAAAATAGTTCATTATGATAATTTACCGTCCATTGTTTTTTGAGCTGTACTGCACAACACAAATATGCAGTCAGTTCAACTGTCAGATCATAATTAACAACACTTTTCTATCACTCGTAGCAACCTGATACATATTCAAAGCTGTACTTCACACAATTTAAAAACCTATGGGGAAAACATCAGCTCCTGGCCACTATCCCTGCATTTAAAAAGCCTTCATGACATTCCATGGCTCGAGTATGACTGACTCTGACTCTGTCCAGTGATATTCCTGTGCAAAAAAGGTGCTACTTTAAGAAGACAGAAGGGAAAGCAACTTTATCATTACAAGGTATAGCCTAGTGAAGTATCCAAAAGCTGCATCTGGAGTAGGCAACAAAGATGGCAGTTTAACACTGCTATTTTTAGCAGTTGCTTAGTGCATTTAATTCTTTTATTTTTTTGAACATCAGCGTATAAAGCAAGAGTGTATGTACCAGCAGCATTAAAATTCCATTAGCATCTTCGCATTCATTTTCAAAAACTGCTGTAAAATTTCCATGTCCATGGGTTTCTTGAAATTTTTGCAAACACTAACTGCACAGTAATAAATATACATACATTAGAATAATAAAAAAAGCAGAAATATATTTCTTAAAATGCACAAAGACAGCTATGTGTTTAGCCAAGCTAGTTGCAATGTGTACTATTCTGTTGTGTACGATGATGAAGATCTGTTACATCCCTTACCTTACTGACCTTTACACCTGGGGTCCCATGATACAGGTTGTTTTAAGTAAAATCTAACTTAAAGGAGAAAAATTTTGAGTTAATAGAAAATGAATAAAGAAATCAGAAAATTAATAATTAGTTAATTGATAATTAAATAATTAAAAATTTCAATGATAAATGAATAAAAATTTTAGGATTTAGTGTTAAAAACACATTCTAAAAAGTTTTACTAAAGTCCATTCAATGGAACCGAGGTATAAACCTTATGGCACTCCACTATATCATATCTTCTTTTCACTGCCTAACAGCAGTTTCTTTGCCCCCTGATCGTATTACATAATATGAAAGACAATAAAATACTCACAGTAAATAAATGAATTAGGAAAAATAAATATCAATAAAATTCTTACTTATTTCCTGCCAATACTTCTGGACTGCAGTATTCCACTGTTCCATAAAATGTTGAAAACAAACGGCCTTCACTCATAAATGTTGCTGATCCAAAATCAATGAGTTTAACATGAAATCGTTCATTGATAATGATATTCTCATCTTTTATATCTCGGTGCAATATTTGCAAGGAGTGAAGATAATCAACAGCAGAGACAATCTGGAAAAAAGGTAGGTTTCAAAAAAATTCTATGCATATACTTTGATTTAATACTAAAAAGGGGTGAATATTTTACCTGTCTGAAAATATAGCTGTTTAATACCTCATCTAAGTAAGGCTTCCTGTCAATGAACTCAAATAAATCCATTCCTGCCCCATGCTTCTCCATCACCAACTGGAAGAATTTGGAATTTTCAAAGACATCAAGCACCCGGACCTAAAACAGTACAGAAGGAAGTAAACAATGAGAAAAACTAATCAAATTTTTAAAGCCTCTGATCCGAAACAAATCCAACCAGTTTTGAAGTGGTGAGAAATTGATAAATAACATCTGTTGCAGTAGCAAGTTCATTTTTAAAATGGAATCTATGGAAAATAACTGTTCTGTAATGGTAATCAATAAGGAAAACAACAAATATGCTTTCACTTATATTCCCCAAGTACATATTTCAGCAAACTGTTGCTCCAAAAGATAAACGAATGCTGAAGAAAAATACTAAGTTTCTCCTCCTCTGCACTGTAAACTAATAACACCATAGGCTTGAATAAAAAAAAATCAATGTCATTTAATACCATATTCATTGTCAGGCATGGAAATATATTAATCAGTAGCAAAAAATTGCTTAATTTCAATCTTAATGCAAGTAAGATTTTAATGAATGGAGAAAATTGTATACCTTGATGAGGATGGTACGAACAATTTTGATATTTTTAAAAATTTAGTACCTATCTTGGTGACAAAATTAAGAATAAATCAACTGATTTCTCTTACTTCTTACAAAACCTTAATTGGACCACAAAATCAAACACTGAAATTAAAGGTTCAGTTTTTCTTAAAAGAAGTTCAAAATCAGCTTGTAGAATTCTACATAATTTTGTAGACTCTCCAGTGTATTCAGATACCATTTTTTGAAACATCTGTACAATATGTAAAGCTGCATAATGAACCATAAAAACACTACTATAAACCTACTACTCTGTGGTTGATATTTTATTCAGTAAAAAATATAACTCCTGAATTTATATATACCGTTATAATACTTAATTTTTATTTGAATGTCACCTTTTAAAAAAAAAAAAATAATAATAATTTCAAATGCCGATTGATTTAAGCAAGAGTTTAAACAGCAATTAATGTGCAGGAACATCTCATGAAACATCTTGATGAGGTGCGAGTCACGTAAATGTAGTATTTATTGACTATCTCATGCTAAAAATATGTAAGCTGAAATATTTCATGATTTAAATAAATTCAAGAAGACATTAAAAAATTTCTAAATGTGGATAGTTGCATTTAAATTCCCTGATACGTGTTAAAATTTTCTGGATCTCACGATATTTCAAGGTTGCATTAAATTCTGTGATGATTTCTGATATGATCAGTTTGTGGCCACCCTGACCAAGAAGGAAAAAAAGAAGGAAGAACAACATACAACCAGCACAGAAAACTATGGCCTATATATCCCAGACTTCATGCAACAGAGAAAGACTTACAGTAGGGAAGACATTCTGACGTGAAGAGAGAGAGAGCCCATTGGAGAAGGCTAATTGATGAGATAAGGTATCGGCTATGGTCTGTGTGTCACAGCTGAATGTAAGTATGTACACATTTCTGACATTTCCGTGAATAAGCATTTAATGCAATTGACATCTAGAGAAATATCATTCAACTGATGCTAATTGCAAATGCGAGAGAGAAATAACAATAATGATAAAATCATTATTTGTTATTTATTTCATCGCTGAATATAAATCAAAGCAAGTCAAAAGTGATGAAATGTAGCAGAGATGATACCAATCACAGTAGATTAAATATAAAACATGATCGAATGCAATATGAGAAGTAAGTGAATTCTGTTACATGGGAAACAAAATTACGACTGATGGCCGAAGCAGAATACGACTATCAAAAAAGCCTTCATGAATAAAAACCTCTTAGTTTCAAATATTGATCTAGGAATTCTATGTATAGAACACAGCACTTTATGGTAACGAAGCATGGACTTTAGGAATACCAGAAAGAAAGAAAGAAAATTGAAGCATTTGAAATGGGGTGCTGCAGAAGAATGCTGAAAATTAAGTGGACAGACAAAGTACAAAATGAATGAGTTTTGGAAATGATGGGTGAGGAAAGAAGTTGGTGAAAGAAGCTTACAGAAAGAAGAGACAGGCTGGTAAGTTATATTTTGAGACATACTGGATTGGTTAATTTGTTAGTGGAGGGAACAGTCGAAGGTAAGAACTGTGGAGGAAGACAGAAATTAGATTCAGTTTAGTTTGCAGTGCACTTTAATAATTTAATCTAAGCCTTTTCAATGTTCATAGTTGACTATCAATGAAACATTCATCAGATACCTCATCTTCCAAATCTGTATCACAATCCAAAATTTCTTTTAAGAGAAGAGCTTCAATCATGTACCGGTTCTCAGAAATATCAATTTAAAGACATCAAAAACAATTAAAAATATACAATTACTTAACTTTTTACCAATAATTCTTATAAAACAAACCAGATGTTCCTGACCGCAGTTTTATGTCCTCATTTGTTTTTAACGATAATTCAGTAAAGAAATTGGAAATACACATCTTATAGATACAATACACATGATTGAATGTTCAAACTAACAGAATAACATAAATCTACACTTAACAAGTAAATCCTAATCTAAAAAGTATTAGAATGTAAATCTCATCACTCTCATCAACACTCTTACAAGTCCGAACTTGAAAGTTCAATTTAGAAAGAAATCCTGCCACTGAATGATAAAAATAATATTCAATGCAACAGTGTCGGTGTAAGTAAGTATTCTACAGAACAACACTTTGAATGCTGTGTAACAAAACTGGGATATCGTAAGGAAGAACTCATAGCAATAGATAGAATCTTTGCTACTATGTTTCACAAATAACAAACAAATAATTTTATGTGGAGATTTTAATGTTTACTTCCTTAATCACAGCAATGAGAGGTTAGATATGGAAGCCTTGATGTTGCCTTTTAACTAAACGGCACTTATAAATTTCCCTACAAGAATACAAAATAATAGCAGGACTGCAATAGTTTTTTTTTGTGGATATTTCTCAGTACAGTAATTACAATATACTTCCAGTAATAAATGGTATCTCAAATCATGATGCCCAGCTGTTATGTATCAAGTCCAGAAACACTGTTAAACAGGTAAAGAAAAGCTGGGAATATAGAAGAAATAGTAATGAAAACAATATCAAACATTTTATAGATTCCCTAAGTAATGAATACTGGTCAGAAGTGTACACTGCACAGGGTGTTAATGCAAAATTTGATTACATTCTTAATATATTTCTAACACATTTCGAAGGAAGATTCAAAAAAAGGAAAGTTGTCAACACTCCAGACAGTGAATTTGATAAGGGATGGATAACAAAGAGTATTAGAGTATCTAGTAAAACAAAAAGGGACCTTTACTTAAAAGTAATAGAATCAGATAATTATACACTGAAAGCTCATTATAAATTTTATTCTAAAATACTAAGAAATGTATTAAGAAAGGCAAAGAACAGATATATATAAGAGAAATTAGAGAATTCAGGCAATAAGATGAAAACTATAGGGAATATAATAAAAACTGAAACAGGAAAATCTGTAAATCACTCTAAAGACATAAAAATGAAACAAAATGGATCTGTATATGGTAAAGTAGGAGAAGTTTCTGATTTTTTAAAATTTTATTTCATTTTTAAAACCTGATACATAACAGCCTAGCACCTTGTTTCCACTCTGGGCCCATATTTCCAATATATTACAAGAGGTACACAAAATAAAATTATAGTTTGAAAATAATAGCTAAATATTGTTCAGGATGTAAAACTAGTTTGTAACACATAAACTTATCAAATTTCACAAAATTTAGTTGCATAATTAAATTAATGATGTCTAAGAATGTATTTGATAGGTGTTAGTGTTTTTTTTTAATGGATATATATATATACATACAAGGGGTGATCAAATGAAAAGGTACGAAATGATGTGGTGGCTACAAATGTAGACTTTATTCAAAATGTACACCATAGGCCCGAGCACAACAATACCGCTGATGAACAAGCCGCAGGATTCCTAGTTCCCAGAATTCCTGTGGCCTTGACGAGAAACAGTCCTTCACAGCATCCTTGAGTACGTCATCTGAGTTAAAGCGCTTCCCTTTCAGGTGTTTCTTCATTGGACCAAACACATGGAAATCGCAGGGCGACATGTCCGGACTGTAGGGCGGATGATTTGTCTCCCACTTGAACTTGGCCAGTTCCATGTGTGTGACTCTGGAGACGTGTGGACGCGCGTTAACATGGAGCAGAACCACACCCTCCGTGAGCAGCCCTGGTCTTTTGTTCTTGATGGACCTGCGTAGGCGTCGGAGTGTCTTACAGAACACATCCCCCACCTGTACGCCATCCTGTCCTCATACGGACTGCCGCATCATTTGGACGCCACTTTTGATAAGAGCCTCTGCTCTCTACTGCGCATAAGGGCGCCCGGGCATGCTCCGATCCTAGTTAGAGACTCCAATCGCATCCCGAGATGTCTCGCTACATTCTCCCATAGCGGAATATGCAAATATTTAACTGTTACGTTTTTACGTCGTTTCGTACCTTTTCATTTGATCACCCCTTGTATATACTGTAAATTAGTAATTTGAGTAACATACGTTCACACACAGATACTGCTATATATAATTAAACAGAGAAACATTCACATACACAAATCACTTACTGCACTGTTTTCTCACTTTGTTCATTTATGACATTTACACATTTACTCCCGGCACAGCCACTTAAGAGTAACTTACCTCCCTCAGGAGATGACTTCTGGAAGTAGTGGCTTCCTCCTTCTACTATCGGGAGTTTCTTTCTTCGGGAATGGTCACTGTTTGGTCACTGTCGGTTGAAACTGTTTCGTCAGTTAGGCTATTTCTAAGTGCCAAGAAACTTTCTTTGGCTGCTTGTGAAGCCAGATTGCAAGCTGCATCAAGAAAGTACCATAATTCCTGGTCACGCAATATGTCAAAAATGTGCCTGCCCTGTAATATTTGCTGGTATGGCGCTCTTTGTTCTGCTGTTGAAACACATTACCATACAACATTTTCCGGAGTGTCCTCGTTTTCGCAGTCACAGCTACCGCTGTCCACTGTTCCTCTTCTTTGCAGTTCACTGTTGTAAGGGCCATGACCCGTTATGTAATGTACCAGCCCAGGTGAGATGATGCGACATTTTGAGCCTTTCACAGACACTTGGAAACATATCATACATCCTTCTTCCTGTCGCCCTAACATTCCATCTTTGCTGCCATTCTTCCAATAACAATTTGTTTACCTCTGCAGCTGTTGTTGCTGGTACTCCCAGGATTTTCTCTACCTGTTCCAGATTCACTTTCCTACGCCAGTATACTGCTCCCCACTTGCGAACTTCCAAGTCCAGTGGCCACACCCCAAGTGCCACAGTAAGGGCATCAGTTGCTGTTGTTTTGTAAGCACCATTCAGCCTGAGTAGAATACCTGATTGTGTCCTCCTCAAAAGTTTTCTGGGGTGTATTGCCCAGATGCTGGCTGCATACCCCACAGTTGATTTTAATATTGTATTGTGGTATATTCGAATAACAAGCGGTGAAAGTTAAAAACACCATTGCCCCATACTGATTAGTTTATTCATGATTGAGGTAGCACTCCCACATGCTTCCTCCATATGGGCCATAAAATTTAGACTTTCATCTAATTTCACACCAAGGTATCGACTGAAAGGACTTCTTCTTATTGTAACTTCATCTATTTTAATGGTTGGATTGCTCTGTAATCTACGTTTCATTAACATATAACAGGTTTTTTTGAGGTGCTAATATTAGTTTGACTTGTCTGCACCGACTGAGTTCACACAGAACCTTTGCACTTTTAGCCTCAATTTCGGCTCTGGTTTTACCCTCTATAATTAAGAATAGATCATCAGAAAAGGCAACAAGTCCCAGGAGTTCTGGCATTCTTTGCAGCCTTGCCATTCCTGGTTCAAGCCCAATGTTCCAAAATATCGAACCACAAATGGATCCCTGTGGGCAACCTTTTGTTATTTTTTTTATCAATGGATACTCCAGTACATCTAAGTTTGAGATATCTGTTCTTACAGTAATCTTTAAAAGTCTTATGCAAGTTCTTTGGACAATTAAGTTCCTTAAGCCGTGCAAAAAGTGCAGGCCACCATAGATTATCAATTGCCCCAGATATATCGACAAGATTCCCATCACGTAATTCTGATTAGAGTTCTGTATTAGATTCATTGTCCGGTTGATTGTATCCTCTGTAGATCTACCCACTCTGAATCCATGTTGGTTTGGATTTATCCCTTCCTTCTTCCAATGTTCTTGTATCCTCATGCACAGCACCTTTTCTTGTATTTTGCCCAGCACGTTTAGCAAACAGATGGGTCGATATGATTTAGGCAATTTTGGATCTTTGTCATCTCCCTTCTTGATGATTAATATCTCACTCTGCTTCCAGATGTTTGGTACTCTTCCCTGATGCAGGCATACATTATAGAGTTTACACAAAGTGATAGCTACTTGCACTACAATTTCTTGCACTACTTCAGCTGGAATACCATCTGGACTCGGAGCTTTGTTCCTGGTCAAGGCATTTATTGCTTGTACCACCTCCAAGATGCTAATATCTGGAGTGTCAGTGATACTTTGCCTATGTTGGTCCATTTCGAGACGGAGCACTCTGTGCTCCATCTCGTCATCTTCCACTTTATCATCTGGAAGGAGTTCTTGGAGTAACACTTCTGCAGTAGTTTTTGAACTAGTAGTCATGGTTCCATCTTGTTTCTGTACAGTAGATAGTGTAATTGGGGGTTTTAACCTTTCCTGTTGCAATTTTGTATGGGATACCCCAGGGGTCTGTATGCATCTTTCTTTTCACAAATGTTTCACAACTTTTTTGTTTAGTTAGTATTATCAGTTCTCGGAATTCACTTTTAATTTGTCTATATCTTTCCGGCAGCTGTCCTCTAATATTGGAGATGAGGCAACGTCAGTAATCTTTCCTTGCTTTATGAATCCTTTGTCGTAATCTTTGTAGTCTATCAGTCCAGATCTGTCCACTTTGCCAATGCTTCTCTTTAGAGGAATAGATCTTCTCATTGATATTTGGAGTGCCTGGGTAAGGTCTCTTGCGGCTCGATCTATATCATTATTGTGAAATATTTAACAAACATTTTACATCAGTTATAGAGAAATTAGGCATAAAAAAGAAATCCCCATGTAGTGCCCTAAGACTTCATCAGTCTATTTTTACAAATAGATTTGTGGAATTGCCACCAGTATCAGTCTCCGAAATAAATAAACTCATGAGACAATTAAAACCTAAAAATTCTTCCAGCTATGACAATATTTCAATTAAATTACTGAAAAAATGTTCAGATTCTATCAATCATGTACTTGTCTACATTTGACTGTATAAATCATGAATTACTTTTGAAAAAAAAAAAAAAAAATGGAACATTATGGTATTTATGGAACCATGGTAAATGGTTTAAATCATACATGGAAAGTTGAATGAAAAAAAAAAAATCCATATTTTTATTTAAAATAAGTAAAGATACTTCATCAGACTGGGAGAAATTAAAACATGGAATTCCACAAGGCTCTGTCCTAAGGACCCCTCCTCTTTTTGTTATACATCAATGACCTTCCTGGAAACTTATCTGACAAAGTTAAGAGTGTTTTATTTGCAGATGACACTTACCTGACTGTGAGAAAAACACCAAATAGTAATCTAGAACTTAACGTAAATGAATAACTTAGTGAAGTAGCAAATTGGTTTAAAGAAAATTCATTAAAATTAAATTTTGAAAAAGTAAGTTATAAAAATAACACAATCTTAGTAACAAAAAGTATAAAATTCCTTGGTATTACAATAAATGAAAAACTCTGTTGGCGAAACATATCGCTTCACTATTGAAAAAGTTTAGTAGTGCCACCCTTGCAATACGAACACTTTCTCTAACAGCAGATCTAGAATTAACGAAACAAGTGTACTCCTCATATATCCATTCAGTGATGTCATATGGCATAATTTTTTGGGGAAACTCTTCACAAAGTAAAAAAGTTTTCATAGCACCGAAAAGAGCTATTAGGATGCTGTGTAGTGTAAAACCAAGAACTTCTTGCAGATAACTTTTTTAATAAACTCAATATTCTTACAATGACTTCTCAGTATATACATTCTCTCATGTGCTTTGTCATAGAACATTTTAACTTGTTTACATCTAATTAACAAGAACACAGTCTCAATTCAAGAAACAGAAATAACTAGCACAAAACATAAACATCTCTGTCATTAGTGCAAAGAGGAGTTAATTATTCTGGGATACATTTGTTTAATAAACTTCCCAAGAGTATAAAACAGTTTGCATATAATAGATACGAGGTGTGTTAGAAAAGTAATGAGACTGATTTCATACTAACCAAAGTTTTTATTATTTTCAAACAACAATGTTATCCCCTTCAAAGTAGTTCCCTTGGGCAGCTATACATCGGCGGAGTCGTGATTCCCACTCTTGGTAGCAGCGCTGGAAGTCTTCAATTGGTATGGCTTCTAACTGGTCGGTCACAGTCTTTTGAATGTTCTCTAGAGTTCCCAAATGACGTCCTTTAGGACATGTTTCAATTTCGGGAAGAGGAAAAAGTCACAAGGACTTAAATCAGGTGAATAGGGGGTTGAGGAACAACAGTAATGCATTTCGAGGTCAAAAATTCACGGATGAAAATGGCCGTGTGACACGGAGCATTGTCATGATGAAGCATCCACTTGTCTGCAATTTCTGGTCTCACACGGATCACTCTTTTCCTCAACTTTTCAAGGACACTTTTATAAAACACTTGGTTGACAGTTTGTCCTGATGGAACAAATTCTTTGTGCACGATACCCTTCCTGTCAAAAAAACAAATCAGCATGGTCTTGATCTTTGATTTGCTAATTCGACATTTCTTCGTGTTCTCGGCCTTCCAAAAATGATTTGTGCCAGCGGAAAACTTGTGCTCTCGATAAGCACTGTTCCCCATAGGCCTGTTTCAGCTTTACAAAAGTCACACTCGCGGATTCACCAAGTTTAACACAAAACTTTATCGAACAACGTTGCTCTAAATTCCGATGCTCCATTTCTGTGAAGCACAATGAAAACACAACTTTATTAATGGCGCTGTCAAAACTAATGTGTTAACTGTATGGAGTTGTAACTCAGGCTGAGGAAGTGGAAGGGATCAACAATCAGATTTAGCATCAGCCAGTAGACACAACAATGCCAGATCTCCCGCAGTGTTGCCAATCTCATTACTTTTCTAACAAACCTCGTATATAAAGAAAAACAGAGAAATTATCTTACTGGCAATTCCTTCTACCCCATTCAAAAATTTGAAAAAAAATAATAATTGTATTCAACAAGACCTTTTGCAAAACTCAGTTGAAAATATTATTTTTATTCTCTTTATTAGTAGTCTTTGTAATATTTGATTGTTATCACTATGATTATGACTCATATTGTATGTATCTGTATTAACCATGACATGTTTCACATCCCAGAGGTCCTTCCTCAGCAGGGATCCATGAAACAAGATAGATAAATAAATAATAGTACAGCAAAGGATCACCAGGTTGAGCACTGTGGTAAACAATCGTATTGTCAAATTAAATGATTACGAAAGCTTCTGCTGTCACTGCACGTTTTATCTTGGTTCTCAAAGTGAAGCCTCGTCGATATAATTAAACCTAACATTTCTGCCATCATGGTGTGGCCATCTTCAGAGGATTTCTTTGTCACATGCCACTAAGCCTTATAGAGTAGAAGAAGGCTAGCGCGTGCAGGTGCTATTCGTCCGTGGTGACGTCACCATGCCCAGCATTGGCAATAGGATGGGGTCATTTGTCTTGGGTTTTCCTGCGCAGGTAATATTCCGGAGGTAAAATAGTCCCCCAATCGGATCTCCGGGTGGGGACTGCTCAGGGAGGAGTCATCAGAATGGATAGACACATTCTACGAGTCGGAGCGTGGAATGTTAAAAGTCTGAATAGGGCAGGCAGGTTAGAAAACCTAAAAAAGGGAGAAGCAACAACTTAAGTTAGATGTTGTTGGGATTAGTGAGATTAAATGGAAGGACACACAGGATTTCTGGTCTGGGAAACACAGGATAATTAGCACACAAGCTGTCAATGGAGTCACTGGTGTAGGAATTGTAATGAACAAGAAAGTAGGGAAACGGGTGAGTTATTATGAACTGTTTAGTAACAGGATTATTTTGATGAGGTTAGAAACAAATCCCGTCCCAACCACTTTAGTACAAGTGTATATGCCAATGTCACAGGAAGATGGCGTAGAAATAGAAAAAAAAATATACACTGAAATTGAAGAATTAATCCAATATGTGAAGGGGGAGGAAAAGCTAATAATCATGGGTGATTGGAATGCAATAGTTGGAGAAGGAAAAGAGGGGAATACTGTAGGAAGTTTTGGTCTAGGAGAAAGAAATGAGTGAGGAAGCAGGTTGCTAGAATTTTGTGAAAGATATAAGCTAGTAGTGGCAAACACACTGTTTCAGAACCATGCAAGAAGAATATACATCTGGAAACGGCCTGGGGATACAGGCAGATTTCAGCTAGATTATATCATGGTCAAACAGAGATTCAGGAATCAAGTACTAGACTGTAAAGCGTACCCAGGAGCAGACATAGACTCTGACTATAATTTGATAATAATGAAGTGCAGGCTGAAATTTAAGCGAATAAGGAAGCAGTATAAGCAGAACAGACTGGAAGTGAATAAACTGAAACAATCCAGCACGAGAGAAAAATTTTCAGAAATGGTAGACTTAGGTCTAAGAAGTAAACGTGAAAGGAGCTCAACAGAGGACGAATGGAATGCATTTAAGACCGAAATAATGAAAGCTGGTAAAGAAACATTAGGCTTTAGGGAACATGCTGCCCGAAAACCTTGGATCACAAAAGACATTTTGGAGCTGATGGATCAGAGGAGAAGGTACAAAAATGCTCAGGATGAAGCAGGAAGAGAACAGTACAGGCAATTTAGAAATCAAATAAATAGGAAATGCAAAGTAGAAAAAGAAAAATGGCTACAAGAAAAGTGTAAAGAAGTAGAAAAGGAAATGGTCGTAGGTAAAGTAGATGTTGCTTACAGAAAGATCAAACAGAATTTTGGAGAAATGAAGAAAAGAGGTATGAACATTAAGGCTGCCGATGGGAAACCTCTTTTAAGCTCAGAAGACAGAGCTAACCGATGGAAGGAATACATTGAGAAACTGTATGTGGCGGACGACTTGAACAATAGTGTAATGGAAAAGGAAGGCGATGTCGACATTGATGACTTAGGAGATCCTATTTTGAGGACAGTATTTAATAAAGCTCTGAATGACTTGAGAGCAAATAAGGCAGTTGGAATAATGAGATCCCTGCAGAACTTCTTAAATCCCTAGGAGAGGAAGGAATCGAAAGATTATTCAAGCTGATATCAAAAAGTTATGAAACAGGAGAAATTCCAACTGATTTTAATAAAAATATCATCTTTACACTTCCAAAGAAAGCACAAGCTGACAAATGTAAGAATTATCGCACCATTAGTCTAACATCACATCCTTCAAAATTACTGACCAGAATAATATAAAGAAGGATGGAAAGGTTAGTAGAAGCGATAGTAGGTGAAGATCAGTTTGGGTTTAGGAAAAATCACAGTACAAGGGAAGCAATTCTGTCATTAAGGTTAATACTTGAAGGGTAGATCAAGAAAAACAAAGATACTTTTATGGCGTTTGTTGATATGGAAAAAGCTTTTGATAATGTTAGGTGGGACAAGATATTCAAAATTTTAAAGAAGTCAGGTCTAAAGTATCGAGATAGAAGAATACTCTATAAACTATATACTAATTAAGTGGCAATAATAAAAGTAGAGAAACACGAGAGACATGCATCAGTTAAAAAGGGTATGAGACAAGGTTGTAGTATATCCCCGTTAATATTCAATTTGTATGTAGAAGAAGCAATGAAGAAAGTCAAAGAACAATTTCCATGTGGCATAAGTTTTCAGGGAGAAAAAAATCAGTATGCTACGATTTGCTGATGACATTGTCTTTTAAGCAGAGAGGGCTGAGGATATTGAGAAGTTACTGAATGGCATAAACAATATACTGAAGGAAGATTTTGGACTGAATATAAATCAAAATAAAACAAAAGTGATGAAATGTAGCAGAAATGATACCAACACTAGTAGATTAAATATAAAAATAGGATCGGATGCAGTAGGAGAAGTAAGTGAATTCTGTTACTTGGGAAGCAAAATTACAACCGATAGTCGAAGCAGGAATGATGTAAAAGCAGAATAGCACTAGCAAAAAGAGCCTTCATGAAAAAGAGAAATCTTTTAGTTTCAAATATTGAACTAGGAATTAGAAAGAACTTTTTAAAACTCTATGTGTGGAGCAAAGCACTTTATGGTAGCGAAACATGGACGTTAGGAATACCGTAAAGAAAGAAAATTGAAGCATTTGAAATGTGGTGCTACAGAAGAATGCTGAAAATTAGGTGGACAGACAAAGTAAGAAATGAACGAGTTTTCGTAATGATTGGTGAGTAATGAAGTTTATGGAAGAAGCTTACAGAAAGAAGAGACAGGCTGATAGGTAATATTTTGAGACATGCTGGATTGGTTAATTTGCTTGTGGAGGGAACAGTCGAAGGTAAGAACTGTAGAGGAAGACAGAGATTATAATATATGAAACAGATAATTGAGGACGTGGGTTGTAAGGGATATGTAGAAGTGAAGAGGTTAGCACAGAATAGGAAGGGATGGAGGATTGCATCAAACCAGTCGAAAGATTGACGACAGCAAAAAAAAAAAAAAAAAAAAGACCAAATATGGTCAAGTTGCAAACCATTGTCGGCATTCATGTTGTTTGGCTGTTTTTGTATTTCTAACACTTCAATTACACGCCTAGGACACCATTTGCTCTCAATGGCTATAATGCTGGTCTTATTAAATAAAATTGAGTGGCCACTATTAGCTAAATGTAGAACTACAGCAGACTTGCTTGCGTCACTTTTTTCAAATACCTGATGTGCTCATTGAGCCTCTCCTTAACGGTGCGTCCTGTTTCCCCAATGTATACCTTGCCACAACTACAAGGAATTTCACATACCCCTGGTCTTTGCAAATGTTCTCTCTTGTCATTAAGGCTAGTCAGGATGCTGGACAATTTCTTAGGTGCCTTGTATGCGCGACAGATGTTATTCTTTTTTAGCAGCCGACCAATCTTATCCGTCACTCCTTGGATGTATGACAAGACGGCCACTGCCTTGTCAGGTTGTTTGTTGTTCTCCGCCGATCAAGGCATGACAAGGCTTTATTACAAGCAGCTACACTATTGCCATTGGCTAGAAATATATCCTTTAAATTTCTCTTTTCAGCAGCCATACTCGCTTCGTCACATACCACGGATGCGGGGAGAGTTAATGTTTTTAAAATTGCACTTTTGATCGCTGGATGATGGTGAGAGTCAACGTGGAGGTACCGATTAATATGTGTTGCTTTTTGGTTTACTCGGTGGCCGAAGGAGCCATGATCATTTCTTGTAACTAATACATACAGGAACGGGAGATGATTGTTGATTTCAATCTCCATAGTAAACTTGATCTTATCATGGGTTCTGTTTAAATGATCGAAAAAGACATGAAGCGACTCTATTCCATGGGGCGAGATGACAAAGGTGTCATCCACAAATCTCAGCCATAGCAAAGGTTTCAAGGGATTGTTATGGATAACTTCAGCTTCGAATGCTTCCATATAAAGTCGGCAACTACTGGGGACAGTGGGCTTCCCATGACGGCTCCTTCCTTGTGTTGATATAAGTGGTTCTTGTACTGAGAGAAGGTTGTTTTCAGGTAGAACTCAGTAAGTGAAGCCCATTCTAGTGACAAGTTGAGCGATTCTAATCACTCTCTGATTATATTAATGACCTCGTCTACTGGCACATTGGTAAAAAGCAACGTGACGTCGAAGCTGACAAGAATTTATGATGGTGGAGGAAGAGTTTCTCAAAATCTTCAGCTTTTCCGCTAAATATCTGGCCAGTGGATGCATAGGAGATTGGAAAGTGCTGACAATAGGTATCAGAGTACATAGTCTTTGTTGATTTTGTAAGCTACCTTACCCTTTGTAACATTAATAATCAGCCAAAAGCAATGAGAAATAGGGTTAATGCCACTACGTAGTACTGCAGCCTGTAACAAAATTAATTATATCTAAAAGTCAGAAAAGTAAATAAACAGATAATAGTAACAGTAAATAAACAGTTTATAAAAGGAAATCACTTTTAAGCTTACCTAATTCAGGGAAATCCAAAAAGTATAGCTTGTAAATATTCGAGTTGGTTATGAAGTAAAATCATTAATTTTACACACTTTTCGATGTGGTAAAGCACTTTTATAATAATAATCAAAACCAAAGAAACTAAAATTCACTAATAATTTGTAGTTTCAGATAGGATAAAGACAGTAAACACGTTTTTTTAAAACAACAATCCATGTGCACATGTTTATAAAAGATTACAACATGGCTAAGTAATTTCCGAGTTTAAAAAGTAGTTTTTATGCCGCCAAATAATATTCTACCAAACATTTTTTAAGTTTCAAACAGTTGCAAGTCGTCTAATAAACGATATAAGTAATTTTAAAGTAACATTGTAGGACAAAAATTTGGTCACTTATAAACTGTAATTATGAACTTTTAAAGCCACTGCAGTAACTAAGAACACTGGTAAAACGCTTAAATAAATTGAAGAAAAGCTCTGGAAACAATACCTTTGTGAGATAAACCGTAAATAAGAAACTAGTAATTTCAAGTAGAACCGAAATATAAAAGCTTCCACCTCTGATTTTTGAAGTCCAATAACTTTTGAAATACATAACAAATCTGAAAGATAAATAGCTTTTTGGAAAGAGCAGGCGTGTGGGAATATTTGAGTAATAGTTGAAACTAAATATTCGGAAATTTTTGAATAAATACTCTCGAGTCAAAATAATTGTACAACTTCTCTGACAAAATAAATGTTTTACGAGGATTTGAAGAATTTTAGAACTAAAACCCACTCATCTTGAATTTTTTTTTTTTTTTAACAGTTTAACGTCCCTTTTTAACAACGTGGTCTTTAGAGACGGGAAAGGATGGGGGCAAGGAATGGGAAGGAATTCGGCCATGGCCTTTTGAAGGAAGCATCCCGGCATTCACCTGGAGTGATTTGGGGAAACCATGGAAAACCCAAATCTGGATGCCCGGACGGGGATTCGAACCGCCGTCCTCCCGAATGCGAGGCCAGAACGCTATCCGTTACACCACCACGCTCGGTCTCATCTTGAAACACTTCTAAGGAGACGCTCTACAAACAGTGATTTCCTGAGAGCCCTCCGGTGACATATTTTTCTTTAACACTTTTTGATGGTGGTGGTAAGATGCCATCCTCACAAAAGGAAATGCGAGCCGGCATCTAAAACACTCAAGTGGAAACCTCAAGAGAGGACAGACGTGTGTCATTGAACGAGCGCGCGTCTAGATGCGGGGCATGTTGGGTAGTTACAAACAGTAAGTGGGCCAATGGCGCTCTTCATGGAAGCCATGTTAGAATTTTGAACAGTACAGCACATGTCGACTAGTAGGAGGAGAATGTAAATTTTCTGTTCGGGGTTCGGCGGTCTTTTTTGCTTCATTTCTTGCAATCTACGTTTGATGAATTGTCTGATGCCTAGGCTAACTGCAATATATGTAATATGTGGAACTTTTTTTAAGAATATATTAATTTCGTGATCTCAACTTTAAAATTTTTCATTTCTAAAATAGCACCCTCTTTACCTACGGTTTGTTTAGGTTTGTGGTGACCGATTTGATTGTGCAGTTATTGATATCTGAAGGTTAACCACGTTTTTTGAACATTTTTAAAGCTTTATCAGCCAATGTGAATGTGCTACAGTTGAAGCTTCGACCTGATATCCTAACCACAGTATCAGGTTTGTCCCTAACAATTTTAGGAAGGCCGTAAAATCTAGGAGGGAGATTGTTGGAAGTACTTAATTTCCTCTTCGCCTCAGGTTCAATAGAGGTTGCTTCACGTATTTTGGTGGCTACAAGGCGTGTAATCTTCTGTAGAGGATTGATTTTAAAATCCTCATATGTCTCGTTGTGTAACAGCGTCTCCACCTTCTGATGGTATTCGTCAGAATACATGACAAAAGAAGCGTTGCCTTTGTCAGCTGGTAAAATAACAATATCTTGCCTCTCTTTCAGAAAGAGCCACCAAAATACGTGATGTAACTTCAATTGAACCTGAGGCGAAGAAGAAATTAATTACTTCCAACAATCTCCTTCCTACATTTTACGGCCTTCCAAAAGCCCACGAAGACGGTGTACCTCTGAGACCTATCATCAGTGCTTTCCAATCTCCTACGCATCTACTGGCCAGATATTTAGCAGAAAAGCTGAAGATTTTGAGGAATTCTACCTCCACCATCATAAATTCTTGCCACTTCACTGAAATCATCAGGAACAGACGACTAGCAGAATATGAAATTCTTGTCAGCTTCGACATCACGTTGCTTTTTACCAATGTGCCAGTAGACGAGGTCATTAATATAATCAGAGAGCGATAAGAAACACTCAACTTGTCATTAGAATGGGCTTCACTTACTGAGTTCTGCCCGAAAACAACCTTCTTTCAGTACAAGAACCACTTCTATCAACAGAAGGAAGGAGCCACCATGGGAAGCTCGCTGCCCCAGTAGTCGCCGACTTTATATGGAAGCTTTCGAAGTTGAAGTTATTCATAACACCCCCTTGAAACCGTTGCTATGGCTGAGATTTGTGGATCACACCTTTGTCAACTGGCCTCATGGAACAGAGTCGCTTCATGTCTTTTTCGATCATTTAAACAGAGCCCATGATAAGATCAAGTTTACTATGGAGATTGAAATCGACAACCATCTCCCATTCCTGGATGTATTAGTTACAAGAAATGATGATGGCTCCTTGGGCCACAGAGTAAATAAAAAAGCAACACATACTAATCGGTACCTCCACGTTGACGCTCACCATCATCCAGCGATCAAAAGTGCAATTTTAAAAACATTAACTCTCCCCGCATCCGTGGTAAGTGACGAAGCGAGTATGGCTGCTGAAAAGAGAAATTTAAAGGATATATTTCTAGACAATGACAATAGTGTAGCTGCTTGTAATAAATCCTTGTCATGCCTTGATCACTCCACATTGTCTCACACTGCAGCATCATCGGCGGAGAACAACAAACAACCTGACAAGGCAGTGGCCGTCTTGTCATACATCCAAGGAGTGACGGATAAGATTGGTCGGCTGCTAAAAAAGAAGAACATCTGTCGCGCATACTAGGCACCTAGGAAATTGTCCAGCATCCTGACCAGCATTAATGACAAGAGAGAACATTTGCAAAGACCAGGGGTATGTGAAATTCCTTGTAGTTGTGGCAAGGTATACATTGGGGAAACAGGACGCACCGTTAAGGAGAGGCTCAATGAGCACATCAGGTATTTGAAAAATTGTGACGTAAGCAAGTCTGCTGTAGTTCTACATTCAGCTGATAGTGGCCACTCAATTTTATTTGATAAGACCAGTGTTATAGCCACTGAGAGCAGATGGTGGCCTAGGCGTGTAAGAGAAGCATTAGAAATACAAAAACAGCCAAACAACTTGAACGTCATCCTGATTTGGGTGGTGGGATGGTTCCTCACAATAGTCCATGGGCGCTTCCTGCCATATCCTGTATATCCCTTCCAAACCATTACCCTTCCAGATAGGTGCAATGCCCCCTCCGCCACACACTTTTAGTGAATCGGGGAGTAATAGTAATAGTAATGCCAACAATGGGTTGCAAGTTGACCATATTTGGTCATACCTGCTCAGGAAAACCCAAGACGAACGACCCCATCATACCGGCTACACTGGGCATGGTGATGCCACTGTGGACGAATAGCGCCCGCACGCACTAGCCTCCTGCTACTACAAAAGGCGTCTGTCAAAGAAGTCCTCTGAAGAAGGCCACAGCATGATGGAAGAAACATTAGGTTTAAATATATCGACACAGCTCCACCCGGAGATCCAAGATAATAAATATTGTCAAATACTGCCGTACAATTTTGTAAAGTCAGGTTAGAAAAGGGTTAAAGCTATTGACTCTGTATTAGATGCAATGATTTTCACTGACTATCAGGTGATTTTCAACAAAACAGATAATGATTAATGGTGAAGAGAGCAAAAATTAAATAAATCCATAACTCACTAAAGTTGAAGGAAGGAGGTAAGCAGCGACAAATATCACTCCATAAACAGAATATTTTGAGCTTAATTATGAAAACAGAAATATATGACAGCTCATGCAGGCAGATGCCGACATCACAGCCACTTCTCCCCCCCCCCCCTTTTTCCTCACTTCTGCCATTAACCCTTCAACTTTGGTGAGTGACGGATGTATTTTTATATTTCAATTAGAGATGAAACGGATATCCAGCACCTATCCTGTATCCGGCCAATATTTACTAACCGGCCGGATACTGGATAGTAGGTCAATATCTGAAAGGTATCAGATTCTCAATAAATTATGAAAATTTTATAAAAATTTCTTTAAATTCACAAAATCTAAATATATAATAATACTAAACACAAATGAAAACATATGTCTTCAAATCAAAATTATTATTTTTTAACATACTGCATGAACATTAATTTATCTGTAATAAGAGGTAATAATCAATTTTGCTTCTCCTCGTCATCAAGGATTTCATCTCATGCTGATATCTGCTGACGGTCTGGTAAATTTTTCTTTTTGAATCGCCAGCAAATTTTCTTGAGCTAAGCCACTTCAGGCTGGATCTTCAATGGCTCAGTTAAAAATCTCTGAAGCAAATGGAGAAGACATCTTGCAGAAGCATACTCAGCCACGCATACACCCTTCACCAGGCTGGCGCTACTGTGATGAGTAAATGTAATTTATTTTGGTCAATAGCCCAATGATTTGTGATATTAATTAGTTCCCTTGATATATTTTCTCAACGGTGAGAACAAGGGAAAACTTCCTAGCAAAAATCCCATGTTCTAGTTTGACTTCAGAAGATACCCATAACCTGTGAAATTCAGGAATCTGGCATTGTTGTGTTAACAGATCTAGAAGTCGCAGAAACAGCCAAAGCACCAGAAATGTTTGTTTTATTTTCTAGTAAATTCTGACATAGAAGTCGCGTAATTTTTTTAAAAATTTGTTTAGGCTTGGAGTTTATAACAGGATAAAGCAATTTCCAGGAGAATGGAAAATCCATTTCTTCCTACAATAGATAACAGCTTGTTGTCTAATGCAACGATTCCTGAAATAACTTTTTTTGCGTCGTTTACATCCTAAAGTGATTTCCTTTGAAATGATTCTGATACAGTCAATTGTTTTCCTTTAAATGTCGAAGATGAACATGTCCCAGGGATGGCTAAAGCCAATATAGGCACGATAGCAGCTTTCCTCATTTCATGAAAGTTTATGGGATATTTCATTTTCAAATGTTTTGTAGTGGCAGAAGTAGTCAAAGACAGAAAAAAATACATCATTGTGTATTGTTTAAGCACACAAAGAGAAATAAAGAAATGATTCAAATTTTGCCTCAAGACGTGGCTCACAAAAATTAATTCAAAACCGAATTGTCATTATTAATATCAAAATAATCCCACAAATAGCCGATCGTTTCTTTACCTACGACATTTTTATTTTCCCTAACTTCAAATGACAAAGTTCGGCCGGATATTCGGCTACCGAATATCGGGCAATCTGGCTTAAACGATGGCTGGATAACTGGTATCCGGCCAAACAGCTAACTGTTTCATCTCTAATTTCTATCCAATAATGATATCACATATTGCATTTCTTCTGACACTATGGTAATTCAAACAAAATTTTAATAATATTTTTCCAGCCTCCGTCAGTTCCTTGACCAGTTTGAAGCAATCCTCCATCTCTTCGTCTCTTGATCCAACCTCTTCATCTCAACATACCCCTTAAAACCTACATCCTCAATTATCTGTTTTATATCTTATTATCCCTGATTTTGTCTATGGTTGACTGTCCCCTGGTCCTTCCACTAAACAAGTTAACCAATCCCCAAAATATGATCCACTATCCTGTCTCTTCATCAAGTAAGACTTTTTTTTTTGTTTGCTTATGGCTTTACACATCATTGAGGTCATTGGAGGTGGGAAAGGCCTGGGGCTCAAGAAATGGGAAGGAAGTTGACTATGGCCTTTTGAAGGGAGCATCCCGGCATTCACTTGGAGTGATTTGGGGAAATCATGATGATTCTTCCATAGACTGTTTCCCTCACGTACCATTTCCAAACGACGTCCATTTTGTACTTTATACGTACACTTAATTTTCAGCATCCTGCTATAGCATCACATTACAAATCCTTCAATTTTCATTCTTTCTGGTATTCCATGCTTCACTACCATAAAGTGCAGCACTCTGCACATAGAGTTTTACAAGTTCCTTCTGAGTAAAAGATCAATTTTTGAAATTAAAAAATTTCTCTTTTTCAAGAAAGCTCTTTTTGATAGTGCATTCTGCTTTTAACATTATCCTTGCTTTTGTTATCAAATGTAATTTTACTTCCCAAGTAACAGAATACACTTACTTCTCCAGTTGCATCTAATCCCATTTTTATATTTAATCTACTATTATTGCTAACATTTCTACCATAATTCATCACTTTCACATTTCTTTGGTTTCTACTTGGTCCAAAGTTTTCTTTCAGTATTCTGTCCATTCAGTAAATTTTAAAGATCGTCATTCTGTTCTGCTAACAGTACAATGTCATCAGAAAATTGTATCATACTGATTTTTTTATCTTAGAATCATACCAAATTAAAAATTTTCTTTTGATTCCTTTATTGCTTCCTCTAAATACAATTTAAATATTAAGGGGAATAGAGTTTATTGCCCACAAACTTGTCTCACACCCTTTTAGCTGATGCCTGTCTCTCATGACTATCCGATTTTATTACAGCCACTTGATTTTTATGTCCCATTCCCCAAACTTTAGTGAAAGCTTTTTCTAAATCAACAAATCTATGTTTTTCTTGATTCACCCTTCATGCATTGATCATAAAGCTAGAATTGATTCTCTTGTACCACAGTTTTTCCTAAATGCAAAATGATCTTCAAATGCTACATATTCCATTATCCTTTCTAATCTTCTTTATATTACTCTGGTCAGTTATGTTTAAGCATATGATCTTTACTTATAATACAATAATTCTCTCATTTGTCAGTGTGTGCTTTCTTCACAAGCGTGAAGATGATACTTTTATTAAAATCAGTTGAAATATCTTCTGTTTTGTGACTGTTGATACCTTGACTACCTTGATTCTCGGTTGTCCGGGTGACGAGAATCAACTGACTCTGGCCGCAGAATCCTACGATTACAATCTTTGACAACCTTCTTCTCCATCCCCATCACACCATTTCTCTACGTATTCTTTCCATCTGTTAGCTCTATCTTCTAAGTGTAAAAGAGGTTTCCCAACAACAACTTTAATGAATATACATATTTTCTACATTTCCCTAAAATTGAGTTTGACCGATCTATAGGCCACATCTACTTTAACTATTTTGTTTTCAACTTCTTCTCATTTTTCTTGTAATCACTTTTCTTTTGCTTTCTTGCATTTCCAATTATTTTGATTTCTAAAATGACTGTACTGCTCTCTTCCAGTTTCAACCTGAGTATTTTTTAAACTTCTCCTCAGATCCATCAATTTCAAAAATTCTTGTGATCCATGGTTTTTAGGCAGCTTGTTTGCCAAAGCCTAATGTTTCTATACTAACTTTGATTAATTCTCTCTACAATTCATTCTACTTCTCCTCATTTAAACTCCTTTCGGAGTTATTTCCTAGATCCACATATACGACGGTGGCCCAGAAACTAATGCGTCACATTTTTTTTCTAAGCCCGCAACAATGGTACAAATGCGAAATTTTAGATATGAATTCTTTGAAGTTTTCAGAGTGCACGTGTAAAGTTTCCATTTCTTCTGACAGATAGCGTACTTGCAGCAATGTTTCAACATGGAATCTGTGAGTGACGTTATAAGGAGTGTGTCGTCATTGAATTTCTAACTGTGAAGCAAGAAATCGTTGGAAACATTCACAAACATTTATGTGCAGTTTATGGAGCTTCAGCAGTATGGTTAGTCACTGGACACAGAGGGTTCTGCAGAGCTACAAGATTTGCAGTGGTCGGAAAGGCCACACACGGCTGTAACACCTAACATGATGCGGCGTGCTGATGTGCTCGTCAGCGATGATCCCGACACATAACAACTCGGCAGTTGATGCGGGAGCTGTCAATCAGGAAGGAAGTGTGGATGTAATCGTCAGTGCTCCAGATTACGCAAAAAAGTGTTCATGATTGGTTCCACGCCGTCTTACAGAGGAACACAAAACATTCAGAAAAAGCATTTCTTCTGACTTGCTGCAATGTTTTGAAGCTGAGGGGAAGCCTTCTTGTTCCGGATTGTGACAGGTGATGAAACCAGTGTTCATCATTTTGAGCCTGAAACAAAATGGCAATCAACGGAATGGCCCCATCCTGACTCTCCACAGAAGAAAAAATTCAAAGCAACTGCTTCCACTTGTAAGGTCTTGATCAATGTGTTTTGGGACTGTGATGGTGTCATACTCATTGATGTGATGCCGAGAGGCACCACCATTAATTCTGAGGTATATGTGAACATATTAACCAAACTCCAGAAGTGCTTCCAGCAACTTGGATGCCATAACAACCCACAAGATTGTTTGCTTCAACATGATAATGCAACACCCTCACACAAGTTTGAGGACATTGGAACACATCACCAAACAGGTTTGAACAGTGTTACCACATCCACCCTATAGCCCTTACCTAGGTCCTTGAGACTTTCACTTGTTTGGGCCAAAGAATGCCATTTACGGGAGACATTTTGAGGATGATGAAGAGGTGATTCGCACAGTGAAGAAGTGGTTTCGTGAATAGAAGAAAGAGTAGTGGCTAGGGCATACACGATCTTGTCTCTTGCTGGAGGAAGGCCATTAAACGGGAAGGAGATGACATGGAAAAATAGGGAGTATAGAAGAAACATCATTCTTTCTTTCTGCAATTTTTTTTCTCACATTAGTTTTAATTTGTTCACTTCATGTCTGTTATGGCTGTATTGCTACCTTATTCTGTTGAATTTCACCAGACACTTCATAACTATTAGATTGTGGTCAGAGTCTATTTCAGCTCCTGCATATGCTTTACAGTCTAGAACTTGATTCTTGAATCTCTGTTTGACCATGATATAATCTAACTGAAAATTTACCTATATCCCCTTGATGTTTCCAGGTTTATTTAAAGAGTTCAATCAGCTGCAGTGAAAGACAATTTTGACAGATGAAGATAAACTGTGATAAAACATCAGTGACTACTCCAATACTCAATGTCTCGTGTGACAAAACTGATGCAACAGTTTTGTTTCAAGTGATAATAAATCACTCCGAACAGTAATTCACTTACTTCAAAACTCAGATATTATTCTAAGTATGAACATCAACTGCACTATTAAAGTTATGCTAGTTAATTTGTCAATATCCAATCAATAGTGAGCAAATTTAATTGAATATGTCATTAATTAGGCATTTACAATTGTTAACAATGTTGTAGTTTTTTAATTAATTATTCCTTTTTCCAGTTTAACTAAATTCTCCCAAATTTATGGCTGATTCTGTTAACAGTTTCTTCAAAGCAATGTACAGGGTGCAGCAGCATAACTTACTTTTTTAAAATGCGTGCCATTCAGACGGTTGATATCGTAGCACAGCGCTAGTGGTCTCGCTTGAGAGACGTGACTATAAAGTTTCGTCCCGACACAGTTCAGTTGCCATCATGTGTTGGGACAGTGAAGAGTGTGCGTTTTCCATTGAGGCCTACTTTTTGAGCGGATGTTCTATGATCATAACCCAGCATGCTTTTCGGAATCACTATAATTTAGCCCCTTTGGGCCATGTCCCGGACCGGAAATCAATTGTTATTTGGGTCACTATGTTCAGACAAACTGCAAGTGTGACAAGATGAAGAACTGGAGGCCCTCAGCCCTTTAGATCACCTGAGAACATTGAAGCAATGAGAGCTTCAATGTTGCGATCACCACGGTGTTCTGCGTGAAAACATGCGTTTGCCCTTGCAATTTCCGATCGTTCCGTGAGGTTCATGATAATCTTCATTTCCATCCATACAAGGTGGCGACTGTGCAGGAACTTTCTGAATGTGACTCGGAAGAATGCATTTGAGGTTCTTCTGGAAGACGTTCCTGAGGACGCTATTGTTTTTTTAAGTGATGAAGCCCATTGTGTGGATCCGTCAACAAACAAAACAAGCGCTACTGGGCCGATACCAATCCTCGACAATTGCATCAAAGGCCTTTGCATTCACCTCAAGTCAAAGTGTGGTGTGCAATTTCCTCAGGTAGAATTATTGGTCCCTGATTCTTTGAGGAAAATGAAGTGGCAGTGAATTCAGACCGGTATGTAAACATGTTACAGAATTTTTTTTCCGACGGCTAGATGAGTTGGACTTAGGGGACACTTGATTCCACCAAGACAGTGCAATGGCACACACTTCAAGAGCATCGATGGCTGTTTTGAGGGAACTTTTCCCAACGCGCCTCATCTCAATTAGGGGCAATTTGGAATAGCCGGCCCTCTCTCCCAATTTGACCCCTTGTGATTTTTTTCTATCGGGTTTTTTAAAATCCCGTGTTTCTGTGAACTGTCCAAGGACCCTAAAAGATTTGAAGACCAACAGTGCCTGCTTTGCTGGCAGGAGTCAGGACAAACACCGGAAATCAGTTTACTCTGTGCGTGCAGAATGGAGGACATCACCTACCTGATTTGATCTTCAAAACTAAGTAAAACAAAACTTTATGTATGTGCCTACATTATAAAAAACAAATAAAAAATTTTTGGTTCACACAATGGGTTATATTTAACAAAAAAGAGAGAGAGAAAAGGAAAGGAAAGTTATGCTGCCGCACCCTGTATAGTGAAATCTTTTGTGTAATAGTTGACAGCTTTTAGATACATGTTAGAACTTTATGAATTAAATTTAATTGTGACAGAGAGCCTGCAGTGGTGGACACTTCCCTAGTCAACTAATTACACAATTTACTTTTTTTTAATTATCATCTTATATACCTTGAATGTTAAATTCCTTCAAACAACTAGTTTTTACATTTATAAATTTTAACCCTCAGCATTTTTGGCAAAATTATTCATCACTTCCCTTGGTAATTTATTTCTATTTCTGACACCCATATCTGCAAAAGAAAATCTTTCCACTCCCCTAAGCATGAACTAGCTTATGTCCATGCTTATCTTTTCCTTTGCGTACACTACAACTTGGACCACTATCCCTCTAAGCCCTATCACTAATAAACGTACATTCCCAGCACTCTCTTCACACGCCTCCTGCCTTCCTTTGATGCCCAATGCAACTCCTTTAACATATCAGTTACTGACTGGGTCCTGCTGCTCTGCTCTGCATGTCCTCCATCCCCTGTATTTGATAACCAAAATGTGGATCACAAACTGTCACCAAATTAAAAAATTCTAAAGTTTTGTCACGGAACTCCCTCATTGCCCAATCCAGTAAATTATGGATTTTGTAACCTTTTCCTACCACCCATCCAATGTGTTTGCCCTTGTTGAGTTTATTATAAAATTAGCATTTGTGCGCTGCTTTGTGCACATATGCCTTGGTATATGTAAAAATTATTCACCCCTTTTATTCTATTACCAAATATAAATGTGGAGAGGCATGAATTGTAAATGTCTTCTGAAAACTTTCCTTTGTTTTAGTTATTACCTTAAGTTCGGTTTTCATACTGATGTCTGAGAGTTTTGGTTCATTCATATTTTAATACAGTACAATTTACAAAATAGTAGAAAAGCTATCGGAAAAATTAACTGTTCTAATTCGTTGAGATAATTACTGTGCAAAAAAGGAAACTTGTCAGAAAGGGTTTTATTTTTGTGATATAAGTAGGTGAAACAATGTTTAAGAGAAATAAAATGTTATTTTTACATTACCTGGTAGGTTAGTCACTGTAATGCCTCTGTGTGCCAATTTAAATGCTGATATGGAGGACTGCACAATAACCATGGTGCAGCAAATTTATATTGATATTGCATTTACCTGCAACTTCGTCCTCTTGGAAGAGTGTTAAAGTATAAGAGATTTCTTTATTAATAACATCAGTCTTTTTCTTAGCATTAATCCTGAATTGAAGGGTCTGCTTTACTGGACTACTACTTCCAGTTGTGCCAATCTTAGGCATCTTCAGGTGAGGCATTGACGAGATGCATACACTCCCACAAAGTATCCAGCCAGCACTTCCTGGGTCTCCCTCGTGGTCTTTGGCCCTCCGGTCTTATGTCGAGTGCTGTTCTCGCCACTGAGGTGTCACAGCTGTGTAGTACATGGTCGTACCATCGCAGACGACCCTCATGCACTTTCTCATGGATTGGAGCCACAACAAATGTCACTCAAATGTTCTCATTCCTGATGTTGTCCACCCTAGTGAGTCCCTTTGGCCAGCAAATCATCTTAATTTTGATAATATGCAACTTTTGTTCATGTCTTTTCATGACTGGCCAACATTCGGTTCATACAGTGTCAACAATGGTTCTGTAAACCTCTGATTTAAGGTACAGTGGTACCTTCCGGTCAAAAAGGACTCCTATAACCTGATGCCACTTCATACAGGATGTGTTGACTCTGTTTCGGACGTCTGGAAGTGTCTGACCATCTAAACAGAGTACTGTTACCATGTATTTGAATTCGGATGACTTACAGTGTTCAACGTCGTCGATATTAACAGACCCATCACCTGGAACTCCACACTCCATTTTTTTTTTTTTTTTTTTTTTTTTTGTAACTGCTTAACGTCTCTTAATAGCGAAGTCTTTAGAGACAGGAAAGGATTGGGGGGCAATGAATGAGTAGGAATTTGGCAATGGCCTTTTTGAAGGAAGCATCCCCGCATTTGCCTGGAGTGATTTGAGAAACCATGGAAAACCCAAATCTGGATGCCCAGACGGGGATTCGAACCGCCGTACTCCCGAATGCGAGAGTGGGTAGTTATGCAGCAATGGAGGTCAAGACAGGACAAACAGGAGTGGGAACAAAACCAATCCCTGATGAATACAAACTTTGATAGGAAAAGAGTAAGAATTTCCTACAAAACTTCGAACAAAGCTGGTGACATTATGATATAACAGTTGGATTCTTTTAACATATACCTCTGGTACCTCATGCTGTCTCAGCAAGTACCAGATTAGATCATGAGGTATCCTATCGAATGCCTTTTCAAGATATGTGGAGTGGTTTTTTTTTTCCTTTTCAAGGTGCCTTTCCATCAAAAGACATGTGGCATGAGTAGCGTCAATCATCCCTGAGCCTGTCATGAAACCACACTGATTTGGGGTAATCTTAACTATGCTTTGAAGGCGTGTATCCACAATGTGCTCAAAAATCTTCGTTGTGTGGCAAAGTAGGCGAATCGGTCGATAGGTGGAACAGTCTAGCACATCAACCTTTCCTTTCTAAAGGGGTATTGTAACACTAGTGAGCCAAGTACAAGGAGCTTCATCTTGGTCTATGAAATTGTTAAAAAGATCTGTCAGGAACTGAGCTGACTGTGATTCAAACATCTTGCTTACTTCCCATGGAATATCATCCAGTTGCCTTTCCATTTTTAATTTTCTTCATGACCATCTACACTTCAACAGCCACGATGGTTGGAGCTGGGCCATACAAAGTATCTGCAGGTGGCATTGGTGGATGTGAAAATTTTTGACTGTTGATATTTTTAAAGTATATTTTCCATCGGCTGAGGATCTCGGTCGGTTTCTCCAAGAGTTTTTGGTTTTGATCCTTAATGGTAATAATATGCTCAACATTGTGAGTGGAAGTGACAACTCTTCACTAGCCAGTAGATGTTTTTTGTTCCTTCTGGGGTATTTAGCTCACTGTAATTTTTTTCTATAATGGTCTGCTTTGACCTTTGCGACTTCCTTTTTAGCCACTGACTTCAGTCATCTATATTTCTGGTGATTGGAATTGAGCCCTGTTTTTCTGATTTTGGTACACTCTTCCCACACATATCTTCACAGTTTCAACTATATAGCCTTCTCTGCATTGTTTGTGAGAGACATAATTGTTAGAAGAGTTTTGTGTGCTCGGCGATTTTCTTCTGGTGAAAAAAATGGATCAAAGAGCTTGTAAGTATGCATGGTATATCTCGTGCTGGGAGAGTCACGTGATGAGTTTCGGCAGTCGGGAGCAAGACTCGGGAAGGAGCAGGCACGATTACCGGGAAGCGCGCCGTGTTGTGTCCAGCTCTGACAAAGAAACGCGATAACAGTGAAAGTAGGCGGTGAAATGGAAAAAAGACAGCCACTCCATTGTGAGGATCAGTGTGTGTAATCTTGCACAATTAATAACTGTCGATGGTCGAACTCATTATCGAGCTGGTGGAAGTGTTAACAAACACAAGAACCTGCATCTTTGGAAATATGAAGTCACAATATAAAAACTCACAGTCATATTGTAAAGTGGTGGTCACAGCAAACACTGAAGATGATTAAAAGTGTTTGTTCTCTTGCAGCAGCTTCTAACTTCTTATTTCGATAACTTAAAACATTTCAGAACCTTTTCCAACATTCTGTTACTGGCGGCCAGGTCCGAACTTTTGTAATCAACTGCCTAAAAACAATAAACAGAAAAAGATTTTTCTTTTTGACATTACATGGTTCCCGTGCAGTGACTTCGGCTTGGAAATAATTTCAAGTCGATTTTGTAAGAAATTGTATTTGTTGGCCAGGTGAAAGTAACAAGACAGAAAAAAAACTCGTAATTATTTATGTAAAAATATGATAAAAGAATTGAGACTGAGTCAACAATGGTACTGGACTGAGACAAGAGCCAAAGTTACCAACGGGGAAGACATTCTACATACGGCCGACGTGGCTGAGCAGCGAACTTGTCTGTTGGCACTCTGTGCAAGAAAACAACGGTGGCGCTCTGTGGCGGCGGCAGCTACAGCTACTCATTCTGTAGGAGACGTGATAGCAATCACATCGCAGATGACAGTGAACGAGTGATGTGAAGGCGGCATGGAGAAACAATGGCGACAAGCAAAAGACTTCAAAAGCTAAGAAGCATCAAAAATATTACTCCATTCCTACTTTCCTGTATATGTTAGTACCTTTTCTGCAAATTTGTAGAAAATTCCATAAGGAAAGAAACCGTAGTGTATGAGGTTTCTTCTATCATAATTATTACTGTAAGTGCATTCCGTCATGATACATGACATTGTAGCTTTGCAGCTTGCTGCAAATGTAAACCTGTAGTTAGCCTTTGTATGCGTGCAGATTGATTTGCTGATCATTTTTTCCTCTTTCCTCCGGTTTTGTCTTGTCCTATTTCTGCGTTGGACCTCATTCACGCCGGGAGGAATTGAAGACCACAGGGGTTCAATGGGAGAGATTAAGACTCTATTGGAATCTTTCGCTGCTCAATTGAATAATCAAATGGAAGTTGTGATGAGAAGCTTAGGGAAGAACTTACCATCTTGACAAAAAAGCTTAACGAAAATTTAACCAGGACCCAAATGGCTATATTTTTATGGCTATATTAGAAAACTGAGTGAAGGGAGGGTTTTCAGACAATTATAGATAAGGATGGAGAAGAAGTTGCTGAGCATTTGAAAATGCCAGAGATTTTAAGGAACTAGTTTAGTAAGACCATTAGACTATAACGCAGGAATGGAGGGTGTAAACTGGAGAATGAGCTAATCCGTACAATTAGAAAAATCAGAAATGATCTCTCTCTCTACCCTCCCTTCTTTTTTTTTTTGCTTTTGGTTTACGCGTTGTCAACGTCATTAGAGATAGGATGGAACTGGAGACAAGGAATGGGAAGACATCGGTCAGGGCCTTTTGAAGGAAGCATCCCGGCATTCACCTGGAGTGATTTGAGGAAACCTTGGAAAACCCAAATCTGGATGCCCAGTTGTGGATTCGAACTGGCGTCCTCCCGAATGCGAGGCCAGAATGTTAACCGCTTACCCTCCATCCTCAGTACAATTTTACTACAGATGTCTTAAAAGTTAGCAGAAAGTGAGATTGTACTTTATCTTGAGATATTTTTTAAACCGAGTTTGAATACTTGTTGCTTAGCAAATGATTGGAAAAATGTGACAGTACGATAGTAAAGAAGGGGTGACAAATAGGGTATTAAATAAAAAGTCAATCAGTTTGACTATAGTGTTAGAA
>JARYHS010013630.1:112967392-113043054 GCA_031002005.1 Vandiemenella viatica
GGATTTCTGGTCTGGGGAACACAGGATAATTAGCACACAAGCTGTCAATGGAGTCACTGGTGTAGGATTTGTAATGAACAAGAAAGTAGGGAAACGGGTGAGTTATTATGAACAGTTTAGTGACAGGATTATTGTGATAAGGTTAGAAACTAAGCCCCGTCCCAACCACTTAGTACAAGTATATATGCCAACGTCACAGGAAGATGACGAAGTAAATAGAAAAAATATACGCTGAAATTGAAGTATTAATCCAATATGTGAAAGGGGAGGAAAATATAATAATCATGGGTGATTGGAATGCAATAGTGGGAGAAGGAAAAGAGGGGAATACTGTAGGAAGTTTTGGTCTAGGAGAAAGAAATGAGCGAGGAAGCAGGTTGCTAGAATTTTGTGAAAGATATAAGCTAGTAGTGGCGAACACACTGTTTAAGAACCATGCAAGAAGAATATACACCTGGAAACGTCCTGGGGATACAGGCAGATATCAGCTAGATTATATCATGGTCAAACAGAGATTCAGGAATCAAGTTCTAGACTGTAAAGCGTACCCAGGAGCAGACATAGACTCGGACCATAATTTGATAGTAATGAAGTGCAGGCTGAAATTCAAGCGAATAAGGAAGCAGCATAAGCAGAACAGACTGGAAGTGAATAAACTGAAACAATCTAGCACAAGAGAAAAATTTGCAGAAATGGTAGACTTAGGTACTAAGAAGTAACTTTGAAAGGAGCTCAACTGAGGACGAATGGAATGCATTAAAGACCGAAATAATGAAAGCTGGCAAAGAAACATTAGGCTTTAGGGAACAAGCTGCCCGAAAACCTTGGATCACAGAAGAATTTTGGAGCTGATGGATCAGAGGAGAAGGTACAAAAATGCTCAGGATGAAGCAGGAAGAGAGCAATACAGGCAATTTAGAAATCAAATAAATAGGAAATGCAAAATAGCAAAAGAAAAATGGCTACAAGAAAAGTGTGAAGAAGTAGAAAAGGAAATGGTCGTAGGAAAAGTAGATGTTGCATATAGAAAGATCAAACAGAATTTTGGAGAAATGAAGAAGAGAGGTATGAACATTAAAGCTGCCGATGGGAAACCTCTTTTAAGCTCTGATGATAGAGCTAACCGATGGAAGGAATACATTGAGAAACTGTATGTTGGGGACGACTTGAACAATAGTGTATTGGAAAAGGAAGGCGATGTCGATATTGATGACTTAGGAGATCCTGTTTTGAGGACAGAATTTAATAAAGCTCTGAATGACTTGAAAACAAATAAGGCAGTTGGAATTGATGAGATCCCTGCAGAACTTCTTAATATCTAGGAGAGGAAGGAATCGAAAGATTATTCAAGCTGATATCAAAAAGTTATGAAACAGGAGAAATTCCAACTGATTTTAATAAAAATATCATCTTCACACTTCCAAAGAAAGCACAAGCCGACAAATGTGAAAATTATCGCACCATTAGTCTAACATCACATGCTTCAAAATTACTGACCAGAATAATATACAGGAGGAATGGAAAGGGTAGTAGAAGAGATAGTAGGTGAAGATCAGTTTGGGTTTAGGAAAAATCGCGGTACAAGGGAAGCAATTCTGTCTTTAAGATTAATACTCGAAGGGCGGATCAAGAAAAACAGAGATACTTATATGGCATTTGTTGATTTAGAAAAAGCTTTTGATAATGTTAGGTGGGACAAGATGTTCAAAATTTTAAAGAATCAGGTCTAAAGTATCGCGATAGAAGAATACTCTGTAAACTATATAAGAATCAAGTGGCTGTAATAAAAGTAGAGAATCACGAGAGACATGCATCAGTTAAAAAGGGTGTGAGACAAGGTTGTAGTCTATCCCCGTTAATATTCAACTTGTATGTAGAAGAAGCAATGAAGAAAGTCAAAGAAAAATTTCCATGTGGCATAAGTTTTCAGGGAGAAAAAATCAGTATGCTACGATTTGCTGATGACATTGTCTTGTTAGCAGAGAGGGCTGAGGATATTGAGATGTTGTTGAATGGCATGAACAAAATACTGAAGGAAGATTTTGGACTGAATATAAATCAAAGTAAAACAAATGTAACAAAGTAAATGTAGCAGAAATGATACCAATAGTAGCAGATTAAATATAAAAATAGGATCGGATGCAATAGGAGAAGTGAGCGAGTTCTGTTACTTGGGAAGCAAAATTACAACCGATGGCCGAAGCAGGAATGATGTTAAAAGCAGAATAGCACTAGCAAAAAGAGCCTTCATGAAAAAGAGAAACCTTTTAGTTTCAAATATTAATCTAGGAATTAGAAAGAACTTTTTAAAACTCTATGTGTGGAGCACAGCACTTTACGGTAGCGAAACATGGACTTTAGGAACACCAGAAAGAAAGAAACTTGAAGCATTTGAAATGTGGTGCTACAGAAGAATGCTGAAAATTAGGTGGACAGACAAAGTAAGAAATGAACGAGTTTTGGAAATGATGGATGAGAAAAGAAGTTTATGGAAGAAGCTTACGGAAAGAAGAGACAGGCTGGTAGGTCATATTTTGAGACATGCTGGATTGGTTAATTTGTTAGTGGAGGGAACAGTCGAAGGTAAGAACTGTAGAGGAAGACAGAGATTAGAATATATGAAGCAGATAATTGAGGACGTGGGTTGTAAGGGGTATGTAGAAATGAAGAGGTTAGCACAGGATAGGAAGGGATGGAGGATTGCATCAAACCAGTCTAAAGACTGACGACAGCAAAAAAAAAAAAAAAAAAGATAGAAGAACTCGTGAAGATTTTGGATCAATTTTATATTGTGATGCATTATGTCACTAACATGTGATATAGTGAATGTATTACTGAGCATGTGATTGAAAATTTTGATTAATTAGTAGAGTTTGTGGTTAGGTTGAAATGCAACCTGCATCGAGAAAACAGAAACTTTTTGGTACAGCTGGAAATTCATTATTTTATAACATCTGTATTTATTGAAGCAATTGCACAGAAATAACTCATTTTTGACAGGCTTAAAAACTACTTACTTAATAAAATAGAACAAACTATACCTGCCACATGAAAAAAACTAATGAGTTGCAAATTTTTTAGTTTCATTTGGTATCAGTTCTGTTACCTATATTTCTAAATTACTAGAGAATGATGCTCTGTTCTATTTAAAAGATTTTCATAGTTCACTACACCTATCTTGAATTTTGAAAATTCACTGGAAAAACATCTTATTGTACAGTACCATATCACATAACAATCAGACTTTTAAACTTGAAATAATACTTCAGTGAATATTAGAATTAAATATACACTGATGTTCACCTGACAGAACCAAAATGGAATTATTTTTGCAATGAGCTGTGTTGTGAGACAACTCTGATCTCAATCGAGATAGCTGTGAAAATATCAAAACAATATTAACTGTCAATGGCAGGGAAAATCTCGTGTGACATCTGCAAAAGAACTTGAGTCACTGCTTGTTCTAACACTTTTAATATAACACCAGATAGACGAATAATGTAGTTAACTGCACTGCCACATGTCGGCTGGTTCAAAAACACCATCCTCTTGTTGCCCTAGTACTACGATTTCAAGTCACACATCCACGTGGCACTGAAGGGATATAGTGTATCTAAAATATGTAGGTAATTAAATTACAGAAATAAATATTGCAAGTCATGTTTAGCTATTTCTTGTTGTCGAAATATTTGCGGTATGAGTGGCAAGTTACATTTCTTTTCCTGCTATGGATATGTTAACTTTGATATAATTGGTTTAAGAGAGAGGTTCATACATTAACAGGTCACATGAACAAAGATGTGGGCAACAACCAGTATATAAATAAGGATGGATAGGAAAAGTAAATTCACTAAATAAAGGGGATAAGATGTGTACACACTAAGCGTTACTGCACGACTGAAGATTTTCACATGAATGTGGTGGTCAAGTCAGGGTAGGGAGAAAAAAATGCAATTGATAATAAATTGAAAATATAATCTCACCAAGAGACAGTACAAACAGTAAAATAACTGAAAAGGTAATTACATGGAAAAGAAGGGAAAATACACCCAACACTCACCAAAGTTGAAGGGAGGAGGGCAGCAGCAACACAAAAAAAACCACACACACAACAAAGAAAAAACAATATTTCGACACGAGTCTTAATCATGTGAGGTGAGACATATGGCAGGGGGAAAGATGTGGTCACATCCCAGAACGCCACACCGGGCTGGGATGTGACCACATCTTTCCCCCTGCCATCCCTCACATGATTAAGACTCGTGTCGAAATATATTATTTTTTAGGTTGCCAGTGTAAACTGTTTAGCTGTGGCAGTTTATCCTGATGGACAGTTGGTTTACTGGTGACGTCTGTGTGAGAAACTGTTCAGTGAAAGCAGTTAAGTTGGTAAACAAGGTGAGTGTCACATCCAATAATTTTGCTAAAACAATAAGTCTTGTGCACATTTAAATCTCGACCACACATCCTTTCCACCATCCATCCCCATTTATGAATATACCATGAGTGTATCTTGTTAAAGTTTTGTTCACTTCTATGTCTTAATTCCAGCTTTCTGATCTATCCAAGGATTTCTCATTCTCACAGGCACCAAGGTTTGATCATGCTACATTGGTCTGAGACTCACTGGCATTCTACAGTATTCTATGCTAATAATGCTTTGTTGCCACAGCAGAGTGTGACAAGTTGGTATGAAAAATATGGATGCACCTTTCATTTATTAAAGACTTCAGGCGAATAAGCTACCAAATGAATTATATTTCAGAGTTGAATCTTATTCTTGCAATTAGGTGAGACACTTAATCATTCCTTAATTTCAGGGCCATTTTCCTTCAAATTATCATTGCTATTCAAATGTTAAAATTAGTAGGGGGAGGGGGAGTAGATGGGAAAAGGAATGGGGAAAAATGGATGTGGAGAGAAATTCCCACCAGAGGAAGCACTTCATTACAATTAAATTAAATGTACAGTAGAAATGAAGTTAAAAATAATAAAAATAACTTACTGAATTGGAATTTATGAGCTAATTACACTAACAGTAGTTAAACTCATGATGTACTATAGTAAATGTATGATTACGCTTCACTGTGGAGGATGGTGATGACATTCAATAACAATGTGTATCAATAACTATCTCAATCTGATCACAATTATTGTAACCAGTCCAAAGGATTATTCTACGGGATGATTAGTTCCTCTTAAGAGAGATGCATGTAGACTGTCAAGATGATGATGATAGCAGTAGATGTTAAAGAAACTGATATTCAATTTTCAATTGATCCTGCAGGAACTACAGATGGTGATTTTGTAGTATGTATTATTCACCAAATATTGTTTAATTTTGATTCACAAATTACCTTAAAACCCTGGCACTGGCTTTCGTATAATTCGTACCTTATATAATACCACAGGTTTAAACACAGTGAAATGTTGTCACAAATTTCACTCATTTCAATTAAGTTCAATGATATCTAAATAATACAAATTAATTTTGTTACCCTTTTAGAGCTCACGATATGTAATTGACATCTTTTAAGAAAGATGAAGGGATGATCAATGTTCACGCAGTTCTACGAATAACAAATTTATTCCAAGAAGATTGTAAACATGCAGCCAGTTGGAAAAAAAAAACAAAAATACACAACAACACTACAATCAACAAGTGTTCTTCAAATGACAACACAACTTTTCCATAGCAGTTTGGTTAAAGTAATACCCATATGGGCTTACCAGAAACCACTAATTAGTATAAACAAGTTTTTCAGCTAGTATCAGATGAATGTTAAAGTATACTGCCACGATTACAAAACAATTGAAATGTTTACTAACTTGTCCCAATGAGTTGTCCACTGTGCTGTTGAAGCTGGAAGTAAGAGTTAAGTTGCCACAGTTTCTACCACCTTCTCCAACTTCCTCTGGATCTCGAGAAACCCATACACAGTAGATGATTCGACCACAAACCAGTACTACTGCTCTAACACGGTACACAATATCTACAAAATACAACCAAAACTAATGTAAAAATAGTTTGCTGGAACATAAATAAACTGTCAAAATTTATAAATACAGACAACATTACACCTATTACCCAAGTTTGATCCATCCTTGTGTCTACCAAAACCAAAGTAATTCCCATCAGGATATTGCTGATTTTCATCCTGCTTTCCAGCTTCTTTAGGCATTAATCTTCTAAGAAGTTTCTTTCCTGTAGCTGGAGTTGATGTTACTACATCACACGAGTTATCTGGGCTGTCAAATACATTCTGCTGTTGCAGCTTCTGATGAGGGCTACTAATTTCTTCTATACAGTTTCTGGTTTCTGGGTCTTCATTTAATTTTGTTTCACTATCTAAAGAGCAAACGTTCTCAGCAATTGTTAGACTTAAACTGTTTCCAATAAACTCTGAAGCACTTACTGTAGGGTTTTGTACTAATACTGAATTATGTATAACACCGTTAACACTGCAGCAAGAGGACTCTGTAATTTTGGTTCTACATTGGACACCCAAGTGTCCAGCAGAAACAGGTGACAGTAATTCTAAGCTATCTTCATCATCTGAAGCAGTCTGGAAATTGTCTTCTTCTTCAACAAAGTCCATGTGAGGTGATACAATAGGAGTCAGTTCACCATTATCACTAAAGTTTTCCACATCTAATGTTCTGTTTTCATCTCTCAAGGTTAGACTCAACGTACAAGGTGGAGATAGTTTTTCCTTAATAACATCTGAGTCATGGATCTTCATTGAGTTCATAGCAGATACAGCACAATTAACAGCAAATGATAATTTTTCATTCAGATGAACTGAAGGTGATATCACATTACTGAAATAAAGAAAAAAATAGCTTACAGGAAGCTTAACTCCTTAGAAATTTAATATAAAATCATTAAACAAGATGATAATTTTTTGAACAATTACCTGAGACTACTATATTGCACAATTAGTTGGATAACATCACAAATGTGTTTTGGGGAGTAAGAGCAAGTTTATAAAGAAACTGAAGCAGTACATATGCACAAGAGAGAGAGAGAGAGAGATAGCAGATTAAGGCCAGTCGTGAAAAGAACTTGGATGTATCTCATGCATCTGTCTACATTAAATTGGTATATTGGATATATGTCACATGAGGACACATCTTAAAACTAAGGATTAAATACAGTTTTTGATGGAAAATGGTTTTGAACAGCAGTTGGACAACAATTAACTCTGAAAAAAAAATTACATACTGAAATTAAAACTATAGCTGAGGAGATAGTTCCACCAGAAAGTGGCACAACAAATGAGAATTAAAACGTCTTAGGATGAGGGTAGCAGATTAAGGCCAACCGTGAACAGAACTTCGATGTATCTCATGCATCTGTCTACGTTAGACCGGTATATTGGCTTTATGACAATGACACACACAAAAATGAGGAATGGCAAAGCTTAATTCCAGGTTAGAAAGAGCTGCTTTAAAGCTACATGATCAGTATTACCAGCTGGATTTTGTTGAGCTAAACTTCTAAACACAAATAGCACTTGATCACCTTCCCATAAATGACGAAAAATTTAGTTTAGATTCTGATAAAAACTGTAACATTCCTTCAAAGGACCAGTACCAAATAGAAAATACCTACACCTAGAAAGCCTAGACTGTATTTACTGAGAAAATGTTTTTATCAGGTAAAGATATCAAATAATATCACTGACAAAAAAGAACAGTAGTGAGAATGAAATTGATAGTCACAATACTTTTCAGATGTGGGAATCTTCTGATAAATAGAAATTAAGTACTATGTACACTGTATCAGTTACAGTCAATATTTCAAGGCTGCTTTTGGAAAGATGGAGGATCGATTCATAAGAAAAACTGTTAACATATCCCATAACTTCTAGAATTTCTCCATTCCCTTAACAATAGTCATTCCATTAATTTCACCTGTACCCACACAGACACAGAGTTCTTCGACATGGACATCACACTCAGACAGGGTGCACTCCACACCTCTGTTCACATCAAACCCACTAATTTTCAGAACATCTTCACTTTAAACATTTCAGGAAATAGAAACGTTCCTGGACCTGCAGGGCACCTGACAAGGCCTCTCTACTCACTTCCCAGAATCCCCATACACTCAACCTGTACCTTCTTCCCAAAATCCAAAAGGGCAACCTGTAGTTGTGGCATGTGGGTCACCCACTGAATGGATTTTAGCCTTGGTGCATCAATACCTCCTCCCCTTTGTACAAAGCCTTCCTTCCTATGTCAAAGAGACCCCACACACCTTGAATGTCTATCCACAGCCCACACACCTCTACTCTCATATTCCTTCCTTGTCTCCATCAATGTAACTTCCATCTATCCCAACATTCTCCACAGTCAGGGGCTTAGTGCCTTGGAACTCTTCCTAGATCTGTGACCCCCACACAGCCATCCAAGTACATACTTTCTTTCATCCTTGGCTCACCTAATTCTCTACAAAAACTTCTTCACCTTCAATTCTGAAGTATATCACAAGATCCGCGGTACTGCTATGGGCACATGAATGGCCCCCAACCTATTCCTCCAGGAAGATTTCCTGAACCACCACCCCTCCTCTAAACCCACAGTGTGGTTCAAATACATAGATAATATATTTTTGATCTGGACCCACAGTGAAAACCAGCTCCTAGAATTTCCCCACTTCCCTAACAATAACCATTGTATTAATTTCACCCGGACCGACTCCTGCACACACATCATGCTCAAGGAGGGTGCCCTTCACACCTCTGACCACATCAAACCCATTAATTTGCAGCAATATCTTCACTTCGACAGTTGACAAATATTCCATATCAAACGTTCCCTCCCTTACAGCCTTGCTATCCGTGGCATATGCATTTGTTCTAATGTTAAATCCCTCTTCCAGTACTCCCAGAATCTATCCCAAGCCCTTATTTCCTGTTATTACCCTGTAGATATTGTACATAAACAAATCTCCAGTGCAGTCACCCTCCCATCAAGAAACCCTCCCGCCCGGCGCCCCTAAAATCCAATCGTAGCCTTTCCTTAGTCTTCCAGTTCTCTCCCGGCCCCGAGTCCATCAATCAAATCTTGCTACAGGCGCACGACTTCCTTCGCTCCTTTCCAGAAATGCAAACTCTTCTACCAACTGTCCCCTATACATGTTTAAGCAGACCACCTAATCTCAAAAACATCTTGGTCTACAAATACCCAAAACGACATATGGATCTTTTCCATGCAATAGACCTCATTCCAAAAAATTCAGCATCTATGCACCCACTACAACATATTCAAACCATACTACAGGGGAAACCTTGCCCATCATCGTGCATGGCACATGCTTCACAGTACATATCACATATCAGCTAACCTGCCGCCAATGCACTGATTCCTATATAGGCCTTGCTACAGAGCAACTCTTAGTCAGAATAAATGGCCACAGACAGTCCACACCGATAACTTATACCTTACAATACCAGATTACCACAATTCTAAAAACCTCAATGACTGCTTCGCTGTGAAAGCAATCTGAGTTTTCTCCAAAACCGCCACCACTTCAGGACTTCGGAGATGGGAACTTAAGCCCACCTGATCTCTATCTATATCTATAAAACGAAAACCGAAAAACTCAAAAACTACTGCGCAGATTTCAATGTGGTTTTCACCGTTTTAAAGATTAGAATATCAATTGAATTGTTTGTAATGTCTTATGCTCAAACATAACATAATGCTGGAGCAGTAACTGAAAATCTGAACGTACAACCTGAAACAAAAGAGAAATATGATCCACGCGTCATACACCATAAAAAATAATAGCCATATTATCGCATGTAACTTTTATTTTCTTAAATTTTGGTTTTTAGTCTTTATACCCCATACGTAGCTATATCGCATGCGAAGATGAAACTACGTAAAGTGGAAAATATTAATTTTAATAATATAATAAAAAAAAAACCTTTCAATATCTTCTCCGTTTCTTGAAGTTACTATCTCAGGGCGCACTGCTACAATCTCTGACGTTTGTGAAATTATATTATATATTTAGTAATGCATATTTCATGGGATTGAACATGAAAGTGAACTGTTTAAAACCTTCAGTGTAAAACCTTCTGAGAAATTTGTTGCTTTTGAAACTACGGTCTCAGGCCACACAGCTACAATCTCTGATCATTGGAAATGAATTAAAATCGCTGTTAATAGTAAGTAATGCATATCTGGTGGCTTTGAACATGAAATTGAACTGTTTAAAACCTTTAGTGTTGACATAGTGTTATTTGTTTTGTAATTTATTGAAGAACGATTCTGTCATTACCACATTTCCTGAAAAAAATCATTGTTTCTATTGCTGAATGAATCACTGTGGTTATTATGATGAAACTTAGTACACATGTACATATCATGGCTAAACATGTTGCAGGAATAAATCAACCCCAACCCCATCTCTTTCCTGTTAAACCAGCTGTTAGCCGTTTAAATACATATAGAAAAATGGAGCGACTGACATGAAATTTAATTCACAAGTGCAAAAAACTGACCTCTTTTATGAGCTTCAATATTAACTGCATTTGCAAATCAACCTAGATCATACCCGAGCAACGCCGGGAACTCTGCTAGTCACCAATAAAATTCCACCTTTTGACCCATCACTCATTTTTATTACTATTATCATTTAATTAGCAATAATTTTAACAAAATTCTTCTAAATTTATTTATTTATTGTTTGTTTTAATACTCCGTACCCATTTAGTTATATACATATTAATTTTATCATCGCCTGCAATATATATACTTATGTATAGGGCAAATCAAAAAGTAAGTTACATTTCCAAGTTATGGCCATTTATGAAACCACCTACACATAGGCAACACAGCTATGACAACATACAATGTAAGTCCTCTTTTCTACATAGTCCCCAAGAGACTGTAAGTATTTCTCGGAAATGTCAACCAACTTTACGATTCCGGATGCATAGAAATCACCTACGGCATTATGCAACCATCTGGAGACAAATTCTTTCACCTCATCATTTCAGAATTATTGTTCATTGAGATCCTTTTTCAGCTTACCGAACATGTGATAATTGCATGACACTAAGTCTGGACTGTATGGAGGATGTTGCCATGCCGTCCACTTAAACCGCTGCAGTAGTTCGGACATTTGGCGGGCCATGTGAGGTGTTGCAATAGCGTGCAATTATCATGTGTTCAGTAGGCTAAAACACGATCTCGGTGGATGATGATTCTCAAATGATGAGGAGTTGAAAGTAGTCTTGTGTAGTTCGCGAACGAACTAGTTCGGAAGAGCGCTCCCACGAGCAAACTAAGCGAACTAGTTTCCCAGATATCTCGCTCCTTAGTTCGTTAGTTCATTCGATCCTTTCCCGAAGACCAACTTTTGTTTTAGTTTATTATCTGAAAGGTAACCCAGTTCGCTGTGGACACATTTCACTGAAGAGACAGATATAAAAAAAATAATAAAAAAATGTAACTGTTAAACATTAATAATTATTGCAGAAGTCAAAAACGGAAATTTAACATGGAATGTGAAAACAAAACACACTTTGATCCCATTAACACTTAAAAGACAACTATCAGTAACCACACCTATTATAACAAAGAAGAGAGCGTGTGAAGTAGCGCTAGCAAAGCGAGCTAACGAGCTGTCTTTCTGGAATTCCAGAGCGGAGCGACCTAGTTCACGAACTAAACACAGCGCTACCAGTCGCGAACTAAACACAGCGCTACCGCTCCCGAACTAAACTGAGCGATATCGTTCGTGAACTAAATTGAGCGCTACCATTCGCGAACTAAACTGAGCATTCCCGGTCGCGAACTATCACCATTCGCCGCTAGGAATACCAACATTTTTTCGGTTAACAGTAGAATGTTTTTTTTTTTAGAATAATCTATAAAAATATAGTACACTTCAAAAATATATATTTTACAAAAGAGTATAAAAGGACAAAGGATATGTTTTTTTTACTATTTTATTTTTTAAGCTATATATTTTTGCACTTCTTGCAATCTTTAACAATTTTCTGTCTACAATAAAATTGTAATATGCTTTATCGCTTTCAGTTGTTAAATTAATGTCAATCAAAAGCTCATTTTTACTAATGAAATACTGCTCTTACTTTTTTACCTAGATTTCGTGTAATATTGTTATTTCACAGTAAAGTTCGTTCACTTTGATACTCATTTTTTCTCATAAATTTAGAACCTCTAATATTGTCTCACAGCCATCAAATGAAACCTCGTGTTTTAAATTTAATTTTTGGATTTTCTTTAGCCAATTGCTTTCATTAAAATCTAACTATTTACTAAGATACTCCAGACTTTTATCAACGAATACTAGAGCATTGTTTTTAATAATATCACTTTCTGTGGAGAATTTGGCTTCTAAAGGCTTTTTCTTGTTTTCTTAACCAAAGGAACAGTATTTTTTTTACGTTTTTCTAGCGCTGATTTTAAAGCTGACATAATATAATACTTATCTCAGTCTGTTGGTTAACAGAATTGTGAAAGTTATGTAAAGGAATGACTTGCGAAATTCAAAAAGATTTTAACTTTTGCGTCTTCATCAGTTTCATTCATTGCCAAAATATTGTGAATGTGTGTTGGATTATCCTCCACTACACTAATAAAAAAAATAGCTCAATGACTTCCAATTTACTTGAAATTTACGCACTTTCGTTATTGTTACAACTTTCTCATTCAAGGGTCACTGTCATTTTTATATGTCCAATTGTTAGGTATCACACTGGAAGTATTACTGTTACTTTTCTTAAAAATATAGGTAATATTGTTTGGGTCATATAGTACTTAACTTTTAGCCAATAGTATAATTATATTTTGTTCATGATTTCCAAAACTATATTTAAATTTAAAAAAAGCCGATTACTTAGAAACGGGTATTTTAATTCATCAAAATAAACGCATTTATAAAATTCTACAAGTAATGTTGTGTTTTCGCTGGGGTTTGAGGGCCAGTCGACGGCAGGGTCATTAGTGCCTTTTATAAGTAATGGTTCTTCCATGAACTAATAAATAAATCCATTTAAAAAATTAATATTCTATGAATCCATGTAAAGTATATAGTAAAAACAGCACAGTTATTCAGTTTACCCATTTGTGCAAAGGACAATGAGCACTTTCGTTTATCGGCGGCAACTGATCATGCTAATGTTATTTGAAGGGGCTATTATTAAGCAATAACTTTTGTTAAGAAGGTCATATTAAATTCCATTTAGAAATGACAAAAAAATGATTATGTCCTAATAAAACTGACATAACAAACAATATAGCGTGTGCAGTAGTGGTAGCAAGGCGAGCGAACGATCTGTTTCTCTGAATTCGAGACGCGAACTAACGAACTAAAAGAGCGAACTAGTTCGCGAGGGAGCTGAGAACTAAACTGAGCGCTCTTCTTCGCGTACTATAATGAGCAAGTCTAGTTGAAAGCAGCTGTAACTTACTTTTTGATTTGCCCACGTATATTCATCTAAGGTATAAAAGCAGGTCATCTGGTAAACTTCGGTGTGTGCACACCTCCAGAACCACATGGTTCTTTCCTTTTCACCTGAACAAGGTGTAAAACTAAAAAATTGTATATGTTTTTGTTCGTCACATATATTTTTCACACTTTGCAAGCTTCAACTTTGGTGATTGATGAGTCATTTTCCCAATAGTTTGTTATTTTAAAGCTAGTAAAATTATTCAGAGGTGTAGTAAAAGAGATGTGGAACACTTTGTCATGGTATTCAGGTATTTTGGTATCAGCAGATTTTAAGAATGTATCGAAATTCTTTGGTTTTGGCTGGAGTGATTGTTTGGTGTGGTGTTGGACAAGCCAAAGTGTGGCGAGAACTAATAAATTTCAGAAAAAAAAGTCTGATGTTATTATTTGCATGATTAAATTGATTAACTAAAGTGTTGGGGGTGGTGTGGAACATTTATATGGGTATTTCAATAAAACCTGGAGTGAACTTCTGATATACAATCGGTATCACATATATGATTAAGTATTTTTTTGTCACAAAATGTTATGTCCTTTCATATCAAACTGAAATCGATAATTGAGGCATCATTTTAAAGATTAAGGTATCCGCTTTGATTGTATGATATTTTAAGAAAATAATTTTTTCAAATTCTACCCTTTAATAGAAAAAATATCAATATTTCTAAAATACTGTTTTTTGTATCATGAGCCATTTATCTCCCTGGTTACCTAACTGAAATCATTAAATGAAGTATCAATTTAAATAGTAAGATCTCCACTTAGGTGACATCTTATATTAAGACAGGAATTTTTTGGAATCTGACCCTTAAAGGGCAAAAATATCAATATTTATGCAACACATTTTTGTGTCACATGCCATTTATCTCCACTGATATCTAACTGATATAGATAAATGAGGTATCATATTAAAGATTCAGGTCTCTGCCGTAGTCACATCATATTTTAAGAAAGGAATTTTTCGGAATTTGATCCTTAAAGGGCAACATTATCATTATTTCAATTATGTATTTTTTTGTCATGAGCTATTCATCTCCCTTGATATTTAACCATATTCAAGGAATGGGTTATAATTTTAGATATTAACGTCTCCGCTTTGGTCAAATCATATTTTAAGAAAGGAATTTATTGGAAATCGGTCCTCAAAGGGTAAAAGTATCAATACTCTAACAAGCGTTTTTGTGTCATGAGCCATTTATCTACCTTCATACCTAACTGATATAGATAAATGAGGTACCATTTTAAAGATTAAGGTTACCGCCGTGGTCACATCACATTTTAAGAAAGGCAAAATTGTCATTATTTCTCTAACATATTTCTTTTTCATGAGCCATTTATCTCCCTTGATATCTAACCTAAATAGATAAATGTGCTATCATATTAAAGATTAACTTTTTAACTGCTACGGATTGCCTGACAGAGCCCTCGCTGAGTGCTCCTTTGTTGTCGCCTACGCTGTTTACCTGCACTGAGAGGCCGCGATCGGCCAATACCTGCGCTGCTGAGTTCGGCACGCGGCCCGACGTGCTGTGTGCTGAATATTTCTGGAGCTTTGTGTGTGACAGCTTTCGGCTGTTGCTCTGCATTTTGAAACCCCAGATACAAAATAAATGTAATTACTCTGACATCTAAAGTTTTTCGATTTAATGTTCCTCTAAAAGCGAATGTCCACGTAGACAAAGATACAGGTACTTCATACATTAAATAGATATTACAGCAACTAATTTTTTTTTTTTTTTTTTTTTTTTTTTTTTTTTGTTAGCGTAGTAATTCATCCGGAGGAAATTTCGGGGTTAAATGTTCGAATACCTTTCACAAATTCTGCGTATATTTTCCATCCTTCTTTTGGATCCTGTAAGGACCTTAACCTGATACCGGGGTTGGGTATAGGCTTGTACCTTAACTAGCAGTTCACTTAAGATGAAAGTTCTGTTGAATTTTGATGAAATAATATAAAATTGACCATGTGCCTGCCTGGATACTCAACTAAAATGCTTAGAGGTCGCCACTAAATTTGTTTAAACCACAAACTTAGAAAAGGTTGAAACAGTTTATTATGAAATCACAAAAAAGTTCACTTGGACAAAATTTTAGAGTTTATTTAAAAAGTCACATTTTTCCAAATTAGCATTATACAGTTGAGTAGGCAATCGAACAAACGTTTCCAGAAAATTGTAGGTTGTGGAGAGAAATAATACCAAACGAAACCCCTTTTGAAAATTAAAAGTTCTTAGTAGTCATTAAAATCACAATCTGTTACAATGACACCTAACATGGCGGATACAATCCCAGGCTAGAGCAGCACAACCGTTCCGCAACAAACCGGCTGACGCAGAGTTACCTTACATATCACTCCCGGAGAAAAGGCAAGGTAAGCTTGCTGCATGCTCTTTTATAGAACTCTCAAATGCTATCGCATCAGCAACTATATACAACCTTTATGCCTCCGCTTTCCCAAACAATCCCAATGATCGGGGATATAGAAAGCGTTCCAACTTTAACAGTCTCTGGTCTTATCTGCTAGATGCCTAAAGGATGTTTAGTGGGAAATTTCGAGTGATTAGTTTTAATTTTTGTTTAATCTTGCGTAGTCATAGGATCTCCTAATGCAATTGGGAAATTCCCTAAATGTTTGAATTTACTCTGTTTTTTTAGGAATACTGCTGAATTTCAAATTACCTGAATAAAATTAGTGTCAAAATGTTCTACATAAATTCCTGAGTTCAATGATATAAATTTTATAAAAATCGGTAGCAAGATAGCAAATTTACAGCTTAGACAAGATTTGGTAAAGTAACTGTTTAGAAATCATATGGTTTTTCATTAATAATTATTAACATATAGTCTGTATCGAAAAAGAAAAATTATCAGAGTTTTCTTTGAATTTAGTTATGTGTTTTAAAAGTTATTTTATCTCTGAAAGTGGTTGGGTTTAGTTCCAAATAAATCTTAAGCGAACCACGTGTGCTTAGTGGCAAAATAATTTTACAAACTTGTATAAAATCTGTTCTACTGCATGGAATGTTCTGAAATTTAAATATGTGAAACTAGATTTTTAGTTCTTTCAGGAAATCTACTTTTTAGATCAAGAAATTACTAGGAATATGTGATAAAAAATGTTAAAAGTGAAGTGCATTCATTGAAGTGTTTAAAAATTTATTTACGTTATTTACACGGTCAGAAACTACGGAATTATAGTAAATTTAGCTTTCTTTTGAATTCTTATTATTATAAAATTACTTTACTTCACTTAAAAGTGTTCAGAAATAGTGAAATGCTCATGTAGCAAAAAATCTATTGTTTGCAAATGGTACAATAATGGATTATCCTATTCCAGGTTGGTTTAAAAGTTTATTTATTATTATAAAAAGTTTATTTAGTACTTTTATTAAATGTTGAGTAACTTTATTGCTTTTAAAATGGTTTATATAATAAGTTAGATTGTGGTATTAGCTTCTATATGAAATGTTCTGCACTTGTTGGAGAGAGTGATGAGGGGATGTACGAGAGAAGTAAAGGAATTGGGTTACAAAACTTTGGTCAGACCATTGCTCGATTATGGTAGTGTAGTATGGGACCCTCATTTTACTTATCAAATACAGGAGTTGGAGAGGGTGCAAAGAAGGGCTGCTAGATTTGTTTCTGGAAATTATCGCAGAATGCAATCAGTGACGGATATGATAAAGGAGCTGGAATGGGATTCATTGCAAGACAGGAGGAGGATGAGGAGGGTCATGGGAGTGTACAGGGCATATACTGGTGATGAGGCATGGAAAGATATTGCAATAAGTATGAAAAGTAGTGCATGGAAGGGAAAAGATGACCATGACCACAAGCTGGCACTCGATTTCAGGCACAAGGGTGTGGGAAGATTCTCTTTTTTAGGTAAGGGTGTCAGGGATTGGAATGAGTTACCATGAGAAATGATGAATAATTTACCGAAAACTTTGAAGGAATTTAAAGATAAAATTTGTAGAAGGCAAATGTAGGTGGGTGCAGGATAGGGGGAAGATGGGTGTGTAGGGAAATTGCCACCGGAGCCTGTGCTCCATTGCAATTAAAAAAATTAAAAAAAAAGGTTCCTCCCATAACCTGTGTATGCAATGAAAACTATATGTTTAAATGAAAGCTTCCTCCCTCCTTATACTTGAAGCTAAGAAACTAGAATTTACCAAAATTCTAAGGTGCTTACAATTCAGGCTTTGAACTGGCGAAGTTAAATATATATATATAATTTTTTCATATTTATTTCTAATTATATTTTGATCTTCCCACCGGCCAGAGATTAGTTTGGATTTTTATCTATCCTTGGGTATTAGCTCTGATTGATTGCCCCTTTACTTGTCCGATGTTTGAATTTACCCCCACCATTTTCCCGACCGGTGGTCTTTCTGTGAGGCAGTCTCCAGCTGCGCCCACCTCTCACAATGTTCTCCCGTTGACGAAGGGTATATCCCGAAAATTACGTTATTATTTGTGTTTGTGTCTTTTCTGTGTGTTCGCACCCCACATCCATCATCTAATAGTAAGTGGTGGCTCATTTCCGTATCCCAATTTGATTTATATATATATATATATATATATATTTCACTTAGTTTTAGAGGTGTATAAATGTAATGTAATTATTACAGTGCAGTTACCCATAGTTAATAATTCTTTTTCGTGTGATAATCCACGAAACATAGCACAACACACAATGGTACTGTACATTGCATGTTCTGTATTTGTACCTGGTTTCTGGATGCACTTTCTGTTTCAAACATCGAACGCATTGGCATGTTAATTTTTGAATTTTCAATATGAATATTATTTAGAAAATGTCTCCAAGTAAATCCATCCACCTTGAAAAACTAGAGAACTGATTCTGGCGTATTTGACTTTGTATATAAATAAAATCTATTTGTTTCTTCAGCAAAATATTTCATAAGATCATCTGTTAAAAATATCACGAAAATGAAAGAAGGCTGAAATTTTGACCTAATCCATATTTGTGTCCTGCAGCCGAATCCTCAAACGCATGCACAAAAGGATAAGAATCGTTTTTCTTCCAGTCAAACCTGTCACTAAAGCATCCTCTTTTTCCACATATTCAGCTCTCGCTATCTGAAGCTTCAGTTTGTGAAGAATTTTCATCTCTTGTGGAGACAGGTCATTGTCTTCCACTAGCTGAGGTACACAGCTTAGAACTATTACTTTGAGATCGTATCGAAGGGTCATCACTATCATCCATATCAAAGAGATCATTCTCACAGTCACTTCTAGTAATAATCTCCATGATTTCTTCCTTTGTACATACACGAAGGCGACAAATTTTTTCAGTGAAAACTAAAATGAAAATGGTAACACAAATAAGATCACAGCAGCAAATGCTCACGGGCCAAATGTTGGAAAGCAATTAACCAGCCGGGGTGGAAATATGGCTACCTAACCTGACTGCTAAGTGGCTTGCACGTTAACACGTGCAGAGCAAACTGGGACCCGAGCGGCAGGACGAATTAACGCATCCAGAGCAGAGACAGGGCGGCAAGGCAGCGCGTGAATACACTTCCAGAGCACCTGACGCATGGAACAAGGGCACACGTAAACATGTCTAGAGCACCTGGGCGCAGTAGTAACCATGCGCATTAACATGTCAACATCAGTCAAAGGGTTAAGGTCTCAGCTTTGGTCAGATCACAGCTTAAGAACGGAATTTTTCGGAATTCGATCCCTCAAAGAGCAAAGGTATCATTATTTCCATAACTTTTTTTTTTGCGCCTTTTAAAAGCTTACGAACAGACTTGAATTATGTAGTATATCTTATGTTTCTAAGTTACATGAGGCAGTAAACGAAATTTTAAAATTTTCGGAAGAAACACAAGTACAGCTCAGACATTTGAAAGAGAAATTACATTTACTTTTCACAGTGAGTAAAGCATATCTGATGATGCGCTTTAACATGCAGGTGAACTGTGTTGGCAACAAAAACATTTTAGGAAAATATTTCCAGTAACTTTCTACTCAACTGAAATGTTCTTTTAGTACTGTAGATCACAACACATTCGGCAATATGTGCGTGCCAGTTTCTCCTATTATATGGCATTTATTCATTTTACAATTAATTAGTTTATTCAGAAACTCATTTCCAATATTTTTATAATGTATCTTACATGGTGCTGTTACTGCTGAACAATTTTGTCTTTTCAACATTTCTTGAAAATATGCATATAATCAATGTTCACTTTTCATTAATCTTTGCTACAGCTGTAGTATTGGCTGAGGTTATGTTTAAGAAACCTGGAAAATATGTTTCTCAGTGGGCGACTAAAAATATTGTAGGAGTAAATCAGTCCCAACCTATTTCCTTTGAGATACACCAGATATTAGTCACTCAGAAACATTTAGCAAATGGACCGACTCACATTAGATTAATTCACAAGGGTAAGAAACTGAAAATAGATTGTGAACTTCAATAATTCTTCACACATAATCTAGTTTAACTGGAAAATTATTAAATTGATTTTGATGTGATTTTCATAGTAAAAAGCCTTATATATCTGACTTAGGAAATCTCAAAACTTGGGATCAATTTTAGGATCTATGGTATGTCTTATGATGCTATACGACCTACGGATGGAGAAGGAAATGAAAATATGAACACAATCTAAATTTTTTGATCATTTTTTTATAAAGGTGAATAACAAGCCAATACAATTGATTATCAATTGCATTGGCGTGTTATTCACCTTTATAAAAAATTGATTAACTCACAATTGAGGAAATGGCCTACAATATCCACTTACTAAATTTTTTTATGTCATATTTCAGTCACTTCTGTTACCTCACAAAGAGATGTCTTCAATGTGGACATGGAAATCTTTCTCAATCCAGTTGCCTTCATAAATGTAGAATTTTGTTCATGTAAGAATGAAAGTTATAAATTGTTAAATCTTATCTAGTCTAATGCTTAGAATGTTAAGTCTATCCACCCTCCTCCTCCTGGCAGGTAGGAATGTCTGTCAAACTTTCCAAAAAGTTTTATTATTTTCCAGAAAGACCGACTAAAATTACTGTAGGATCAAATCAACTACTACCATACCGAGCATTGTCGTTTATTCTGATAAACAATATCTATAAAAAGAAAACCTTATATATATCTATTCCAGAAAAATCTTAAAAACCACTGGGCAGATTTCCATGGACTGCTCACCATTTTAAAGCTTAGCAGAATTGGATCTTTTGTTATGTCTTATTCTTCAATGTTACATAAGTGCAAATCTGAAAATATAGCATGAAATACCAATTAGATGTTGAACCATCATACTTCATAAAAAATAATAAGTATCACCACAGCCACCAGTTCCTTCCTTAAATTTCAGTTTTTAAATCCCATAGATGCCCATATTAAATGTGAATGGCACACGAGGAAACAACGTAAATTTTGGGGGAAAAATGCACAGAGCTTTTTTGCTTGTTGAAGCTATGATTTCAGGCCATACAGTTATAATCTCTGACATTTTGAAGTGTAAATACATTAGTTAGTAATGCATATCTCATTGATTGAACTGTATAAACCCTTTAGTGTTAGCACTAAAAACAGTTTGGTAAAACAATTCCAGAAACTAGTAATTTAACTGTAGCTTTTTTGGTAGTCATTCATAACGCTACAGATTCCGCTCTATAAACATGTGCTACAGATTCTGCATTATAAACATGCCAGTTTCTCCTATAATATTGCATTTATTCATTTGACAATTATGTCATTCAGAATCTATTTACAATATTTTTTATAATTTACTATTTAATGATTCTGTATTTTACAAACTTTCTGTATGAATGATTATGTTTATTTTGATGAAATTTGGGTACAGCTTTCTAAATGGGCGACTAGAAATATTGCAGGAATGAATCAACCCGAACCCATTCAAATACTTATTACTAATGACGTATTTAATATGAAATTTGATTCACAGGTGTAGAAAATTGAAATCTGTTATAAACATCGACATATTTGTACAAATAATATGGCATTATTTGAAAACTGTTGAATCAATTTTGATGGGATATTCACAGTAACAAACACCAGAAGACTCGTGTGAAAATTTCGTGAATACGATGAATAGTAAGATAGGGGTTTTGTGATAGGATGAAAGAAGAACCGCCTCATTTATTTCAATTGTTTATTTATTTGGTGTAACAGGTAGGGAACAAAAGTCGACATCAGTGAAGCAATTTATTAATATCTCTGTGGCATTTGCTACTGCTACCTAGCAGCTTGGCTCTGAACTGTCTCATATGGACGACAGTCACAATTATTACATTTGCCCTTTAACGGTCAAAATGCAAACAATTTCTTTCATAATTTATAATTTTGTCTGACTGAAGACCTTTATCTTTTACATAAAACCTCATTTACTGATTTAGGTTAGGTGTCAATGGAGATAAATGACTCCTAATCAAAAAATGACATTGTGTAAATAATAATACTTTTGCCCTTAAATATATCATGACAAAAAAAATATATGTTATGGAAATATTGATAATTTTGCCCTTCAAGGGCTGAATTCCAAAAAATTCCTTTCTTAAAATATGACCACAGCGGTGACCTTAATCTTTAAAATGATACCTCATTTATCTATATCGGTTAGATATCAGGGGAAATAAATGGCTTATGTCGCAAAAACGTGTTGTAGAAATACTGATGCTTTTTCCCTTTAAGGGTCAAATTCTGAAAAATTCATGTCTTCATATAGGATGTCACCACAGTGGAGATTTTAATCTTTAAAATGATACTTCATTTAATAATTTCAGTTAGGTAACCAGGGAGATAAATGGCTCATGATACAAAAAACACCATTTTAGAAATATTGATATTTTTGCCCTTTAAGGGTCGAATTAGTTTTTTAAAATATGTCGTCACATCACAATGAGACTTGTTTAATGCGTACATGGAAATAGTAAGACATATTCAATTTCTCTTCCTAATGGTTTTCATCACTGTAGAATTTTGTTTATGAAAAAATTAGTGTCAAAAATTGTTAAATATTTTAACCCTCAGAATGACAACTAACAACTCCCCACTGTTTCCCTTTTCCAGGCCAGTTGGGATGTCTGTTAAATGTTATTTTCTCAGAAAGATTGGCGAGAGTTTGAAACACGTTTCAAATCGTGCAACTAAAATTGCTTTACGGACAAATCAAACTCAACCATACTGGGCAACGCTTGGTACTTTACAAGTTAGTCCACAATCAGAAGGTTGGTTGGATCAACCTTAAGGAGGCATACAAGACCAGCATATAAGAGGTGAAGTGAGAAGCCTTGTTCCTTTCCTCTGGGACCAACAGTTTAATGTGGAATCTGAATCATGGAATTGCCTGGTATAGCTCATATAAAAAAAGCCAAGCCCCCAAAAATTCCTGCATACATAGGGATTTGAACCTGGGACCTCGAATTATGTATGCAAATACCTCATACAAGAGCTACCAGGCACACATAAAAAAATTAATTTACATTAATATGCAACAAATGAAAGAATATAGCAATGTAGTTTTTAAAGGAGTGACCACCACACCGAACATGTATACTTCAGAGACAAGTGTATTATAAGTGACCTCCCGCCTGTGGAAGTAGTGCTAAACTGGCACAGTAATACAAATAATGTAGTTAGTTATAGAGTCTTGCTTGAGTCTTAGAGAGGCACAGACGTTTTCTCGTGTGTACAAGGAGCGGCGGCTTAAGGTTGGTCACCTGCTATAGTGGAGGTGCGTAGTGGGGCTAGGTAATTTACTAGTTTAATTAATTGTGATTAATGGAACATTGTCAGTGTTATGGAGAGTTGGAGTGCAAGAGTGGTTTTCTTTGTGAGTGACTGTGTTGAACTACTCCTTATTTCGTATGGCACAAGGATACAAAGATAGTAATTATATTGTGAATTACAATAGATGCACTAAAAAAAGATAGGATATGGAAAACAACATGTCACCTACCACAGATTAAGGCAGGAAGGACAAATGAATACAAACAAACACAAAAAATAAAAATTCACAATATTTTTGTTTATAACCTAAGACACATTGTGAATAGTGTTTTTACGCGTTTTGTCTGGTCTTCCTGCCTTCATCTGTGGCAAGTAAGAGGTTCTTTCCTATCATATTTTCAGAAATGAACAGCAGTTTCGCTACCATCACTATCAAATTGATGGAATAATACAGAGATGTTTCTACAGATTGATTTTGTGTTGAACTGAGGATGCAAATTTTCAGCAATAACCTAATTTGATGCATGTGTACTATATATTAATTTTCTACCAAACGAATCTGCCTCTTTTGGATTGAGAACTTCCAACAGTTAATCCCTAATTTTCGTGGGGGGCTAATCAGTTGTCCGGGTGTGATGAGAAATTAACTGTTGGACAGGATTACATATTATGAACTTGGGTTATTTCCCCATCACGCACTACCAGGGGCCGACTAGTATATCCAACTGTAACATTTGCATAATTATTCAGAACTATTTAATTAATTATGTAATTAACAACCACCAATTAAAAAAGTTCTTTACAAGAGAAATGATGAATTGTGTCATGTCCAGAAAACTGAATCAAATAAAATAATTAAAAATTGTCACTAATGACACCAATTGAAATTAATTCGGAATTATAACAATTGTATTCCTCAAATAGAAGGTTTGTATGGAAAGAATAATGTGAAGTGGGCATGAATTCTAAATGACAAGTTGGCTCAGATGGAATTTAATACTTTAAAAATAGTATTAACAACCAAGAACAAGCTCCATGTAGCAAGTGATAGGTCATGCAGGGAGTTAACAAAGAAAAAATTGTGAATAATACACAAGACATTTTTATTGATCTAATTCTAGAATCTGGGTAACTATTTAAGTAAATATTTTTTTTAAAAAAATTGAAGATAACTGTTTACAATGCAAGAGGTATGAACCAAATGCCAAAAAAGAAGGCTGATGAATGCTACAAGAATTTTATCATTGCACATGCTGATTGGTTATTTCTCAGCAATTTTACAGCCACAATGCTTCACTGACTACAATGATGAAACTGCAAGCAATACTAGAAGGTAGTATAAAATAGATCAAAAATATATAAAGTAGAAAATGGGGATCTCAGTACTATTATTTTAGCAGATGATACGGTTAATTGTGAAGAGGTAGAGCAAGAAAACCACAGGAGATTGGATTGCAGAGCATTAAATTTAAAGAGTTTGAATCAACTGTGAATAAGAACAAGACAATGGTAATAAACTGAATAGGACAAATACCCATTGGCTTAAATGTGTAATAAGGTTCAAACTGGAAATGTTGTGTCAAAGGATGGAAAGGCAAAGCTCAAAAAGCAAGATTGGATGATGAAAGGCTCTGGTTTCATCCATCAGATCCACATAAAGGTTCAAAATTTAGCCATGCAAAAACTAGAAGTCTCAAACTCAAACATAAAAATATAAGAAGATACATGAAGATGGACTTAGACATAGAAGAAAAGACTGCAAATTGTTTTTCTTTTCACTAGAGATGGGTCACAAATAACTAAATGGCTACAAATAACTGTTATTTTAAAAACGCCGTTTAGCAAGTGACGGCCAAAACGATAACTGTAGTTATTCAAATAACTGTCAGCACCTCCCTCTGACAGCGCTGTAACTGTTTGTCGACCATCTGCTACGAGTGCATCAGTCACCGCTTATTGCTTCTCTCACCATTATTAATTGTAATAGATACCACTAAATGACACTACCATCGCAAAATAATAGTTATTAACTACGATAGCGACCACTAGAGGACGCTACCTATGTAAACCGCTTTTTAATACGTTTGACCGTTATTAATAGCGATAGCGACCAACAGATGTCGCTACTACTGACGACGTCAAATACTACTTTGCAGATATTATTTGTGATGGGGTCCAAAATTTATCATATTTCTACAACTTAATGACCATTAAAGGGGGTTTCAGCATCCATCCTTCCATAGTAAACAACGTGATTATGCTTTTTGTTACAGCTGTTTATCCATGTTATAGCATCTTTGCCAGTTGGAGGCGTTATTAACTTCGATAGCGATCACTAGAGGACACCACCTATGTAAACCGCTTTTTAATACCTTTAAGTGTTACTAACTGCGATATCAACCAACAGATGTCGCTACTACTGACGACGTTAAATACTACTTTGCAGGTGTTATTTGCGATAGGGTCCAAAATTTATCATCTCTCTACAACTTAGTGACCATTAAACTGGTTTTCAGCATCCATCCTTCCATCAAAAACCACTTGATTATGCTTTTTGTTACAGCTGTGTTCCTGTGTTATAGTGTCTTTTCCAGTTGAAGGTGGTATTAACTTCGATAGCGGTCACTAGAGGACACCACCTATGTAAACAGCTTTTTAATACCTTTAACCGTTATTAACTGCGATAGCAACCAACAGATGGAGAAACCATCGAAAAGCGCTAGTATTTCCACAAGTCAATTAGTTTCAAACAACAAATCATATTTACATTTCAAATTACTTTTATGTATGTTTGAACAACATATTTAAATTGCAGTTGGTCTGTTACTGGGACACATTTACAACATATGTAAAGTATGCTATACATATAACTATAGCCACACAAAACTTAATGCGAATTAGGAGCCAGACTGAAAAAATTGTTTACTTTCAGCAAAGTTAATCTTCTGTTCTTTACGGGTACGCAACGCGGAATGCTGTATTTGTTGCATATATTCATAAAAACTCCTACTACAAGTTCTTTAGTTTCAAACAGAAAAATATATTAACACGTAATCAAAACTGCCCGCTTCGGATTATTTTTATATATCGTACATCCCTAAATCACTTATACTTCATTTCCTCCTGTTTGATCACGTCATACACTAACCACTAAAGCTGGCCGTGTTAAAATTCTATATTAATTTACCAAGGCATCACTGCAACATATTAAACAAATACATAACAAAAGTCGAAGGCGTATATAATGTCTCTGACAGTTACTATGGAAGCCGCTTATTTGAAAGCCACTATTGGTGACGTATCGTTAAACGCTAAATAACACTAATAAGCAGCTTTTCGTGACGTCAGGGCTATTTCGCTATTATTTGGGGGCGTGGCCGCTATTTTCGTCACATCCGGTTATTTGACATTTCCGGCTTTTTCAAAAAGAGAAGAGCGTTTCTGAGCAGAGATTTTAGTGGCATCTCCACAGATATTACGTCGAAAAAAAAATAACTGTACGCTATTTCTAACGGTTAAAAAAAGCGGTTAGAAAAAAGAAGCAATAACTAAATAACGTATTACTAGAAAAAAGCGGTTTGCCCATCTCTACTTTTCACTATGTGAAATGAAAGAGTATTGGTCACACATCATTGAAGGAAATGGTGTAACCACACTGACAATTCACTCGGGGGGGGGGGGGGGGGGGGGGGAAGAGTGATGGAGAATTTATCAAGCCAGAAATAAATTGTGACATGTAGCTCAGAAATATCCTACCCAGCCACCTGGGAAAACCATAATTTTAAGATAACACAACAAAACAAAAAGAAAAACTTTTTGCTTGTTTAAGTAAATTTTATATTTGTTTTGGATGAATCAGGTCACAACTAAACTACACTGAACATTCCTACTTTTATATAATCATTTATTTGTTTTTTTGCCCAATAATATGAAATTAATTGGTTACAATTATATTAGCTAAGAATAATTTATAAATAAGATGAATGAACGGTTCAACTGTATGTAATCTGTTTCAGATTGACGTTATTGGTGAATAATGGTGTCTTTTCTTTGCTGTAAGCATAATCCAGATTGTTTTTGTTATGTGTGCGGTGTCTTCCTGGGTTCAAAAACAGTTAAGCAAAGAATAAGGTATGCTAACAACTTCTGCTTAGCACATAAGTCTTACTTTGGTATGCCTGTGGCTAGTGTTGCAAACTGAAAAAAAACATAATGTTTTTTTTCAGACTTGTGAAAAAAACATGAAAAAACCTAGCACCCTTTGTTTTTTTTTTTCTAAATTGGTTTTTTTTTTTTTTTCAGAAAAATATATTTGATAATTATAGTTTTTATTTATGGAACTTACATTTTACATGGTGTGTTTTTAAACCTTACTAAATCATCTAATATCTTACATAATGATTCATAAATGTATCTATATAGGTAAAAAATTTTTTATTCATCCTCTATGTCGGTACCACATTCACTCGTATCAGTACTACCAACACTAGTTCAGTTGGAGACGGAATTTTCTGTTTCTCTTCTGTCCCCTCTAGATCCAATAACTTCAGAAATAGTTACATTTTCTTTTTACTGGTTGTATTGCATGCAAAAGCTTTTGAGATTGCAATTTTTAAATTGTGAGCAAAGTACACACTGTGAATGAAGACTGTGCCGATAGTTCTGTATTACGGTCTTTTAAGTTGAATTTAAATCAATTATCATACAAAATAGGAGCTTTATTTGTTTTCAATCGTTGGTTTACGCCAATGGTTGCAAGGAAATTATTCATATTTACTGACAATGACTTAATATCACTATACGCTGCAAGTTTAACAAGTATACGAATATAAGGAAAGCACAACAAGTAATAAAAATAAGCAAAAAACCGTAGTTAAATTTCCTAATTTTTTTGAAAAGATTCGTAGGTCTACAGATAAATTTGTAGGGCCTGACAGCACTAGTTCAAATAGCGAGTATCAATCCAAACAATGGGGAACGGGGATTCCTTCTCACGCAACCTAGCCTTTTCGGGAAGTCCCCATTCGTAAAAGAAAACTTCAGTCAATGTTACCAATATTTTTGTAATTTTTTCCCTTCTGAACCAGAAAAAATATAGTAGATTTAAAAGTAAGATAAGTACTTAGTATAAACTCTAAAACAGTCATATTAAACGATAATTGCCTTAAAAATTTGAAATTTAGTAGTTATGAAAAAAACATGTCCCAGAAAAAAAAAAAAAACATGTTTTTTTTCACAGTTTTTTTCATGTTTTTTTTCACGTCAGGAAAAAAAAAACTGTTTTTTTTCACAACACTACCTGTGGCAGACCAAGACAAGAACTGGGCATCACATGTGTGTGGGTGTTGCAAATCCACTCTCAAGGCCTGGTATAGAGGAGAAAACAGAAAAATGAAATTTGGTGTACCTAGAATTTGGCAAGAACCAAAAGATCACCTCTCCAGCTGCTATTTCTGTGTTACTGACTTGTCTCATCATAAGAGGTGTAAAAAAAACCATGCATATCCAGACTTGCCACTATCTCTTACACTGAGGAGCTTCCCATTCCTCCTCCAGTACTGAAAGAGTTTGAAGACAGTAGTGAACCAAATACCGACATTAACCACGAAGAAGACTTCTCAGAGGATGAATATGCTACACCTCACTACCTCACACAATATGAGTTAAATGACTTGATCAGGGATCCTAAGCAGAAATTCTAACATCGAGAATAAAGTTGAGTAAGAGTTGCAAGATATCCAGCCAGAGCAAGCGCCATGAAACTTTCTCAAAATACTTCACTTTGACAGACGAGTTGTGCTATTGCCACAATGTGCTAGGCCTTTTCAAAGAAACAGGGTTTAACTATTATCAAAAGGGACTGGCGATTCTTCATTGATAGCTCCTGCAAGAACCTGAAAGTTGTTCTCCTCCATAATGGAAACAAGTATCCCTCAATTCCAATCACTCATTCAACTCACCTAAGGGAAGAATACTCAAGTGTTCAACATCTCCTTCAGGTGGTAAAATATGCTGAACATCAGTAGGAAGTAATTGGTGATTTCAAAATGATTGCATTTCTGATGGGATTACAAGGAGGAAACACAAAGAATCCCTGCTTTCTCTGTCTTTGGGATAGCAGAGATACAGGCAGACATTTTCAGACTGTTGAGTGGCCATTGAGGTCGGAGTTTGTGGTTGGCCAGAAAAATGTGAAGTTGGAACCCTTTGTCGAGAAGGAAAAGCTACTAATGCCTCCCCTCCATATTAAGCTTGGACTCATTCAAGCAATCTGTAAAGGTCTTAGACAGATCAGATGCAATGAATTATCTCCAGAATATGTTCCCCAAATTATCAGAAGGTAAGATAAAGGGTGGAATTTTGTGGGCCCCAAGTGAAAAAATTACTTTGATGACACATTCATCAGAAAGCTCCTGCCAGTTCAAAGAAAGGCCTGAAAGAGCTTGGGGGATGTTGTGAATGGTTTCCTAGACACAATTACAAGGATATGGTAGAGGGGTCGTTTGAAGAACTACAAAGCAATGGGGTGCAGAATGTCTCTAAAGCTGCATGCACTCCAATCGCATCTAGATGTTTTCAAGTCTCATATGGGTGCATATTCAGAGGAACAGGGTGAAAGGTTCCACCAGACTTGCAATTGTTTGAAAGAAGGTACCAGGGACAGCATAATGAGCGAATGCTTGGTGATCATATCTGGGGACTGATCAGAGAGAGTGATGTAACGTACAAGAGGAAATGTAGGAAGACAACACATTTTTAAGCACATTGTACAAGACTTAAAAACATGTTCATGTACTTTATAACTTTCTCACCCCTCAAAATCCCCGCACACCTACTTTGTACCTTCTCCCCAAGATACACAAGGCTGGCAATCCGGGACGACCTATAGTTGCGGCCTATGGTTCCCCCACTGAACGAATTTCAGCCTTGGTGGATCAACACCTCCAACCTTTTGTGCAGAACCTTCCATCTTACATCAAAGACACACCACATTTTTTGGAACGTCTGTCAAAAGTCCCCAGTCCTCTACCACCAGACTCCCTCCTCGTTTCAATTGACGTAACCTCCTTGTACACCAATATTCCCCACCTTGAAGGCCTCAGTTCCCTTCAGCACTTCTTGGATATGCGCTCTTCAAACAGTCTTCCCAGAACATCCTTTCTCATATCCCTTGCCAACTTTATCCTCTCCAAAAACTATTTCTCCTTCAACTCCCAGATTTACCACCAGATACGCGGCACTGCCATGGGTACCCGCATGGCCCCGTCCTATGCTAACCTTTTCCTGGGCCGTCTGGAAAATATTTTTCTGAAGAATTCTCCCCTCAGTCCCCTCGTGTGGTTCAGATACATAGATGATATATTTATGATCTGGACCCACGGGGAGAACCACCTCCTAGACTTCCTCAACTCATTAAATGATAATCACTCCATCAATTTCACATGGTCATATTCCCACACCTGTATCACCTTCCTTGACGTAGATATCACCCTACGACAGGGGACCCTCCATACCTCAGTACACATTAAACCGACCCATTTACAACAATACCTACACTTTGACAGTTGTCACCCCTTCCACATTTAACGTTCCCTCCCATACAGCCTTGCAATCCGTGGCAGACGCATCTGTTCTGATCATGAATCAATCTCCAGTTACTCCCAAAAACTATCCCAAGCCCTTGTTTCCCGCCAATACCCCCATGATCTGGTGGAAAAACAAATTTCCCGTGCCATCACCCACAACCCTCGTTCTGCACCTCCTAAAGCTGACCGTGGTCCAACACTTGTCACCCAGTTCTTTCCTGGCCTGGAATCTGTCAACCAGATACTCCGCCGTGGGCATGATTTCTTACGTTCCTTCCCTGAAATGCGTCTCCTCCTTCCCAAAATCCTACCCACTGCTCCCCGCACTTGCTTCAGCAGACCGCCCAATCTGTACAACATCTTGGTCCACAAGTATTTACCTGCCGACCAGAGGCGGCCTTTGGGGGTGGCGAACAGGGCAATCGCCCAGGGCCTCGCACTTCGAGGGGCCTCGCGCAGCTACACGAGTTGATCAACGTTTATGTTAAAAATAATTATTTTATCTTCAGCTGTTAGTGTAACAATAAAGTAAAATTGTTTAATTGATGATAAAGTATATATTAATTACTAACTAATCAAAATTTCTCAATTAGATTTATTGACTGTCACATTCATATAATAGCAGGAGAAACCTCTGATATTGATGGACAAGAACTGTATGAAGAAAGCGACGGCGGTATCACAGTGATGACATAAATAACAGAAAAAACATTAACTGGATTGCTGAAGTGTTCCCCACTATCAAAGTAGTCTTGAGAATTATTGCCGCCACACGTAATACAGTTGCGTCCGCAGAAAGAAGTTTTTCATGGTTAAAAAATATTAAAACGTATTTGAGGAATTCGATGACACAAGATTAATGTTCAGCTCCTTCTATTCTTTGAATTGAAAATGAAATAGCTCATTCGTTAGATTCTTGTGCTTTTATTAAATATTTTAGTCTCAGGAAAAGGCGCAAACATCATTTTTAAATCCCTGCGTATATCTTCCCAGGCCTTTATGTACTTAAATTTAATCTTAATGATTTGTCATCTTTATGTTTGTTAACTTTTCATAACTCTTCTAATATAATATTTTAAAACCCAAAGTTTATTTTCATGATGTTTGCATTTTTCGTTAATCATCAGAAATGCTTAAGATTAAAATATTCTGTAGAAAGGACAAGGGCCTCGCAAAGATCTTCCGCCCGGGGCCTCGCAATGACTAAGGCCGACGCTGCTGCCGACTCCCCTAGACCTCCACAGGGATCTTTCCCGTGTAACAGACCCCGCTGTAAAACTTGCAACATGCACCCTGCCACCACTACTTACTCTAATCCTGTCACAGGCGAATCTTTCCCTATAATTGGACATGCCACATGTGCTACCACTCACCTTATTTACCAACTCACCTGCATCCACTGCACTGCCTCTTACATTGGTCTCACCACTCAACAACTTTCCTACAGAATGAATGGCCACAGGCAAACAGTTTATACTTCCAACCCAGACCATCCCGTGGCAATTCATGCGAACTTCCATAATTCAAACAACCTCAACACCTGTTTCACAGTCAGAGCTATTAGAGTTTTTCCAAATACCACCACCCCTTCAGAACTCCGCAGATGGGAACTAGCCTATCAACATATCCTTGACACCAGACACACCCCTGGCCTAAACCTACGTTAAACCTGTCACTTTCCATTTCATTTTACAGTCGGTTATTTATTTATTTATTATTATTATTTATTTATTATTTATTTATTTATTTATTTTTATTTATTTATTTATTTTTTTATATATATATTTTTTTTTTGTATATATATTTTTTTAATTCTTCTATCTCCCTTTATTTTCAATTATAACTTTTTGAACTAAGCTGCACAGAGATTATATTGATTTGTTTCACTTTATCGCTGGTCAAGCCTATTTACCCCCCCTTCTTCCACTACCACGCATTTTCCGCCTGTGCTTCATTCATGTGGCGGGCTCGGATGTGACCACATCTTTCCCCCTGCCATATGTCTCGCCTCCTACATGAATAAGACTTAAGTCGAAATATTGTGTAATTCTTTTGTTTTTGTGTTTTTACGTGTCTCACCTTCATGCCTTCATCTGTGGTAAGTGACGGGTAACTGTTTATTTTCCCTATCCTATCTTATTTTCAGTGCCTCGCGGCAGTTTCTTTGTTTCCTTTATCCACTTTATAACTTTTGTAATATATATTTACTGCATTTACATTTTTTCGAATGTTTATTTAAGAATGTCTTTTGGTTTGTTTCATTGGTATATGTAAATGAGCATTCATTGTTCTAAATAAATTAATTTTCCTAAAATTAAGAAAATTGATGGCATTTCCCTAACAACAATTTCCCACATGCAAAATTGTGTTTACATAGTTTTTTGAAACAAACTGCATCAGAAACAAAAAAAAAATAATAACTTAAACCAAATTTTGTTACATGGTGTAATTATAAGTAGAGAAATTAAATCAATCATTATCAAACTAGGAGTTACTCTTGTGTTAAGAAGGCTCCATCTACAGATTGTGCACTAAACTGAATTCACTAAGAAAATATTGCAAACCATTTGTTTTAAAAAATCAATAACAAATTATCTTTAATAGTGCTCATTATAGGTTTGGCAAAATTGAATTTCAAATAATATACATAAATCACATATACAAATTAAGTGGGGAAAAAGTTATTGTAAGCCTTTAAAAATTTTGGAAAAAATACTATTGCAACAGCATGCATGTGGAGTGCATTTTAAACAGCACAATGTGGCCCTCATGATTTAAAAGAAATGTGACAATCTGTCAATAATGTACATAAGTAAAAATTAACTCCATCACTTGACAATAGCTGGACCGATTTGGAATTCTTTCTTTCTTTTTTTAAATTGTTTATAGTAGTTTGAATGAAATTTTTCTAGACAAAGGAAAATTTGAAAAGTTGCCTAGAGTTTCGTGGGAGAAAAAACAGATTGCTTATTTCTATGGACCAATTTGGCAGTTTTGTTTATGTTCATAATAGTCCAAATAAGGTTCTTAGAGAAAGGAAAATTGGAAAAGTAGCCTAGAATATCGAAAAATTTGGGAAAAATTGAAAGTGCTTTTTTATATGGATTGATTTCGCTATTTTTTTTAAAAAATGTTCATAATAGTCTGAATAAGGTTTTAAGAGAAAGAAAAATTGGAAAAGTTGCCTGGAAATTTAGCAAAAAACTTAAATTGCTTTTTTTATACATACTGATTTACCTTATTGTTTAAAACTAAGTGTTCACAATAATCCGAATAAGGTTGCTTAAAGGAAGAAAAAATATAAAAGTTGCTCGGAAAATTCGGGAAAAACTGAAAGTGCTTTTTTATGAACAAATTTGGCTATTTTTTTATCTGTTCATAATAGTCCAAATAAGGTATTTAGAGAAAAAAATTGGAAATGTTGCCTGGAAAATCTGAAAAAAAACTTGCTTTTTTCTATGTATCGATTTGGCTATTTGTTTCCTTTGAAAAAAAAGTCTTCCTAATAGTATGAAAAATGTTTTTATAGAGAAAGAAAAAATGTGTAAGTTCCCTGATAAATTTGGGAAAAACTGAAAGTGCTTTTTTCTATGGACCAATCTTGCTCATTTTTTAAAAAAGTTCAAATAAGCTTTTAGATAAATAAAAAATGAAATAGTTGTATGGAAAATTGGAAAATTTGGGAAAAATTGAAAGTGCTTTTTATATGGACCAATTTAACTAATTTATTTAGAGAAAGAAAAGTTGGAAAATTTGTCAGGATAATTAGGGGAAAAAATGATTTTTTTTTTATAGCAGACCATATACTGAAATCACATTAATAGTCAACAGTACAAGTCTAATGAACTTTCTTAGGGGTTTGTAACTGAAAGAACCTAAGGTTTTTTCTGAGATTCCTTATTTTTTTGTTATCTATCATAAAATAATATCACCTCTGATTTCCTTATTATTCCTTGTCCATAAGCCTGTTAATACAAACTCTAAATCTTGCCCAAATAATTTAACAATAAGTAAGGACAAAATTTAATATTGGTGAACAAACTGTAAAATGGAGATAATTACATTGTGCACATAATGAAAAAGTGCACATAATGAAAAAGTTCTGGCAGAGAAACTATATGGGCAAACAATGTGACTATGAACAGTAGCAATCCTTATTTAGTGAAGTTTTAGTACAAAAATGAGCAAAAACAGAAGATTTTAAATTAAAAGTGAACATAATTCCAAACACACAAAATGTTTTGAATCACTAATTTAAACTGCTGCAAAGCAAATATGAAAGATGTAATGTATTTGAAAATATTTACTACTTATAAATAGATATCAAATTCAGATACATTTGTAAGCCAGTATTCCAACACTACTGATTATCATGAATTCTTCTTACACAGAAAGTGTAAGGAATTAATAAAGCTAACTTACCTGTCAAGATCTTTCGAATAATCTAAATTTAATTTATTGAGGGAATCTATTACTTCTCCAACTTCAGCACTGCAGTTGCCATTTGTAATATTAACATTTTCATCATTCAAGAAAATATCATCACAATTCATATGGGTTTTTATTCCAGACTTTTCCTTCTTGCTGCCATCATTAGAACAAACAGCTGAGCTATCAGATTCAAATAGTGCACTGCTACTACAGGATCTATCAGGATCCATGTTCTCAACAGCAGAATCATAATTGCTGTTGTCATCATCACCTTCCTTTGTCAATTCCAAGTGATGTAATGATTCCATATATTCCAAATCATCACAAAAATTTGGAATGATGGTGGTTATTTTCTATCAGAAATAAAAAGGTAAATAATTTTTTACTAAATTAATTTAACATAAATAAATAAATATTTCAATTCGTTAAGGAAGAGCATGTTTTGCAATTTAAGAACATAGTCAATAACAACAGAATGCTTTCAGAATATGGAAGGTCCAAGCAGAAAATACCTAGTATGTGTACTTTCCTAAGCTTTGAAAGTAAGTATAGAGTACAACAATATGAAAATAGTATAACTCTTACACTGTATTAAATGTAATGGAAATGAAAGTTCCCTTAATATATTTAAAAAGAAACTAGACATCTGGCAGACAGAAAAAGACCTATCACAGAAATTTAATTTTTAATAAAATAATAAATAACATGTCAAATCTGGAAATATAAACCAGAGAAATCCAAAAACATAAGGTTATATGATTAGCTGTAACATGACACTCAAACACAGGAAAATAGATCATGTGTTGATAAATTATATTTCCTTGTAACTTATAAACTATATTTGGAGTAGAAAATGAATGTTGATTGGTTTCATGTGTGAAAGTTAAACAAAACATCACATCTCATAACTAAATTTACTCAAATTAATTGCTCTATTCAAATCTTAAGAATTAAGGGTTTTCTTCCATTCACAGATTTCATCAACTATTTTTGTTAGGTATTGCAGTGTCACAGGTCACGAAACAACTAAAAGCTTGGCTGCTAATAAGATTCAATTTCATTACAATGTTCAGAATTTTCTACAGATAACATCTCTCAATAAAACCTTGATAATTTTGTGATAGGGGGTCAAAGCTGGTATGGTCTCAAGGGTCTCAGCCTATGCCGGATGGGCTGAGAAAATAAAACCTTGAGAAATGCCTCTGCGATCTATCTTAGCAGCTCTGCCAGCAAACCCTACTCCCACGTCCACGAAGGTGAAAGCCGCGTGACCCCTGGGCAATGCACTTTTTGAGTGTAGCTAACGGGAGAGGATGGAAGGCGAGCCCCCAGCGCCTTAAAACTGGGGCATTCTGGCTAAGGGAAGGAACACCCTGAAATAAAACCCTGGCCCTCCAGGATGGGGGTTGTGCGAAGGGCTGGTAACCCTTCCACATAAAAAGATATATTACTCATAAACCTCAAAGTAAGGAAAGCTGGATGGATCTTATGAGGACAAGAAAGGCAAGGTCACAGGACAAACGATTTGGAATCAAAGACAATTTGAAAATAGGAACGTGGAATGTGAGAGGTATAAATAATAAAGAATATGATCTGGGCAGGGAGTTAATTAGAAAGGGGATCAATATTGCTGTAATTACAGAAACAAAAAAGAAATTGAAGGGAACAGAAGAAATAGATAAATATACAATGATCTACAGTGGAGTGGCACGAGAGAAAAAGAGCTGCAGTAGGAGTGGCAATATTAGTGGATAGGAAATGGAAAAATAAAATTGTCAGTTACACTATGATAAGTGAAAGGATTCTGACCCTAAGATTGAAAGTAGAGAGATGCAACCTAACCTTGATCGCCATATATGCCCCAGAAGAAAACAAACGAGAAGAATCTGAACAATTTTATGAACAGCTTCAAGTGGTGATAGACAGAATTAATAAAAGTGATTTCCTAATACTGGCTGGCGATTTTAATGCCCGCGTAGGAAATAGTCCAATTTCAGAGGTAATGGGGAACAGAGGTGAATACACATTAAATGAAAATGGGAAACCACTGAGAGAATTTGCGTCCTTCAACCAGTTAAAGATTACAAATACGTTCTTTACAAAAAAAGATATCCATAAATTTACATGGACGGCAAGAGGACAAAGGTCTATCATTGACTATGTAATGGTTAATAAAAAATTAGGTCCAGATGTAGTAGACACCAGTGTACATAGAGGTAGTGATATGTATACAGATCACTATCTCGTTATATCAAAAATAAGAATACTTGCTAAATGGAGGAAAAGAATGAATAAAAACTTACAACAAGATCAAGAAGTTTTTAAGACCTACCTTTTAAAAGATGAAGGAATATCTATATCAAAGCCGATTACAACAGCGCTTACTGGAAAACCCAACAAATAATGACATCAATAAAGAATGGGAAACTATAGCTTCATCAATACTGAAAGCAGCATATGCAGCCATTGGCAAGAAAAAGAAATTTAGAAGAAAAACTGGACTTAAAATGTGGAATGAAGAAATTGCAGAAGCCGTCAAACAAAAGCAAAAGGCTTATCTAAAAATGATACAGGACCGAACCCTAGAAAATGAATATAAAAGAAGAAGAAATATTGTTAAGACAATAACAAAGAAGTTGAAACAAGAGGGATGGGATAGATTAATCAGTTCAATAGAAGATGATGTCCATGGTAGATAAGAGATGGCTTATAAACTTATGAAACATCTCAACAAGGATGAAAAGGAAAGTGCTAATATAAATGTAATTGAAGAAGAGGCATGGGTAAAACACTACAGAACTTTATGGTACAATAGTAATTATAAAGAAGAAGAAGAGAAAATAGGAATTGACCATGTGGATACTAAAGAAATTGATCCTATAGACATAGAGGAGGTTGATGCAGCACTAAAATCATTTAAAAATAGAAAAGCTCCTGGACTAGATACAATTAACTTAGAATTGATTAAGTATGGGGGAATGATTCTGAAATTTAGATATTTACACTTAATTAATATGTGTTGGAAAAAGAGAACCATCCCAGAAGAATGGAGGAAGGCCAAAGTTATTTCACTTTTTAAGAAGGGAGATAGGAATTCATGTGATAACTATCGAGGAATTAGTTTATTAAATACGGGATACAAAATATATGCAAAAATAATAAATAACAGGCTAAAAGTAATAGCAGATGCTCTCCTATCAGAAGAACAGTGTGGGTTTAGGAAAGGAAGGTTCTGCATAGATAATATATTCTGCCTTAGACAACTACTGGAAAAGAGAAGAGAATTTAATTTAAAGACTTTCATTGCTCTTATAGACTATGAAAAAGCGTTCGATAAAGTAAATAGACAAAAACTATGGGAAATAATGCAAAGAAATGGATATCCACAGCATTTAATACAAGTTATTCAAGGTATGTATAGAAGGACACAAATCGTCTTAGACCTAGGAAATAAACTTACAGAAGAAATAGCAATTAACCAAGGAGTGCGGCAAGGTTGTAGCCTGTCTCCAACACTCTTCAATATATATATAGATGACTTAGTTAGGAAATGGAAAGAAAATGTCCATCCTGGTATAAAAATAAGCAACAACACTTACGTAAATACTATGTTGTTTGCAGACGACCAATTTATCCTCCAGGAAAATGAAGATGGACTTCAAAAAGCAATTCATATACTAAACATTATCAGCAAAGATTACAATTTGCAGTTGTCTCGTGCAAAAACAAAAGTTATGGCATGGCAGAGGAAATACCCTATCTGAGTTAAAATAGTGGTAGACAATCAGCCAATAGAACAAGTCTCCAGCTTTACTTATCTCGGATGTGAATTATCTTTTAATGAGGATAACGAGGTGAAAAAGAAACTTCACCGATTTCAGTATATGTGTGGAACAATTCGACGAACACTGAAAGGTAAAGCACGAGAGGAGACTCAACTCAAGTTTTATAAAACAATGGCCGTACCGACTCTGCTATATGGCAGCGAAACATGGGTAAATAAAACGCAATACAAAAGCAAAGTTCAATCATCTGAAATGAAATTTTTAAGGTCAGTAAAAGGGTATTCCCTAAATGATAGGAGGAGGAACGAGGAAATAAGGGAACAACTGAATATCTCCCCGCTAAATGATAGAATTACCCAAAAAAATGATAACTGGAAGAACCACGTCCTACGGATGAGAAAGGACAGATTTCCTAAGCTTGCCCTGGAGTACCATCCCACAGGCAGAAGGGACATTGGAAGACCTAGGAAGAGATGGTCGGAAGAAAGAGGTCGGAACAGGCTTTTGGCCTATCCATGAAGAGGAAGTAAGTAAGTAAGTAAGTAATTTTGTGATATGTTATTGTAGACTAATTTATATATATATATATATATATATATATATATATATATATAAACCTGCAGAAAAACATATTTAGAAGGCGAAACAGCCATCCAAAGTTGGGATTGAAAAATAGGAATCCATTTCCACAAAACAAATTGCAATATGTCAAAGTAAAAAACATAACTTCGAAATTTGTTTTCTTGGATTTTTAAAAGGTGACCCACCAAAATATTGTTTTAAAAATTCCCATGAAAAATTGTAAAAATCATTTGAAAAGTTTGAAAAAGAATAAGTTACATTTTATTCCACATAAATATAGAAGTTTTTGCATTTCTTCAAAAATAAAATAAAAAAATTAAATAAGTAAATCTAATTTTGGGAATAATCATCACAAAAATATATTAATCACACTTACAGCAAAGACAAAATAATGCCCCCACACATTCATTGATTTTATTTCCATACCATATTAAAATCTAAGAACTATATAATTTTGTTTATTTGTGAAAAAACCTTTTGAGGGACTGATATCATCAAGCAATGTACCCCATTTACATCAGATATGTTGTTATATCCTCAATGACTTCAATAGCTGTGGGATATGTGAAAATTGATTAAAACATGAGCCTGAAATAAAATATATATTGCTCATCAATCAATAAAAATCGCAAGGATATTGTATTTTTTATATATATTTCCCTTCTTATTCCTTCTTCTTCTAGTTCCTTGTTTTTACACATAGAGAGTTAAACATGAAGGGGGAAAGGGGGGAGGGGGAAGACTTTAGTCCTACAAGAATAAGAACTGGATTTGAAAGACCTGGTGCACTTAATCTACAGAATAAAAGCAAAACATGTAACTTTGTGTTCTGTATGATATGAGTATTTTTGTTTGTGAAATGTATAGTTTATGAGGTGCAGATTGGAGACACTTCCAGCATTAACCTAGATGATTGTGACAAACTGCCAATACTAGGAGACCAGGACTCAACAATGGTTCTGTTGTAACTCCCTGCTACTATGTGGTGGTGCCTCAATGCGTGGAGCCACACTGATGGGTTTCTTATTCCTACTAATAACAGACATTTTCCAAATCAATAAAATTTTCACTTGACACCACCAATGTATGACACCAAGATTGTATAACCTCAATCAAGGAAAGGTAAAGTTAAAATTAAAGTCACTGTTGTTATAGAAATATTCAGTCACCACTGTATTGTTTGAAAATTTTATGAAGTCACATACTTAGGCATCGAACTAATTTTCCAAAATAATTGACTGCAAATACTACAAACTGAATTGAGACAGGCTAACCTCATTAACCCCTTAATTGTTTACAGTCACATGAGGCTGGTCAACAACTTCCACCTAAGCTAACTATTGCATTGTCAGGATCGTAATTGATATATAGGTTTGTTAAAAGGGAATTAGAATATTTTATTGGAATTCATTTCAGTAGCAAGCAGGCCAGTCTTCGCACGCACCAAGCTGAGTGCAGTGTTGTTTGTTAGGAATGTGCTGAGACGCTGACTCGATCGATATTACTAGTTGGAACTGACTCTCTGACGTCAATAAAGTTCACCTTCGAGGTAGCAACAAATTATTAGCTCTCACTCTGCGGGCAGTCATCGACGAGTAGATAGCTCATTGTCCGCGGGTTGCTTTCATCAGCCAGTATGGGTTTCTAACAGTAAAACCGACTCTCTTCGCTCAAGTCTGTTCACCATGTGGGCCCTGCAAGATCATGGGGGCGGCATACCATCAGCCACTTCGCTTTCCATCCAATCATACAATAATCCATTAGTCTATGAGTTATTACTCAATAAGATGCAATTAGCATCTTAGATAGGCGCTGTCGGGAGGATCCTCGCAGTCATGTTATCGGCTGTATGTTCACGGCTTTCAATGACATTAAATGGGACCTCATAACCGCAAAGTGCCTGTTATCATTCATAATTGGATAGAATCTCAGCTGGTCATCTAACACGTACCAGCCTTCCCCTATCCTGGTTGCCGAACCTACTAATCGGCTGGTGTCATATTATTCCTGACAAATTACATCATATTAACTAGCCCACAAGACGCAAGAGCTCAAGATCATCCAGATAGAAGAGACTTCTACAGCTGCAAGAACGCCACGAGGTTAGTTAAACTCTCCTCTAGAGTCCCACCACAGTTAAAGTCAACAACAAACCCAAATCTATCCCTCAGCTACCCTGTCAGTCCTGTCAGTCAGATAGGGCTCTTACAGCATGTTGGTATCACTCGCTAGCGCCCACCTTAGCCAAGCGTGTGAAAACACGCCACAGAGGAGCGTGGTTACTTCCCAACTAATTTTCATGAAATGCCTGGAGCTAGTCCCATGTACTAAAAATATGCTACCCATGGGAAAATGTATTCTTCCATCTTCTCAGGCAATGTGACTCCCCAGAGTATGGAAAAAATGTAGCCTTCCATGTCTTTATTGTGACACCCAAAATCTGTAGTCATTAAATAAATACCTAAAGGTCTGAAATTTTTACAGTAGATAGCCATAGTTGCAAATGTTAAATTGAATCCTAATGAAAATTATTCTAGCAATCATACTTTAGCCGTAAAAAATTATTTCCGAATTTCTAAAAATATCCATAACTCTCAATGTTTTAAAGCTACGAAGCTGAATTGCTTCAATTTTTCTACTTATTCATTTGATACTAAGATCCACTTGTTTACTATCCTCCAACAGGTCGAACCAAAATTACTGTACACATTTTAACTTTGAAAACTGATATCTTTTGAAATATTTAACTTCCAGCTCTGATACATGCTTTAAATGATTCTATGTACCATTTTCTATAAGAAATCATAACTCTCTAACTGTAACAACAGTTCTCTAATAATTTTCTTACTATTTACATAAATCAGAAAATTTTCTTTTACATCCAAATTCTTACGCTATGGTTACCGGAAGAAGCCATATTAACGAGTTTACCCGTAATTTTCTTTCTCGGATATTAGCCAAAATATTGCATATATTCAAAAACCAATTGCCTTATCATGCCTTGAAACACCTCTTCAATTCAAATATAGAACCCTCAATGAAAGTTTTGTCTCCCAAAACCTATTGAAACCCAATTTTCCAAATCTTCTCTAAACATCCTTTATACTTCAGCTACCTTTCTCAAAATTTAATATGATATATAATCCATACTTAAGCTATAAACTGTCTTTCTCTCTTCAAAATTGAGGCTTCTAGAATTTTAAATTTTAATTTTAATCTTACCATGTCATTCTGATTCCATACAAACTCGACTTTAAAATACTGATATTTCCTTAGGAAAATGTTCTAGCTGTGAAGTTGCTAACCTCATATTGCTAAATATAGTCTGAAATAGCTCTGAGAATAAAGGCAACGTTTTCCTTTACATAATGGTCTGAATTCAATGCACTAGGTATGCTAATACTACATTCTGATATTCTATATCTGTTTACTCTGATTTTTTATTTGAATTATCTAAGCAACTAACTTTAAACCTGATCTGCAATACTATTTAAATTAATTCACAGCTCTGCGAACAAATTTGGTCATGAAGTAACAAAATTTTAGGTTACCTGAAAATGTTCCTTTCCCTGGGAATGATCAATAATTAACTTTACAATAGTTTACTCCCAGTACATCAACATCCCCCCTCCCCCCTGTTCTCCATGGAGTAGCTAGTTCATGTGATAGGCCGTGGTGTGTTCACATCCCTAATTTTAAAGTGAAATATTGTAAGTATGTTTATGTTTTTGTTTTCATGTTCGTTTGGCCCTCCTGCCATCATCATTGGTAAGAGATGGGTTATTTTCCATGTCCTTCCTTATTTTCATTGTCACTACTATCTGATTTATGAATTTAATAATCTTGAAGCAAATCTGTTTGTTAACGGTTATACATACTAGCAGATAAAGAGTGAAAAGTTTTTACTATTGAAGTTAAAACATGCCAACCCAAGATTTTAGTTTATTACCAGCCTTTACCCACTGCTTCGCACACGTGGATCTTAGCGTGTGTAGAAATGCCGGTGATCTGCCTCTTTTCCCAACCAACTGAAATAGGTACAAATGTTTAGAAACTTGGAATAACCGCATCCTCAAAATGACTTCACATTTCGCAATTTACTTTTTCGGAAAAAATTACCACATATTAAATTAATAATGCCGAAATATGGGACTCTGCACAACCATGAAATGTTGCAAGCACTGTAAAAATGACACAAAAATTGTCGATGCAGGGATCATTTCAACATAAACAGCTTCGTTTTGTCACAGAGGTCGTGATTAGATTGAAATTCAGACCAGGATCAGGATAAAAAGATTATGAGAAATTCGTTCTGCAGCATCCAACTTGGAAATTGGGGTTTTGTTTATAATGGATTTTCTCCGCTGCTTGTATCGATTCGAAGATAGAAATCGTTATTGTACAACATCTGCGACAAAGCAGCTACAGTGCCACCTAAAAGCTGGATGTCACCCTGATATTTTGACATTAATAGCAGTTAATCCAAATTTCAAATGGTTTGTACCAGTAGTAGGCAGCACTGCCCCCCCCCATCCCAAAAAAATGCTACCATTTTTGTTTTAGTATCAAATATTAATACAGAGAAGCAAAATATATAAATTGCATTTAAACATTTTCATTTCTTTCAGTTATCACCCAAGATTCAGTTTTCATACTGATCTTTGAAGGTTTTTTTTTTTTTTTACTTGTATTTTAACACAGTAAAACATATGAAATATAAGAAACTATAACTACGTGAAATCTTATCACTAACGGTCCAGTAAGGACGTACCGAAAATGAATTGTCCTTCAGGTCAGAAATTTACTGAGGACATACCTTTTCGATAAAAAAAAAGTGCATGTTAAAGATAGATGTTATATAAATGCCTCACGAAAGTTACTGTCTGCGATAGTGATGGCGGTACAGGCGGCCGCCAATGATAGAATTTGCAGCAACGTAGGTATTAAGATCAGTGGCAAGATGTTGTAATTCCATATGAACACATTCCTACACTTTAAGTAGTCTTCTTCCCCCCCCCCCCCCTCCCTTTTTAACAACTTCTATGCAACTACCCACATTTCGAGCCATTTTTCTTCACCGTATCATAAATCTAAAGTGGTTAGATTGACCTGGACCATCACTAACATGGCATTCCTTAAAACAGCTTATCAATTACTAACAATAATTGAATTCCTCATGCCTTTGGTTTCTGCAAGAAAATTCAGGGTCATCTCAACCCATCCACAGCTTATAACGTTATTGCCGTTACAAAATCAAACAATGAACATACACTTAAATACATTAAATGTTTCACCAACTACAATTTGGGTAATGACAACATTGTCTATTTTAGGATTCGAAATACGGATAGCATAAATTATAATAATTAATTTCTTAATACGCTTTAATTTTCAAATACAACAGGGCTAAAACAGGCGCAACAATAAATCCACTGTATTGCAATGTAAAGTTAGTGGTTGTGGTTAGGTTAGGTTAAAATGCGTCCCGGATTTCACAATAAAATTGAAGCGACAATCTTTATATTAAGATAAGCATTAAGTAACTTACCACAAATATCACAATTCTTTTATTCTTATTGAAGATTTAATATATATATAGTAGTTTCAGTATTTAATCCCGAAAATTAAGTAATTACAACCAAAGACGAACACAATATAAACAATTCAAAGATTAGAATACTCCTCTTTGGTTAAACTCTTAAACTCATAAGTTTTACAGTAAACTATATATAAGTAGTGATCATTACATCTTATTAAGGTATTCCGTTTATTTACTGCATTCTAGAAAAATGAAAAACTAAATATTCGAAGTCAAAATATTATCAAAATCATTAGTAAAGCTGTGTGAATTTTTGCAAGTTTATGCAAAAGTAGTGCATGTCTGAAAGTGCATTATGGTCCGTGGCCAGAAAATTTCCTTATCAAAAGGTTTTTAATTGCCTGTTCCTTCCCATGGTACATATAAGTTATTAGCTATTTCCGCAGATTTTGATATGGACCATTAGCCCTAAACAACTGAAAACCCCATCAAAATTGATGAGGTAGCTATTGTGCAGTTGTTCAAATAAAGAGACACATGCAGCCAGCTTAGAGATATATAATAGTATAGATAACATTTCAAAACATTCTTTAAAATTGGAAGGAGACACTTGTGGAACCTTCTTTGTTAACTCAAGAGCCATTCTCTCAAAACAGTTATTCACAAATGAAACAGCAATATTAAAAGTGTGCAATTTATTCTGAAAATGGCTTCTTAAAATTAACTGTCAGGTTGTAGTGATGTGTTTAACATGTAAAACAAAGTCTTCGAGTTATAATTTTACGAAGGGAATCGTGGATAGCGATACTTGTAGCACTCACAATTAGCCTGCAGCTATTTACATACTTATAGAAACATTATATCCAAACAATAGAAGTGGTGTATATGACAGATATATTTGTTCTGGACATAATATTCTCAAATATCATTACAATAAAATTTCTAAGTTCCAGAGTTGCTCAGCTTCACCTGCATGGCCGAAGAGATGTGAATGATTTTTTTTTTATTATTATTATTTGAAAAAAAGAAGATGATAGCACACACTGACAGATGTCTAACAAAAGAAGGGTCTCTAAAGTAATGTTACCTAAAGGTTTCTCCAACTGCTGCGGCAAAGTCAGTTGTTCATCTCTGGTACTTTTATACTGTCTGTTAGTAATTAGTCTTTCTTGTCAAAAACCACATAGCCGCATTATTTGACAATAATAGTGATTGTATAGTTAAATACTGGTAAACTATTGATTTAATGTGAAAGTTCTTTAAAGTTGTGAGAAATCATTCTTTCCTGGCATACTGCTGATAAAAATTCTTCTCGGGTGTTCTGCTGGATAAGTTGTTCTACAACGTTTAGACAGCTTCCTCTGCTGTCTTCATCAGGTGAACTAAAAGTCGAAGTTGCTACTGCGACCAAATGTCACCGACTGTGTATGCCTCTCTTGCTCGTATAAATACCCTGTGGTCTTTAAAGTTGTCAGGTAAATCCTTTTAAATTCTGTTGGAAACTTATCACGAGATGAGATGCTAATGTAAGGTTCATTCTTTGAAATGATAAACATGTAGATTATGAAAGTCGCTTGCTTTTATCAAAGATTTCTTAGGAAATATGTTCCAGTACAAATGAAAATACAAATATCCCCAAAAAGGACTTTTATGAAGACTGCGGAAAATGTTTCAAAGGATGATTCACTTTCACATGATATTCATTAAATTCTTGTTGAATAATAGCAAAAGTTGCATTATTATTCCTGTGCTAATGACTACAAAATTTCTCACCCATTAGTGTAAAAAATGATGGTAGTCACTATCCTCCCTTGATGAAAATATCTCTCGTCCTTACTTACACGCTTTAGAGTGGATTCAATCCAAGCATTTGCTGAGCATGGAATAATGCCTGAGAGAAAGAGACTGATTGATAGAAAGGCTGCCCATTGCCGACTTAATACATGACCATGTGACCACTGAACTGACCAATCCTAAATTTCCTTGATTAATTCCCACACGGAACCTTACAAACCTGATTCCTTAACTACAGGGCGTTCGCCGGGAAACGCAACCCACTGTTAGCGCTACAAGGAAGAAACTGCTCCCGGCGAGCGAGCGCTCAGTTTCCGGCATTGTTCGACCGTCGGCCGCGGACTATTTCATAATAATTACGCTTCATAAACTTCAGAAACTTGTGTGCTAAGCATTTAAATGTGACGTAATTCATTAGCTTATCTTATAAAAGATGCTAGAAGTGTTGACCCTCTTGTGTAATGCACATTTCACATCTTCTGAACATATTTCGAGACACACGCTGCCCTAACTGACTTAATGATTTTTTGGGTGACTGTTCTAGTCGAAAAGCGATATCGTCAATTTTCTCCTCTGTGAGAATACGGTTGACCGACAGTCTCTTTTGTTAAAAAATGAACCCGTTTCTCTTACTTTTTTAACCAGACGCAGAATTGTTGATTTAGCTGGCAGTAAAGCGCCAGGAAATTCGCGACGAAATTTACTGCGACACTTTTTAAACGACTTCTTCTTCACATATGTATCGTAGAGAAATATTCTTTGTTGCAAACTGTAACGTACCATAATTTTACTCACACTCAAACACGGTACAGATTAATAAGAGTATGAATCCCCAAACAAGTCAAACCGCAAAGAAACGTTTATTCACAACACTGATTAATAAGAGACTGAAGTCACAAACTATCTACAATGCAAAGAAACCGTTCTTAACAATGTAAGGGTCACTGCACTGCACTGTTGGGGCAGCGGAGGTGTTAAACAGTGCGGTGATTCACGGTGCCGTGTGGCGGAAACTGCTGGCACGACTGACCGAGCAAGTTGCCGACGGCAACAGACTGGGAGGGTAGCGTTTTCCGGCGAACGCCCTGTATTTTACTATTCTGGTCTTCTACTGCCTTGTGGAATAACATGAAATTTTATTTTTCCACCAATTCACAGCAAATTTACACGAAATGTTAAAAACACTTTGTGCTCAGATTACCATAACTTTCAATTCCCTGTAAAAAAAATAACCAACAAAAGCATTTAATGATGACATTTTACCAATTTACTGAAATCTCAAGACTTTATTTAACCATAAAATCCATATTGCAATCATATTCCTTAGATCATCTAGTAATTTTTTAATCTTTGGTACCATTTTTGTTCCCTGCAAACTGTGAATTACGTATATGATTTCTAAAAGGTGTTTTTTTTGTCACCAGCCATTATCTACCTTCATACTTAACCGAAATCAATGAATGAGGTGTCATTTTGAAGCTTATGGACTAGACTTTGGTCACATCATATTTTAAAAAAGGAATTTTTTGTAATTCAACCCTTAAAGTTAAAAAAATTTCAATATTTCTAAAATACTGTTTTTTGTTACGACTCATTTATCTCCGTGGATACCTATCTGAAATAATTTAATGAAGTATCATTTTAAAAATTTCTCTGCTTTGGTGACATCATACATTAAGACAGGAATTTTCCGTAATTCGACATTTAAAGGGCAAAAGTATCAATATTTCTGCAGTGCATTTTTATATCACGAATCATTTATCTCCCTTGATATCAAACCGATATAGATTAACGAGGTATCATATTAAAGATTAAGGTCTCTGCCATGGTCACATTATATTTTAAGAAAGAATATTTTCGTATTTCGATCCTTAAAGGACAAAAATGTCAATATTTCTAAAATACATTTTTTGAGTCTCTATCCATTTATCTCCCTGGATATCTAACTGAAATCGGGAAATGAGGTATTATTTTATAAAATAAGATCTCCGCTCTAGTCAAATCATATTTTAGAAATGAAATGTTCCTGAATTTGACCTTTAAAGGGCAAAAGTATTAATATTTCTACAATGCATTTTTTGTGTCACGAGCCAATTATCTCAATTGATAGCTAACCAATATAGATAAATGAGGTATTATTTTAAAGATTAAGGTCTCTTCCATGGTCACATTATATTTTAAGAAAGGTTATTTTGGTAAATCGACCCTAAAGGACATTAATTTCAGTATTTCTAAAATGGGTTTCTTGAGTCTCGAGCCATTGATCTCCATAGATATCAAACCGAAATTGATAAATGAAGTAGGATTATGAAGAGTATTGTCTCAGCTTTGGCGACATCATATATAAGGAAAGATTCTTTTTTTTTTTTTTTTTTTTTTGAATTAATAAAGAGAAAAGTATCAATGGTTCTACAACACATTTTTTGTCGCGAGCCACTTGTCTCCATTAATATCTAACCGAAATAGATCAGTGAGATATCATTCTAAATATTAAGGTCTCCGCTGTGGTCACATCATATTTTAAAAATGTTTTTTTTTTCCTTTGGATTTAAACCTTAAAGGGCAAAAATATCAGTATTTCCCAAATGCATTTTTTGTGTCTCGGAGTCATTTATCTCCCTTGATAATTTAACAAAATTGATAAACGAGGTATAATTTTAAAGACTTAGGCCTTCGGTTTCGTTAAACCATATTTCAAAAAACCTCGTCTGATGCCTAACTGAAATCGACAAATGAGATATTATTTTAAAGACCAACGTGTACACTTTGGTCACACCATATTTTATAAGAGGAATTTTTTGGGATTCCATCCTTAAAGGGCAAAAGTATCAATATTATTTATACAACGAGTTTTTTTAACTGCGAGCCATTTATCTACTTTGATACATAACCGAAATTGATAAATGACAAATCATTTTAAGAATTTTTCGGAATTTCATGCTTAGAGATGTTGCGTGTACGAAACAATTCAGAGCCAAGTCACTAGATTGCAGCAGCAAATATCACAGAGATGTCAACAAGACAATAAGTAGCTTCTCGGATATTTTTTTTTCTATTGGGGAAAAAATTTTGTTTTGTTATACAATTCCATTGTAAACTTTTTATTCGCACAGCAACACACATCACAAAGATGTTATAGGCTGTGTGCATTTTGTTCAGGTTGGTTGGTCATTCACAGCTTGTTTTTAATTTTTCTGTTTTGTGATAGGTTGTATTTTGATACTTACCTATTACTCTAAACAAATAAATATTTGCTAAAAAAGTGTGGTTCTACTTTTAATTATATTACATGCATTCGACCTCACTATTCATTGCATTTTATTCGAGAAATTTTCGCACGGGTCGTCTAGTTCCCTTACAATATTTACCCTTACCTCAACATTAAATGACCATTTATCTATCTCTTTTAAGTTCTATTAATTAAACCAAGACATTTTGTTACCAGTAACTAACTTAAATAATCACATTCCTTGCTATCTAAACTATTAAGGGCCCTAGTTCTTTATCAATCTTTAAAACATCAATTAACTCCGCATAAAGACAGTTTGTTTTACAAACCCTTTAATATTAATCTCTCCCATCAATTCCAAATTTTTTTAGTAACAGACCGTTTTCGTTTAATGTCTATAATAACTAAGATATTTCTATTTTTGCAAAATCACCCCTTTATATCCGATTTTATATATATATTAAATTGGCTGTTTTCCATCATGAAACTCTTGAATTTAGTTATATTTTTACCTTTTTTTAATTGTAAAGTTAATTTATGTTTAAAATCTCCCAAAATATGGTAGGATGATTTCCTCTTAAATGTCACCCCACCTCATAATAACTGGACCACACGATTCAATCACCTTGAACTTCGCGAATGCAAAATTTCTACTCTTACTTTGAACTTTGCAACTGAACAGAGGAATTACTGTATATTCTAATATTTTTATCTATGAAACAGTGCTAAGCGATGGTGTAACAAAGGTGGTGGAATCATAATATCACTTAACTTGGTGGGAGAGGGACTCGAAAAGGTTAGTGAGAATGGCTCAGATGTGTCCACATGGATGGTGATGCTAAGTAATGATTATCAGCTAACATCAACCCATGGTGAGTTTTGAGTGAATGTACTAATGAGATTATTGTAGGAGCAACTCCTCTGCAAACTGTAGTGTTAAGTGAAGAAGTTGCTTAGAATTGTTGTGTGTGTATGTGTAGGGCAGGACAGAGGTTTGCTTACTCCGGACAACAAGCACAACCGTGAGACCACTTCACAGCAGTGTTTGACGCTGTTTAAGTGCAATCCAAAGGAGTTTCTGCGTTGTTACGTGAGCATCGACGAAACATGGATCCACTGGTACACACCAGAGACCAAGGAACAGTCAAAACAGTGGAAATAAATCACTTCTTTTCGAAAATTTTCGTTTTTTCTTTTGTAGGCTAAGTACTTATCGGACCACCCTCGTAATTTCATTTTTCTTGTGGTTCCTCGTAGCATTTATCTACAGTTGAATGTCATAAATTATATGCAGTCTGTGTTGTGCACTGCTGAACTATTCGCGGAAGCTGTATAATCATCACAGTGTCTCTGGTTTCCTACTTAGAGGGCCAGAGGTCAGCTCTCCAGGCTAGAGACCACAAATAATTAACATAACTAACATATTAAAGTAAATTCATTTGGTTGTAATGATCTCATGACAAGGTTTCTTTTGGGCTACACAAGGTCAGGTTAAGAGATTACGAAAATGCTCTCTGAAACAGGGATTCAAACTGGGGACCTTGGATATCCAGTCAGATGCCTTAAGCACTGATCCACCAGGCCACATTAATAAAAGTGTAACAAGCACTTATTAAGTAACCACAAGACTTCACATAACATGGGTTTACTGTGAGTGAACAAAGTGGATTAAGTAGCAGCCTGTTCATTGAACTAGTAGAAAAATGAAAAGTGTGTGAAGGTGGACCTGAACAACAGTATACAACAATATCCAAGAGCTGGGTCATCTACAACAGATCAAAGATGCATGAGAGAAAGTGAGTGAAGGCAACAGTAACAACAACTAGTGGATGTCAGCAGAACTTCTGAACGTCCAAGCAACACGAGAACAACCAACATCGGACTGAGAGAGGTGCAGACAACAGAAGAGCTGGTCACAGACATTGTTTTTAATTTAATTTTTTGATTGTGATTGGGCGCAAGGTACGGTGGAAATTTCCTATTAAACCCATTCTCCCCCTCCCCCCTTTTCCAATACCAACATAATTTTGCCCTATACAAACTTCAACTTTAAATTGTTTCAACATTTTTGGTATATTATTCATCATTTCTCTTGGTAACTTATTCCAATCCTTGACACCCCTACCTGCAAGAGAAAATCTTCCCATACCCTTGTGCCTGAAATCGAGTGCGTATTTGTGGTCATGGATATCTTTTTCCTTCCATGAACATCCTTCCATGAATATAGTTCCACACTTCATCACACCTTGTACACTCCCATGACTCTCTTGACCCTCCTCCCATCTTCCAATGAATCCAGCTCTTTTATCATATCGGTTAATGATGGTGTTCTACGGTAATTTCCAGAGACAAGTCTAGTAGCCCTTCTTTGAACCCCCTCCAACTCCTGTATCTGATACCCAAAGTGTGTGTTCCATATTACACCACCATATTCAAGCAATGGTCTGACAAAGTTTTGTAACCCAGTTCCTTTACTTCTCTTGTTCACCCACTCTTCAACAAGAGAAGGATTTTGAAACCTTTTCCTTCTAACTGTCCAATAGGTCCTGTCCAGTTGAGCTTGTTATCAAATGTCATGCCAAGATATTTACATTTTAAGTCTTCAACAAGAAATTCTTTCCCCACCTTGAAGTCATAATCAACCATTAGTTTTTTATCTGTGTATCTAATAAGGGAGCACCCATAAACTGCATGGCTCGGTTTGGGGGGAAGAGGTTGGCAGGAAAGCTACGCTTGGCTATGTGGTAAAAATGGGGGGGGGGGGGGAAGGTTCCGAGCCAAGCCACATAACTTTTCGCTCATATCATTTGTCACAGTTAAATAGAACAAACAACAGCAAGTAAATATTTATTTCCATCATTTAATTATCTCCATGTGTAATGTTACAAAATGTCTTCTGGAATCAATTCGGAAGAAAACTACGTGCTATGCGGAAAAGGTGGAGGGGAGAGGAAGGTGGGGTTAGAGACAAAAGACACGTCGGGATAGGTAGGGGGAAGGTGAGGTTCACAGGAGGACAAAATGGAGCTACATGATTTATGGACAGTCCCTAAGCTGACTCTTCTTTGTATTTATCTTCATTCTATGTTTACCAACCCAGCTAAATATCCTGCCCAGGTCACCCTGTTCACAGTCCTCTACTGTTCTGATCCTTTTATATAGCATTATGTCATCTGCAAACAACCTGACTTCTGATAGTAAACCAACACAATCATTGATTAGAATAATGAATAGCAATGGTCCTTTTTTTTTATCTGTTTAACGTCTCTCTAACAGCGAGGTCTTTAGAGACGGGAAAGGATGGGGGGCAAGGAATGGGAAGGAATTCGGCCATGGCTTGTTTGAAGGAAACATCCTCACATTTGCCTGGAGTAATTTGGGAAACCATGGAAAACCCAAATCTGGATGCCCGGAGCAATGGTCCTAATATTCTATCCTGTGGTACACCCATTTTTTACTTCCACTACTTTTGATACTGCATATCCTACTCTAACTTTTTGCTTTCTACCTTCTAACAATTCTTCTACCCAGCAAATCACTTACACATCCACTCCAACCGTTTTTACTTTATTTATCACCATTTTATGGCTCACTGTCAAAGGCCTTCGAAAGGTCTAGAGCAACACTATCAATTTTGACTACCTTGTACATTTCATCCGAAATATTTTTCATAGTTCCTACTAACTGAGATTCAAACCAATATCATTGCCTAAAGTCATGTTCCTTACATGAAAACCATGTACACTCCTCACATATATTTCTGATGAACTGCATATCAGTCTCCCCATTAATTTACCTACCACTGATGTCAAACTAATTGGCCTATAATTTTTGACTCATTTCTCTCCCCTCCTTTATATGTGGGTACTAATATCGCACTTTTTCAGTCCTCTGGTAAGCAGCAAGTATCCAGACTCAATTTAAATAATATTTCAAGATAAGGTACCATGTCATATCCTGCTATCTTTAAGATATCTGTAGTAATATTAACTACACCACTCCCTTTATGTTTTTCGGCTTTTTTTGGTTTCTTCATGACATCCTGAGAATGAATTTCAAAATTTTTTGTCTGCTCATTTCTAATTGTGTTAAGCTCAGTCTCTGATTTATGCCCTCCAATTTCATATTCATTGTCCCTAACTGTCTCACTAAACCAGTTACTTAAAATCTCTACCCTTTTCAAATCCTCAGTAACTTCTTCTCCATTCTTATCTATCATTGTCTCAACAGCCTCCCTTCTCAGTATTCTAACATAGGCATAGAAATTTCTAGATGCACCAATAATACTTTTCATAAGCCCATCTTTAGCTATTAATTCCTTCTTTAGTTGTTTCAAATATTCTCTGCTACCCAACTGTCTCTCAACTTGTATGTTCTCCTCTTACCAACCTCTTTGACCACCTCATCTCCCTATTATAGTACTTCTCTTTATTTATTTTTTAGGAATAAATATTTCTTCTCCCCTTCTGATTATCTCCTTGAACTCCTCCCACCTTGGCTCTACTGTACTTGTGCCATCCTTCTACCTGCTGATTTTTTTTAAATTTATTTATGGCTTTATGCCAATGTTGATGTCATTAGAGGTGGAATGGGATTGGGGATAAAGAATAGAAAGGAATTAGGCAAAGGCCTTTTGAAGGAAGCATCCAGGCATTTGAGAAAACTGTGGAAAACCCAAATCTGGATGCCCTGACGGGATTCAAACCGGTGTCATCCCAAATGTTTCAAGGAAACTTTCAGCCAGTAAGGAATGAACTTAAATGAGATGAGTTACAACAGACTTTAAATTCATCTCTGGGAGAACAATAAACATTCACTGTAAACAACACCTGTCAGATGGCAGACAGGAGGGCTGAGTTAGAACAATCCAAGGCTATTTGTAATAGTTATCAAAATAGGTTGAGCATAACAGGTAATAAATGCAGAAAAGCCTGAAAACTTGCCAGAGACAATAGATAGAGCAGGAGGTGACACCCTAGGAGCCTGATGTATTATCTGAAGAGAAAAAGCACTGTGGACTGTAAGGAAGAAAAGGAGAAGTGTTAGACAATGTTTGTGATGCAGGGAGGGTATTTTTTTTTGGGGGGGGGGAGTGTTGTTATGAATGATGAAAGCAGAAGAAGGTTGTACATGAAAGATTATGATGTTAAGAGTGGAAAAGATGTGATAAATGTCAAAAAAGGAAAAACCATTAATGAAAGGAGGAAAGGGCTACATATATTTGAAGATGTACTTGACAAAAACTAAAAGAAAATGAAATGGCAAGAGGAAGGAAGTCCATGTTTGTTGTGTTCTATGAAAGTAATAGTGTTTGCAAGAGGAATATGCGAGGGAAGAAAAAGAAGACAACAACTGGTCATGTTGGATGAAAAAGTGGAAAGTGGAGGGGGGAAGAAGTCAGCTTGAAATGGTGTAAGAAAAAACTGAAGTTAAGGTTGTTTGGGAAAAGTAGGAAAGTCGTGAGATTAAAAAGACACATTCTTGAAGGTGAGGATGGAGGGGGAGGGAAGGGAGAAGGAGGGGGTTTATCATTATGCAATTTAACAGTACTTCCTTATGCCCCGTCACACTGTCCATTCGAAAAGGTCTCACACAGTACAAAATATCAATACGAACAAGTTTATTTAGCTTTCCTTGAAAGAGGTACTCACAATGCTACAGACAAGGGACCTGCACTTTATATTTCCAACACTGGGTGTTGCAGGCAAATAGTTTTCTGCTTTTTTTGATGAAACTAAATGGCAAGTCATACTAATACGCAACTTCTATCCCTAAACATCAGTTTGTTTGGGAGGTGTGAAAGATTCAATATATTAGGTAAACAAACAACACTACTGTCGAGGTGGCATTGAAGTGAGTGAGCCAGTACTGTATATCGGCCACTGAGTCGTTCTTTGTTTGATTCCATGTAGCAAAGTTGTAACTATAGTATGTGTGTAATTTTTGTGTGGCATTTTGAAGGGAAGCCTTTACATGAGATTTTAAAAGCTCTTTTCGTGGTAAAGGTGAGTAATTTTAAGAATATTTTTGTTTATATTTTTTACTTTGTTTGTTGGTATTTTTAATCAATCAGTATTGGGACTTAACAATTAGTTAAACTATCTTTTGTAGCCACCTACTAGGGGACCTTGCACAAACTACGTGGCTCGGTCCAGGGGGGGGGGAGGGGTTGGCTGGAAGGCTACACTGGGCTACGTGGGGGGAGGGGGGGGTTCCGAGCCAGACCACGTAGCTTTCCTTTCATAACATTTTTCACAGTTAAAATGAGGAACAGAACTCACAACAGCATGTGAATATTTATTTCCCTCAGTAAATTATCTCCGAATGTAATTTACAATAGTCTGACAAGAGAAAACAGTACAAAATGTCTTCTGGAATCAAAACGGAAAAAAGCTACGTGCTACGTGGGGGGGGGGGGGGGGGGGGAGGGACAAAAGCCACGTGGGGCTACGTGAGGGGGAGGGGGGGTTCACAGGGGGCCAAAATGGGGCTACGTGGTTTGTGCACGCTCCCTAGTGCACTCAGGTGTCACACACTGTATCAAGATGGTACAAAGGCACAGGCATGAGCCCAGTCCTCCATGTACTGGCCAACCTGACTGCAGGTTCTGGGCACTTTTCTGCAGCCATCAAGGCGAAGGCCAAGGCAGTATCTAATCTCCAACAGATGGAAACATTAAACTTCCTCACTTGGCAGTAAGTATAAAACGCTTGGTTTTGGCAAAGGCATGCAACCGTAATCAAAGCTCCAAATTTGACCATGCCAATGATGAGTAAAACTCTTCAGAGGATGCCAACACCTAATTTTATTAAAATTATAAAAAGGTGATGAAGATTTCTTTTGTGGCTAGGTAACCATTAGAAACTCATTTTATTGTATTTCTTGTGTATGTCATGTGTATGTCTTGTAGACTACTGGTGGGGAGAGGGGGGAGTGGGGGGAGTTGTTTTTTGATGAAATCTGTTTTTTTTTTCAAACCCATCTTTCATCAAATTGTAGCCATGGTGGTAACAGAATTAATGCATATTCTAATATTTTTATCTACATAACATCACAAGACAGTGGTGTAAAAAAGTCAGTTGAGTAATAATATCTTTGAAGTTGGTAAGAGGAGGACTGGAGAAGGTAGTGAGAACAGTTCGAATATTTCCACACCGGTAGCATGCCACGTAGTGAAATCAGCTATCATCAAGCCACAGATGAGTTGTGTGTGAACATAGCATTGAGAGAACTGTAGTACTAACTCCTCTACAAAGTGTGGAGTTATATGAAGATTCTGCGAGGATTCTTTATTTGAGTAAACTTAGCACAAGATAGAGACATTGTTACACACCCCCTGGCTTCAAGAGATGTCTGAAGAGTATTATTAATTGTGGGTGTACCACTTTCGATTCATTTCTATTTACTGATCTGCATCTTTGGAGACCTAATTCATAATTTAATTTTGTCTGTGGTTATTCCTGGCAATTATCTACATACAGACTGTTTTGTCAATAACATGCGACTACTAACTTATTTCTGGCAGCCATATAGTCGCCCCAGAGTCTTCATCTTTCTAGTCAGACCAACAGCAATCAACTCTCCTGACTGAAAAATTTAGCTGACTATTAATACAAGAGTGACAAGGACTTATCAATCAACCGAAAGTGTTCACATATCAATTACAGCTTTCTAAATATTTTCTTACTGCAGCGGATCCTTGAGCACTCTGGATAATTTGATTTACTTTAACATACTATGTTTCAAACAACTGAAAAATAAATAATTAAAATTACATCTAATTATGTGCAAATTTGCCAAAGCAATGCAAAGAGCAAATTGAATATCAATTGTTTCAAAAGATAACAACACCGACAATGTTTCCAAAGTTAAATTGTGCTTGCAGTATTAGTACACATGCTACAAACTCCGACTATCCGAATTGCTTATTATCTGAATCACTTAAGGCAGTCACATGAAGATGTGCGTAGAATAAGTTGAAAGGTATATCAACTGAAGAAGAGAAGGAAAAGGAGAGAAAGAAAAAAGAAGCTCAAGAAAAGGAAAGGGAAGAGACAGGAGAAGATGTGAATGACATGTCACTTAAGGAATTCAGTAACATTCGTCTGAAAATTCATGGATGTTCAGAAGTTAGTGCTGAAGATTTACGAGAGTGGGTGTTGTGTGATTTGTCATACCCTGGGTATGAAAATCTAAACGATGATGAACTTATTGAGAGTGTGAGAGAAGAAAGTGTTGAGGGAGAAGATGATCTTAATGTCGAAGTTGAAACAGACATGGGACCATCATGTAGTCAAGCATTTGCCAGCCTTGAAACTGCTTTAAATGGATGGAGTGTCAGCCCAAGTGACCACATGCTGCCCGAAAATGGATGAATACAGTCAAACAACTTTGACCGAGATGTTCAGCAAGCAATGAATTTTATTTACAGTACGGTACATACAACTGCTGTACATCATATAAAAGTCTTGGCTTTTAATTTAATTAATTAAAAACTCTTTTTCTTTAAAAATAGTTTTTTTTTCACCCATTTTCAATACACATACAGTAATTAATTAAAATAGACCCTTTTTCGGAAAAAATCCAATTATCCGAAATTTTGATTATAGGAATGGGGTCCGGTCCCAATTGATTCGGATAATTGGAGTTCTACTGTAATATGCTGCATATGGATTTTTTTTTAAATTTTTTCCATATGCATTTCACTCCAGTTTAGAGCATTTTCAGCAGCATTGTGTGACATTCATACATCTTGTTAGTTTACTTAGTTATGGAAACAATAAGAAGTAAAAATGATATCCACAGTACTTCATATTGTTCCATAGTTAAATGTAACTGTCAAAATGTACAACTGTCATGCAGATGCCACTGAAGATGCTTTAAAAATGGAGTGAAACATGTATGGCAAAAAAATAAAAAGGAACAAAATTCAATTGCATTATCATATTATTAATTTCTATACAAATTGATTAACTTGCAATTTAGGTGATGTGATACTAATATAGTCCTAGATTTTATTCTTTTTCTGTTTCATTTGCTCATTTTATTCTAATCATTTTTAATCACATGAATATTAATTTCTCCTTTTCTAAGATATGTGACATTAAATCTGTCTTTCTATACCAGACCTCTGTGTAAAATTTAAAAAGTTTACTTTTCAACTGCGTAGGTTTCTAGAGTGAATAAACAAATTCCCTCTTTTATAAGTGTTGGGATTACATTTCTGACCTCTGAAGCAAACAACTTTCCCATTTTATAGCACAATAAGATCGTCCTTACAACCAATATACAGTATCTAAGACAAATCATTGTTACATTGTTTCACACTAAATTGAGACATTTTCTTCCTATAATCTTTCCCTCCACATCTGAGAACTTGTTTTAGAACAACACCAAAACTTTAGTATCTTCTGGTTCACAAATCTCCTCAATCAGATATCTAATTTCATGGTTCTTTCAGTGTAACAGGCTTTACTATGAGATCTGCAACATTCAGTCTGCTTCCATTAATCCTACTGCTAGTGAAAGCTATCTGATCAAAGAACATGCAACATTCACATTTCATTTACCAAATCATTCTTTCATGAACTTAACTACTAATTAATTGCCATTCGCAATGAATGACCACAGACAAATCCCATCAGTAACTTCAATTCCTGCTTCTTTGCTTGTGTTATTAAAGTACTATTAGATATATCATATATAAAAATGCTGCAAACTTTTAATCAATAAAAAATAACAAAGATGTAAGAAAAAATAATTTAAGAGATCTCAGAATACAATAATAACGAAAATGAATGTAAGGGGGCATCCACAAATTACGTGAGGTGTTTTTCCGGATTTCTGGACCCCCCCCTCCCCCCTGGTGAGATTTCGTGAGATCTGGCCGGACCCCCCCCTCCCTCTGGTGAGATCTGGTCCGTGGAAATCGCCCTCGAAACTTTCGTAGACCCTTTTTTTTTTTTTTTTTTTTTTTAGGTCACACCCTTACTTTTTTGACGAAATACCCTCCTAAAATCGACTTTGGCGCAAATTGCAGACCATTTTTTGGCTCTACTATCCCCAAATTTTTCACAAAATCTCACGTGAGATTTCCGTAGACCCCCCCCTCCCCCCTGGTGAGATTTGGTGAGATTTTGCCGGACCCCCCCCTCCCCTATTTCACCTCACGTAATTTATGGATGCCCCCTAACAGGTGACAAATTATGAGATATCTCCACATTAATAGTCATATTAGCATTTTCTGCAATCAATGCCACACAAACACTGTGAGAAACACAAAATAAAATTGCCACTTAAAATTTCTAAAAAGAAGTCACTGATCAATAACTGATAAACGAGTTTATATGTAAATGAACAAGAACAAATATCTTTTGCCATATCTTACCCAATCATCCTCTGATCAATAACTGACAAATGAGTTTATATGTAAATGAACAAATATCTTTTGCCGTATCTTACCCAATCATCCTCTGCAGCATCATCCCATTCTTCTACATCAAACCCTCTTCACCTATGACAGGATTTTTTTTACCCAATTATCAGTTTTTGGAAACCAAGATCATTCATCCATCACACTATGATACACAATGAAATGACATGCATACTGTGTAATATCATCCCTATCACTTTTCCCAACAGCATCACTGAAAATTCTTATATTTTCTGTAAATTCAGTTCCAACAATTACTCTTTTTCTTGCAGTTACCTAACCAACAACACATATCCAAAGAGATCAGTGATTGCAACCAGCTCTACACCAATAACCTGTATTACCAAATTCCTAGTGATGACACATTGCACAACATAAATAACAGGCTAACATTACTTTAGAACAGCATAAACCTCCCCCCCCCTTTTTTTCAGGTAACTTCCCTCCTCTCTCTTTCAGATTCGCTGTCTACACTCTTTCTTTGGCCCACTTTCTATCGTACTATCAACTGTCAGAGCTTAAACAACAGGGAACAAAATTTGTAAAAGTAGTTTTACAATGAGAAAAGACGATTCTCTGATCAGCAATCATCACAACCATGAAGGGACCCATACCAAAAAATAAAACACAAGAAATTTTAGCTTATCTCCCTACTAAAATTCAAAGCCATTTTAATTCTTTCAATAAACACACAAATTTAATTCAATTCCATTCAATAACACATCCTTTTTGCTGTGTATTAAAATGAAGGAAGTCATGTGATAGCTATCTACTTGTATGTTTATGATGATTTTGAAATACCATACCTGTAAGAGATAAATAGTGGAAATAACAATACCTGTGATTTAATAACACCTCAAATATTCCAGATAATTTAGTATTCTATAGTTTGTGTGAGTGAAACATTAAGAAATAAAACAACACATTTGGCAATATTTCTTTGGTCAAGAAAATCACATATGTTGCAGGAATATACTATCTGTCAAAAATTTTACCTGACCAACTAGTTCAGACTGCGGGTAACCAAACATCATATGGGTGAAATGATGATTGCAACTTTCTACTGTGCCGTCCTCTGTTAACACAACTAGACCACTCATGTTTGCAAAAACCTACAACAAATAAAAATTCTAGTATAAATAAATATCAGCTTTTGCAAACTATTGTGTTAGGAAATAATATTTAAAACATCAGAGCAGTTACAACTCACCCATATTAGAATGTTGTAATATTTTCTGCTCATACTTTCCGCAGCTCTATCATCAAAACTATCTTCAGATATTCGTAGACATAGAGGGAATGTTGCACCTTCCCTTGTGCGCCCTGCTGCCTTCTGCTTTTTCACAGCCTATAATAATAAGAAAAATAGTGTGACTGGACAGACAGCAACAAATTAAAAAAAAAAAAAATATTTTCAAAAGTAAGCCTTCATGCATCACGATACTTCCTGCATTGTTCTAGCATCAAATAATGTATACTGATTTTAATTAAGCCCATCCATTTCTATTATTTTTCTTTCACCAATGTATCACTTTCCATTTCCATGACAAATTATTCTTGTTCCTATATCTAATTAATTTCTTGCAATGGTGAAAACTGCTTCACAATGAAATATAACCTGCAACCTCACAGTGCAATTGTATAGTGACCCAATTAATGAATGGTCTTGAAGATTGCAGAAATCAGTCATTGGGTAGTTCTTACCAAGTATTGTTTAAAATATATTCAATGACTTGAGGTTCTGTCTGAAATAATTAACTTGATGATTAATTTCACTTTTATCAAATTCATGACAACATGCATGCATCGGAATTCTTCCCTAAACATTCAGGGCATAAGCAAATTTTAGTGATGAGAATTGATTCCAAATGCATTACACCATGGAAAGGAAACAGTGAACACAAATGATATAAGTATTTGCAATTATCATGTAATATAGCACTGATCATCTGATAAATTTACCAATAGCTGGACACATCAAACATTTGGCTATTGTAAAATTACTTTATAATATATAAATGTTATAAGATCAAGGCATTTCAATGCATTGTAAATTAATTAAATTCTCTCAGGTTTCCAACCATGTCAAAATGTCACACTTTTGGGACATTTAAGAGGAACCTAATATCCGCCCTCATTTTCAAACAACTGAAGTCGCTTTAGAGTAGTAGTTGTTTGTTTTGCTGGTGTCATGGAAACAGTAGAAGACAAACGCCAAACTTAGGCTGTAATGTCATTTTCAATTTTGCACCTTATCAGTGTACACACTGCCTGCACCAAAAGTGGAGGAGATTTGACGTGAAACATGTCGACTGCTTTGTGAAGTCAAATTACCAAGATCAAACTTCCTCAATGAGGTAAGGTGCTCACTACAGAAGCTGAAGAAAGATGATAATATTGTTATTCTTCATGCTGATAAATGTAAGTGGACATTTATTTCGAAGAAAGGAGACTCTTTTTCCCCTCCAGAGGTCCTAAGGCTGCTGACACTGTCCATATCCCAGTCTCCAAAATTGTCTATTGTGGGCATCCCTTGGTTCCATACATTTACTTTTACTGATCGCTCCATTCCTTGCAACCATCTTAGTGGTTGTCTGCTCATTGTCTCTGGTTCATAATTAAAGATTATTTCTGGCATTCTTCCTTTGTTCATTCAGGTTAGGTACTTGAACCTTAATAGTCGTTTCCTTTCAATGCTCAAGACTATTGTATCTTGATGCCAGCCTGCTCCAATTTGTTCATTCTACATATGATCTAGTTTAGACACTTGGGAAGCTCTTCAAAAGAAATCCATCCCCATTGCTTCTATCTTCCTATGGTTTCTTTCAGCAGTTATCCAACATTCTGACCCGTAAGTGGTAATCGGTTTCACAGTGGCTCTATACATACTGTGCTTTGGTTTAATGAACCATAGAAGGGGATTAAATTTTTGTATGGCAAAGCTCTCTTGGGTATGTTGATGTCTGATATCTTTTCCACATGTCCCTTATTTCTAAAAATGCTTCGCAAATATTTATACCTTTGGCATGTATTCATCGTTAGGTTATCTGATACTTTAAGAGGTGATGACAACTGCCCAACAGCTAAGTATTCTGTCTTTCTAGTGTTTATTTTTTCTTCCCATTTATTATACTCAACTACAATCTTCCTTAGCATGTATGCTAAGTCTTCTTCAACCAATGGTTCGACTACCGGTTCAACTGCAAATATCGAACTATATAAACAGCTTCTATCAAATATTATTCTTAAGCACTTTCTTCTCCAGTTCTCTTTAAAGCCTGGCGCACACACACTCATGCTTGTTGATCGTTTTGCTTGTCTCAAGTTGTAATGCAAGACAGAACATTTGATGGAACGCAGTTGAGCCTACAGACACTCCATCTACTACTTCATTTTGCTGTCAGTTACTAAATGTCAATATGGATGACATACAAAAATTAGTTGTTGCTGCGGGTATAGCTCTGATAGAAAGAAAAAAAAGGAACAGAATTAGACGGAAATTGTCAAACCAGTGGTTATTGAAGCAAGCACAATTTAGTCATCAATTTACTAAATGAATTGAGGCTAGAACCTGAAGGTTGGTTTAATTATATTCTGATGGATTCAGATTCCGTTTGTGGACCGCAACAGGGACATAATAGACATTCTGGACGGGAAGAAAATGAAGTATAAACCTTTTTTGGAATATTTTAACGTTGAAGGAAAGGTTTATTGGCAAGATAACATGGTTCATGCCAATTAAAACCTATACCTAACCTTCTCAAAATAAAGAAACCATTCTGTGCTATTTTCATAGTCCTAAAACTTCAGCAAGTATAATTTGACATTTTATTTGTATACTGTAACTATGTACCTAATTGTGTTTGCTAATAAAATTATATTTGTTACATAACTGACTAACTGAACCTGCAGTCGTGTCTTCAATTTTGTCTAAGCCATCCTGTCTTGGCTTTTCTTGATCAGTAAGAAATAGCAATTTGTCGAAATACCACAAATTTGGCTTTTCGATGTTTTCGATACCAGACACAGATCTACGTGATTCATTATATTTCTTCTATGCCTTCCGAAAACAAGTTCTTAATGAATTCACTTTTTCAATAAAAGTTTCTTTATTTGCGTGCTCGTCAACTTCTTTCAATTTATTGATAAGAATATCATGTGCAGCACATTTTTCTGTTTGTTTAAATAATCTTTACTTTTGATTTTCCACAGACATTCATTTTCATAAATTCAGTTAGAAATTCACACGACAATAGTCTAATATCAGTCATTCTCTACTAATAAGACGCAATGCAAGACGAAAGTACACACACACACACACACACACACACACACACACACACCGTTTTGCTGGACGGCAAGTAGGAACATGCACGGAAAATCAAGAGCACTCTTCATGCCTTCAAGCCAAACAATTGACAGAACACAACAATTAAGTCGATTGACTTGTCCCTACACACACTCCGTCTTGCATTACAATTGAGACTGTACAAGCAAAATGATTGACAAGCATGGGTGTGTATGTGTATATATCTTGGCTATATATTTTGAACAAAGTTAGGGAAAGGCAACAACCTTGCTTTAGACCAAACTCACTAAAACCATGGACCTCTTATTATAGCAAAAACCTGACCATGAATCACTTCAAATCAAAAATTTAACTTTGATGTGCTGAATGGTAATGTAAGATTGCAATTTAATAAAAGAGTTTAATATTTAAAATAGTATTTATCAAAATTATAACTTTAGTTTCAAAATACAAAACACTTCTTTTTCAATGAGATGGATGAACCTAATGGGATGGTATAAGATTATTTCTGTTTTGCTCTATGTTTGTAACATTTGTAAGTCTCAATGAGCACTAATTTTCAGTTGGTCCCCCCCCCCCCCCCCCCACCCCCCCCCCCCAACCATGACGAGGCTCATAACCACACTTCAATATTATTTTAATTTGACTTTTATTAAACTACTTACTGTCATGACGTATGTCGCACATCTTGCAGTGGGGCAACTGACCCTGCTGCAAGATGTGCAGCATCTATAATGCCTCCAGCACTTTCATCAAACCTGTCACAGGAGAGAGCTTCCCTTTTACAGGACACACCACCTGCAAAACCTCACATGTAATTTACCAGTTAACATACAACCACTGCCTGGCTTCATATACAGGTTTGACCACAAATCCACTTTCCATAAGAATAAATGGTCACCAACAGACAGTGTTCAAACAGAACCCAAAGTACCCAGTTGCTGCCGATGCCATCACCCATGACTAGAATAATTTCAGATCTTGTTTCATGCTCCGTGCCATCAGAGTCCTCCCTAATAGCAGCAGCTCCTCTGGCAACAAGGCAATCACCTGGTCTCAACTTAAGATACTAGCCGGTCATTATTATTACTTATACAATACAATACAATACAATCATTTTCCATTGTTCCCAATATAAGATACTGGCTCTGTGGGATGTGGAAAGTTGTCAAATTACAGATAAACAGTTGCATAACAAAATAATACGTACACCAAAAGATGTACAGTCATAGCATACATGGTACATTACACAATTCCATAACAAAATAATAAATACACCACAAGATGTACAGTCATAGCATACCTGGTACCATAAACAATTGCATAACAAAATAATACATACACCAGGAGATGAACAATCATAGCATACATGTTAATTTAATTATGTAAACTACATTTACACAAGCTATTGGCAGTCATTTTTTAGATACCTTAGAAATAAATTCTTCGACAGAGTAGAAGGAGTTATCAAATAAAAATTCTTTCAATTTTTTCCAGAATTTATTCTTATGATCTGCTAGACATTTAATATGTGTTGGGAGCTTATTGAAGATATGTATCCCTGAATATTGGACCCCTTTTTGAACAAATGACAATGACTTGTAATTCTTGTGAAGATCAATTTTACTTCTAGTGCCATAGTTGTGTATTTTACTATTTGTTTCAACAAAGTATAATTTGTGACTAAAAAGGACATTAATGTGTATATATACTCAGATGCTAATGTTAAAATCCCTAACTTCTTGAACAGCTCTCTACATGAAGTTCTATTGCTAACCTCACACATAATTCTTATTACACGCTTTTGGGCTCTAAATACTTTGTCTCTATGGGTAGAATTGCCCCAGAATATTATTCCATATGACAATAAGGAGTGAAAATAATCAAAATAAACTAGCTGTCTCATACAGAGGTCACCTATAGCTGAAATTGTACAAATCGCAAATGTGGTTGCACCCAATCGCTTTAGTAAGTCAGAAACATGTACTTTCCAATTTAAATTATGACAACCTAGAAATTTCACACTCTCTACCTCTTGAATGGACTGGCCTGCAAATTTTATGTCTATATCTGGTGTTAATCTGTGTGATGTACTGAATTGCTTATACCGAGTTTTATCAAAGTTTAAAGACAAGCCATTAGCTGTAAACCATTTATTCATCAGTTCAAAGATATAATTTGAAATATACTCTGTAGATAAATCTGGAGTATTTTTAATTCATATGTTTGTGTCATCTGCAAATTGGACAAATTTTGAGTTTTTAGACGAAACACAGGGTAGATCATTTATATATATTAAAAACAGTAGTGGCCCCAATATAGAACCCTGAGGTACTCCACATCTGACTAATTTCCACTCAGAAAACAGTGGACCTCTTAAGGCAGCCTTAAAATTCTCCATTGATACTTTCTGTTTTCTATTTAGAAGATAAGAACTAAGCCATTTATTAACAATGCCATCTATACCATAATACTTATGTTTTCCACTATTTAATCCTCTCATTGCCTCCATCCTCACAACCTATACTGAACAACCACTAACCTAAGGTGATGTTTACTTTACAGAGTCTTTTGTTTAAAAAATATCTTATATTTTTATTAAAAAAAATATATTTTTGAATTTATATATATATATTTTGCTCTTCCCACCAACCATAGATTAGTTTGGATATTTATCTATGCTTAGGTATTAGCTCTGAATCACTGTCCCTCTACATTTCCTGTGTTTGAATTTACCCCCACCATTTTTCTGTTTCTGTGAGGCAGTGTACCACATCACCTACCTCCAATAATGTTCACCTGTTGACAAAGGGCTCGTCCCGAAAATTTCTTTATCAGTTGTATTATTGTCTTTTCGCTCCCACATCCATCATCTAAAGGTAAGTGGTGGCTCATTTCCTCTCCTAATTTAATTCCTAGATATATTGCATTCTGTGAGACCGTCTCCTAAACCATAATGTTCTGCTGTTGACAGAAGTCCCAAAATATTAAGTGTTTTTCCTGTTCTTGTGCTTTTTTGTGTGTTCACCCACAAACCCATCATATAAGGTAAATGGTGGTTCATTTCACTATCCTTTTTTTGTTAATCCATTTGCTACTTAGCTTCTATTACTTCCTGGTTACTATATACATAGATTTTGGATCTCAGAAACGGCTCTAAGAATTTGGATGAAATTTCATATTTAGATAATGATTTGGTCTTTCTGTGAGGCAGTCTCCAGCTGCGCCCACCTCTCATAATGTTCTCCCGTTGATGAAGGGTTTATCCCAAAAATTACTTTATTATTTGTGTTTGTCTTTTCAGTGTGTTCGCGCTCCACATCCATCATCTAAAGGTAAGTGGCGGCTCATTTCCCTATCCTAATTTGATTCCTTTCCGCTACTTAGCGTCTTGATTTCATTGTTACTACATATATAACCGATAATTCAAGAACAATTAAGGCTTACTCCTTCCTGTCATTTAAATACAGCTTCACAAGATTGAACACTTAGTTACAAGGATCCAATGTCAGCATGTTAGAACAGTAATTACAATCATTATGTCAAGCTATAGAAGGTACAAACAATATCACATCATCATCTGACTGACTATTTGCAATGATGTCATTGCTACTAATAGCAAATTTAAACCTGTCAGTGGGGCTGCATGTATTAAAACACCAACACATTGAGTCGGGAAGGTAAAAATGATCCAGATTCAATCCTAAGTCCCACGTCCTGGCCATCCTGATCATGGTTTTTAGTCGGTATTCCACATATCTGGGAAAATAATGGGATGGTCCTCAATCGCCACCTTATATACTACACATTTCACAAACAAAAATACACTTATCATATAAATCTTCAGCATGGCACTAGATACCGCCACAACGTACAAGTTAGTCGGCAGTAAGCTACCGCCCAGGTTAGATGTTACGCTGGCACTGTGACACACGTTGGCTGCCGGATGGATAACTATAAAATATATTTTAATGTGTGACCTAAGTACAAAATGTAAAATTTTATTGAGAAGAGTTTATTTAGATTGATGTAATACTTTTTAACAAGTTCTGAAGAAGACTCCCTTAAGGCAGGTCGAAATTGGTAAACAATAAATTCAATGAATATTGCAACAGGTTGGCTGCGATTCATTTTACAACTTATCATATAGAACAAAAGCTACACATTTCATACCCCTCATCACAATTATGACAGTCCTTGCTCTGAAAATAAACACAGTTTCAGGAGGAGGTACTGGACGATCTGCAAAAGTGCCAAAGTTCAAACAATAATGATGATGTGAGACAATTTTAAGTTTTAAAATACACATCTGTTGGTTGTTGCTTGTTAGAAGTGAATCAATGAAAGACAGATTTTCAGCGATGTTACTAATGTAATCTTTAAAGTGTTTTATTCGACACAGAATAATATTCTCTGCATGATACACTAATTAAAAGTGAAATGAAGTAAGCAACTGAAGAAGAAATATGGGCGGACTGCCAATTTTATCTAAATAACAAACATAAAAGGTAGAAAAGTAATGTGGATACTAGAAAAATGATACCAATGTTTTATGAACAATGTGTTAGAAATACACATAAGATTCGTAAAATATTTATATGTGACATTTAGCAGTGACATAAAATGGACAACTGTATATTATCCACATTTGAAGAGGTTAAGCGTAAATGACCAATTGAGATGTAGGCCATTTGAGTTGTGAACAACATGCTTTCTACAGTGTAGGCTCACATAGACCTGTCTGAAGAAAAAGTACACAAACTAAGTGAAATTTAACTAGAACAGATGCATGAAGACTTCATATCTCCATCTGATACTCAATTTGGTGTAATTGCAGTGCAGGTATTAACCTTTTTAAAGGAAGAAAGAAAGCAGTTAAAATTTTTTTTATTAAAATAACCACACTTGTTCTATAAAATTTTTTGCCAGAGACAAAATATAATGTAAGAACAATGGATTTAAACAATCAATTAAATTTACCTTTGTCAAGCCTTCTTCATGGCAAGGAACTATGATAGAAGGTATTAGAGTTGTGATATCTGTTCCTTCAAGCTGATCTTCTTCATACTGGAATATTACAGCTGCTTCTGTGTCAGCTGAGACAATACAACCAACATCATCAATCACAATCTGAGAAAAAACAAGAAGGCAATTTATTAATTACAAGTAGCTTAGCAGCGTGAATCATGTTCGTCCTTTGTTTTGAAATATTGCAATGGTCAGACACTGTTTTGTTTAAACCAAGTGGATTTTTAAATTCACATGACATAAAAATGTCTACTCTCAAGTTTAAATCTATCTGGGAAAGCAATGTTCAAATGTCTATTTTACAATGACAAAAATGTACAGAATATAATAATAAACTTATATTTGTTTGTAGAGCTTAAGTAAAGCAATATTTAATAAGAACCATTATGGCTGATCATGTTACATAAAATAAACAGCAAATCTGGAGAATAGAGATACTCATCACATTCTAAAAAGAAGAAAACTATGCACTTTAGCATTATGTAAATTATGGAAGATTAAAAAACAGATGCTATTTTGGTTACTGCCACGTATCTTCTATTAGACATTAAATAATTTTCAGTAAATTCTGAACTTTGTTTGTAAACCAGCAGAATAACTTTTGAAACAAGCAGCGGGAAATGTTAATTTAAGTACCACTTCACTTTCCACTAGAGGTGAGCGCCGCTAGCCAAAATCTCGGCGGCGGCACGCCAAACATTTTCAGCCAGCAGCGGCATAACACCGGCAGTGTGACTATTTCATATATGCGTTTTATCATATGTATATATCATTACTTAGTATCAAAAAGAAAAAATAAGTATCGTTTCACTCATATATTCAAAATTTTGCAGATTTTTGCATGTATACAGATAATTTTATTTGGGTGAACTGAGCATAACCTAGACCTTTTTTTGCAGAAATGACTAACCTAGTAACAGAAAATACTCTTTCGCTCATGTGCAGGAACACAAAGAAAAGTCTTGGCAATGGTGAAAACCGATGAAATTTTTATTTTTTCTTATTTTTTGCTGTTCACGTAACTTAAAAGATTTCCATCTTTCAAATTTCAGGTATCGGATAAAGCTAAATATCTCCAACTTTCTTGATGGATCGGATAATCTTTATTGGCATATACACGATGTTTCGTCAATAGTTTTTGCAGCAACGATGTACCATTGGTGGAGTTTGTAGAAGCAATAGGGTCCCTACCTTCATTTGTTTATGTCACATTAAAGGCAGTGATTTACTTCCTTGATATATGAGGCAAGAATGGAATTACTGGTCTTTTGTATTGACTCCAAATATGTATTTACTTCTTTGAGGCCCATAAAACGATAATCAAAAAGTGATACTGCTACGACCGCTCCTGTGGCAGCGAATCATTTGCTAATTTCTGCCTCCATGCTGCGATTAAGCCGAAACATAATCAATAATTCGTCATTTAAGACAGAATTCAGGATGTCAGTTATTTCAGAATGGAACAGAAAAGTCACATTCATTGTACATATCTTTCCAACGACATGACCTCACTGCTTCGCGAAACCTTTTCGAAAATTTTACAAGATCATTTATGTCCAAAGGTTTGATTCACTTTGATTAATCATTATCTCATCTTGTAGAATCTTTCCAAACATTTTGTTTATTATATCACTGTTGCATATGTGGGTTAAAATTCTCAGAATCTCTGGAAATTTGTGCCAACGAGTTGGTATTTCAGTTTTGATAGAAGGAGTGTATATAATATTTCCTGATACGAATAGCAAGCCGTCTTCAACTACTTCATCCAATCTTTCTGTGTGTACTGGTTCCATCTAATAATTTTCTAAAATAGGATCGCTCTCGTCATTTTGTAGGTATTGAACAACGTTATCAAAGGGTATCCATAAACTCTTTTTCCATCTTTCCGGCATGTGCTTTAGCTCTGGCAAGGGATATGTCTCTCTCTTGACAATCATCTTGCATTCTTTTTATGAGCATTTCAATTTGTGAAACTCTGTTTATCCGTCCACTGTCATGAGATTATAGAGCCCATGACTAAGACAGAAATGATATTTCATATCAGCCAAAGAAACTGCTCATCGCACGTTTTTTCTGGCATCAATGACTGCCAGAATCTTCTTTTCATTCAGTCCAAAATGTTTCTTTATATCTCTTATCTTGCCTACTATTTTGTCCCTAGTCTTCATTTTCTCCATACATTGAGTACTCAGGGTTAAATACTTCACTGTTTTTACTGTATTTTGACTTGCTAAGCAATAGACATGATCAGAATTCATGATTTTCTTCTTATTGGCTTCTTTTATCACTTAACTTCCTAAATATTTCGAACACAAACTAGTCTGGCTTTGATAGTGATATGATACTGTTACAGAGAGCTTTTTAACATTAGTGTTAGCTAATTCAATCATTTTAACACGTACTTATTCATTCAATTTAACAAATTTAAAAAAAAAAAAAAAAAAAAAACGTGCTGTGGTGTCAGGAAGTGTTTCTCAAGGACAGGTCGCAAAGCAAGTGTCGGCGGCGGTACGCCATTGAGACACAGCGGCGTCACGCCGGCGCGGCGCCCACTCAACATTCCACAATTTGGCATCATTTCCTGTGTTTTCTCGATTTATAAATGGCACAACAGGCTATGAGCTAACACCAATTAAATAGGCTTTTAAAGATGTTCTTAAACTAAAGATCCTAAGTAAAGGGTAGTAAAATGGAATACAAATTTTGATTAGGAATACATTCCATAAGATATATCTTTAATATTTAGTTCTTTCTTTCTTTCTTTCTTATTTAAAAAAATGATCCAACAGTGTTGAATAAAATTCAGGATTCAAAAACTGCATGTGCTGTAGTAATATAATTACTGACTGTAAGACAAGACCTAGAGAGATCTATAGAGGGGATGCAGATAGATGATCAAAGGAATTGTAGTTCCATGACAGGAAAAATAAAAAAATTCCGAAGAAATAGATGAAGCTTAACAATAACTCATGCAAACAGAAATGGGAAGGTGAAGTTTAATAATGAAAATATCACAAAGTCAGTAAAAAGAGTGAAACTGGTGAAATCTAGTAGTATAATGAACAAAGTAACAAAATTTGCAAACTTAATAGAGATACAAAATGAAAATTACAGGGAAGGAGTCTTGGTTAAAAGAAGAAGTACTAGCAATGATGTTTTTCCTGGTGGTTACAGAGTGTACTGAAGAAATAGAGGAGCAATTGGGGGAGAGGAATTCATCCCAGAGAGCAAAGACTGTTACGGTTCACTGGTGTTAATATATCATGACCAAGACAATATTTTTCTCTGTTTTGAAGTTTACAAGTGCAAAGTTACATCAAAGGTTGATAAAAACTGTGGATTTGTATAAAAGAACATTTGTAAATATTAGGGGGAGTTAATGGGAGACAGCGGCTGTGTTTTGTAAACCAAATGTAGATAGTAGAGTTCTCTGTTTTTAAATATACATCTGCAAAGTTTCTTCAAGATCAGATAAAAAATGAGTATTCATAAGTTTAAAACAATTTTTAAATTTCAATTTGAAATTCTTAGTCACTAGTTGTGCGACCGGTCCAATGCCAATAAACAGTATCATTTACTTATTTCAAAATATCACCTTCCACTTCGGCCAATTTCTCTGTGAATTTGGAGATATTTGCAAATAAACTGAACCACTACACGTGAAAATTTTCTTAATAGGGGCAAAGGGAGAGGGGGAGGGGATTTCGTAAATCAAATACACACAGTATTTTTCCCCTTGTTGTAAAACACATGTGTAAAAATTTTCATCGAGATTGCATAAAAAATTTGGATTTGTATAGAGAACATAAGTAGATACATACATACGTATTTATAGATGTACAGGTAACAGATAGATAATCTTTACAATAAATATGAACTAATTTTTCAGATGTCTCCACCAATTAAAGGTAACTCAATATTGTCATAGTGAAAAGTGATGGTTTAAGGTATTAATATTAAAAGATAGGGGATGTAACCCCATGACTAACAAATGATGTGGGTATGTGATGTGCAAAAGACAAAAAAGTACAATAAAAAGTGTTTCTTTTAATTAATTAATTTAATTTAATCATGATGGAGCGCACACTCCGTTGCAAATTTCCCTACACACATGCGCATTTTCACGGCCTTTCCTTTACCCACCTACTTTTGCCTTCTACAAATTTCAACTTTAAATTGTTTAACCATTTTTGGTAAATTATTCATCAATTCTCTTATTATGTGTGTATATTTTTTAAACATATATATTATCAATGAATTCATGCACTTGATTTAAATCAAAGTCACTACAAGTGAGGATGTGGTAATCCTTAACATCAAAGGAGTGTGAAGACATGTTTCCAATTGTCTTCAGCTGCATTTCTTTAAACAGGGCATGTATCTTACAAGTAGTTCTTCTCATCAGTTATATGAATTTATGTTATTGAATGTTTTTTTTAGGTTGTGGTGACTGCTGTTACTATAAACTGCTTTGTTATGTAACCTTGAATTTAACATCTAGTTTAAATCAGTGTCTCAGGATCTCCAGATGTTATTTTACTGACCAGAACAAATGAAATAAGTTAGCAAGAGAAATGATGAATAATTTACCAAAACCATTGGAAGGATTTAAAGTTGAAATTTTTAGAGGGCAAATGTAGGTGGGTGCAGGAAAGGGGAAAACGTGTGTGTAGGGAAATTGCCTCCAGAGAGTGTGTTAAAATTAAATTAAAATTTCTTCAAACCTTGCTTCAAAGACTAATAATTATAGTATTCATTAGCAACTACTATCTTCAGATTATTTCATTTGATTATAGTGTCAGAAAGCAGGCATCACAGTTATTCACTGCAAATTTTAATTGGCAGTATTGTGTAGATTCACGTTCCAATGTGGTTCAGAGCACTAAGGTTCAAGAACATGCGGCAGGAGTGAGTTCTGACCCTGCGTTCTGTCTGTCCTGATTGCAGTTATTAGGCGGTTTGCCACAATCATTGAGATAGATCCAGGGACAGTCTCAAATCTCTAGATGTAATTACACAAACAAAAAATATACTTAGTACACACAAAACATGGTTGCACGTTCACAGACGATGACACATTTAGTTTTCCAATCAAACTAAAACAGACCTAGCAAGCCGGTACTTTGACAAAGACGCATGCTTCAAAAACACAATAGCAGACCCAACTGAACAGTGCTGGAAGAGATATATAGTATTGTGTACATTCCCTTGCAGTGTTTCCCATTAGTATAATTTTCTATTTAGGTTCTCAACCAGTATCTAAGCAGTAGGTGAAAATTGTTCCTGGTAGCTCTGTTAAAATACTGTTATTTAACTTTTGTGATTTTATTGAATGAATTTCAAAAGAACTAACAAGAAGAACCAGATATGTATAAATCTAAGCGTCATAGTAACTGCTTTCTTCAAAGTAATGTACCAAACTTTAATAGTATACTGAGCACTCTACAAATGCTTTTCTAACTTTTATTACAAATACTGTGGAAAATTATATCATACAGTTTAAAATACTAGTAAATTTAATTGTGATGAAATATAAGCTTCCAATTACTCACATTTGCCATTCTCCTTTCTACAGGTTCAGCAACAGCTAAGCACCGACCATCTGCTTCAAGTTTTCTAAGCCAAAGTGACACAGGTATCACCTTTTCATCCTTTGTAACCATTTCAACCTGTCAAGTACAATCATCAAAAAATGTGAAACTTAGAATTCATT